>BTHU01000014.1:53516554-53669054 GCA_036184795.1 Tokudaia tokunoshimensis | reverse complement strand
TGAACCAATGGGAGCAAAAGCTAGAGGGTCAGCTAGGGGAGAGTCAGCGGGTCCCAGGAGGTTGGTGGTGAAGGACAGAATTGGGGGACAGCTCCCAGTCTGAGGATGTGAAGGAGGCAGGGGAGGGCAGACGTCAGTCTGAGGTTCAGTTCATTTGTTCTTGTTCAACTTTTAAGCATGGAACTGAATTAATACCAGGATCTTATGGTACAGCCTGCGCTCCAACTTGTAAGCTCCTGCCTTTGCCTTCCCCACCCCCACCCCACCCAGTCCTATAGTGTCATGACTGGCAGCTTCATCCAACATTCTGCAGTCTTTGGGGGATGCTGTGGTAGATGTCAAGCACACAGATGTAAGCATGTGGGACATCTGTAATCCTGCCTCCATTAAGTCAATGCCAAGGAAATGAAAGCCAGTGTGTAGCCCTGGTGGGCCTGGAATTCCTTTTATAGACCAGGCTGGCCTCAAACACATAGGGATCTGCCTGCCTCTGTCTCCCTGTTTCAGCTGCGTAGCAAGTTCCAGATCAGTCCTGAACCTGTGAGACTGAGAACAGACAAAGCTCAACACAGGAAATGAATGCAGAGAATAAAGGGCGGGGTCAACTGTCAGCCCAAAGTGCCCCTCAGATGTTACAGCTGAGAGACTGTGACATCTGTTCATCACCGGTCTGTTTTCCTGAATGCTGACAGTGTGATGCCTGGAGGTAACAGGATCTCTGTTTTCCCCCTTGAGCCTCAGAAAACCCGTGTGGATACAATTTGGAAAAACAGAGCGGAAACAATGAAAAGGCAGCATGCTTCCCATGCATCGAGACCTCTCTCCGCCACCACGGCCCTCAGTGATGGAGCTCTTGGTCACAGAGGCATCACTTAGGGTGTGTGTGTGAGAGTCCGGGAGTGCAAAACCAGTCGAAGCTGAGTACTTTGGAGACCGATGTTGAGACAAGATCAAGTACAGTTTCTCTGGACTGGTTGGAGTGTAAGGGCCAGACAGACAAGGTAGCTGGGCCTCGGCTGCTGGGCGTTAGAGAAGCCGTCAGAAGAGGTATAAAGTTGCATGATCAGAAGCTTCTATCATCAAGTCAGTGGCACTGCAGAGGCTCCCAACCTCTGGGGAGAGTGCTGGACAACATCCTGGGCTAGAGGAAGACTTGGTGAAAAGCAGGAAGAGGAGAAGGTGAGCTTGCCTCACAGTGGGGTCCTGACCTCAATGGCGTCCTTGGTCCCTTGGTGCAAGCCATTGACCTAACATCCTGACCGCCACACTTCTTGCATAACAGACAAGGTGAGAAAGAGGAAGTGTAGCCCATTCCACATAACCCGCCAGCCTTTTTCTCCTTAGCTGAAGTTTGAGCTTCTGTAATAAAATAACCATAGACTTGGGGTCTGGAAGGACCGACATTTGTTTCTTACAGTTCTAAGGCCGGGCCTAAGGTTCAGGCTCCAACATTCATTGCTGGTGAGCACTCTCTTCCTGGTGAGACATCTGCAGAAGAAGGGTACCTCTTAACGTCTTCCTCCGAGGGAAGAGGAGGAAGAGAAGGTGAAGGAGGGGAAGAGGAGGGGAGGAGGAGAAGGAGAAGGAGGGGAGGAGGAGGGGGAGGAGAAGGAGAGGAGGAAGAGGAGGGGGAAGAAGAAGAGGAGGAGGAGAGGAAGAAGAGGAGAAGGAGGAGGAGGAGGAGGAGGAGGAGGAGAGAAAAGAGTTCATTTGCATACAGGTACACTAATCCCATCACAGGCCTCTCTCCTCCTGATTGGTCTAAGCCTCACCTCCTGTCCCTTGCCCCTCCACCACAGCTCCCAGCTTCAAATACAACAACCTTGGGAATTAAGGCTCCAGCACATGGATTCTAGAAGGAACCAAACACTCATTCCTTACCATTCACAGCTCTTCTGTTCAGTGAGATGCTATCTCTTTCTCGTTCAGGGAAGTTCGGGGTGTTTTTCCAATAAGATGGCAATCACCCCAAGGGTATTTGGTGCTTGCTTCTTTTGTGGATATGACAGTCCCTGGAGCTTTTCTTGATCTGTAGGTAACAGGGACTCAAAGTCCATCTATGTGGCTCTTGGGTTGATAAGGACATTCTCACCTTGGCACACCTAGAAAGTCTGATCCCATGCTTATATTTGTGCTGTTGTGACTTTGTGGCTTTCAAGGTCCCCTCAATGAGCACCTTGGCTGTTGTTTAGACTCCTGTGATGAATTGATCTAGGCATAATAAAGTGCCTCCGTTCTCCGTTATTATTTCTTACAGTTCAGGAGAGCTAGGGAACTCATAAAACTCACGCTAATTACCTAAGTCGGAACTGTGCCTGGGAGGAGAGCTGTAAATGTTTTCCTCCACACTCCTAATTCCTCAGTTCTACCATGAGCATTGAGCAGAATCTCCCTCACAGCCAGCCCCACGCTTCCACTTAAAATCCATCAAGGCTCAGCTTCTCCTCTCCTCCAGAAGTTGTGTCTGTATGTTTCACGATTAAAGTTTGTTTCAAGTCCGCTGTTAGTAGCTATAACGCTCTTAGCTCCCAGTTTTCTGGGGAAAGATTTCTGGCTTCTCTCTCTCTCTCTCTCTCTGTCTCTGTCTCTCTCTCGTGTGTGTGTATGTATGTATGTATGTATGAGAAGTTTACACATTTGTGTGTACAGGTCAGAGGGCAACCTTCAGGAGTCAGTAATCACCTTCCACCTTGTTGAGGCAGGGTCCCTCTCATTTCTGCTGCTGGCCCATGAGCTTCCAGGTCTGTCCTCCATCTTACCATAGCAAAACTGGGACTACAAATGTGCACAACTGTATCTGGCTTTCTACTGGGGTCCTGGGAATCGAACTCAGGTCAACAGGCTTGCTAGGCAAGAGCTTTTACCCACTGAGCTATCTCCCTGCCCTCTTCTTTGGGTTACTCTGTTTCACCACCTTCTACCCACATGGATTCACTTCACTGACCCCAGATCCCACGCACCCTCACCTGATGTCTTCTTGCTGTGATTTCCTTAACTCCGGAGTGATGCCATCCGGGTTTGCAGAAACAGATTATTTTTCCTCCACCAACTCAGACTGCAAAGTGATATTTAGCAGTGAAGTGACTTCTTTGGCAAAGTTCCATAGGAAACATGGTGGGTGGAACTGTGTACAAAAGTCAAAGGCTGGCATCCTTCCCCACTCATACTATCTGTCAAGAAGAAAGCCTTGTTTGGAAGTGGGTGGCTTCTTTAGGTAGATGGATATGTGAAGGTGAAGTCAGTATAGCAGATCCTAATTCAAGATGACTGATATCATTATTAAAATGGGATATTTAGGAAACTAGGCAGATCCCTGTCCCCAAGCACAGGAGAAGCTTCAAGGGGTGCAGCATCTATTGTGCCTCAAGTCTCCAGATACAGGGACAGAGGCTGGCTGTGCGCTCTCCCTCGGCTTCTGATGGTACCTTCATCATGGACTTCTAGACTCCAGGACTATGGCATGCTACCTGGTTTGTGGCTCCATGTTATAGCAAAATCTTGGATGGAAGCGTCTTTGAATCAAAGGGTGAAGATTCCAGGGAAGTGGCTTTTAGTTTCATAAAGGATGATAGGAGGGACAATGGGGACCTTGGTATGTAACCTTCCCCAAGAATGGGAAGTTCCTCAGGAGTTTCGTGCTGGGAGAAGGAAAAGGCTGGGAGCCAGTTCTAGCCAGAGGAATGGTGTGTTACTGGGAAAGAGAATTCACATAGTTCTGATAAGACACTGCGCAGGAGAGACTGGAGCGGACTCGATACTGAATGGGCAGTGCTACACTTTGGTTAGGACTGCTTAACCATGCACGTCTCTTGCTTCCTTAAGCCAAACCTTCATGCCAGGACCCTGAAGACGAACTTGGGGAAGTGGTGTCTCTGAACCTTTTTGTTCCTCTTCTGAATGTTGCCTCCTTGAATAAGTTGCCCCATTTACCTGTGTGATTAGCTGAAGATTGGAGATGGGTACTAGGGCCTGGCTTATGAGAAAACAAAGGCTCTGACTCTAACAACTCCAGTTACAGGTAGTAGAGGACACAGTGACCACTGGCTTCATGCTGCTTCCCTGGTCCTCCTGGGCAAGGGCCATGTCAGGCATCATCACTATCTGTTTCAGTCGCCCAGGAAACAGTGGCTCAAAGAGAGAAAGCCACTTGGCCAAGATCACAGCCCTAACAAATCCTTGTGGCGGTTTGAATAGGAATGACCTCCGCCGGGCGGTGGTGGCGCACGCCTTTAATCCCAGCACTTGGGAGGCAGAGGCAGGAGGATTTCTGAGTTCGAGGCCAGCCTGGTCTACAAAGTGAGTTCCAGGACAGCCAGGGCTACACAGAGAAACCCTGTCTCAAAAAAACCAAAAAAAAAAAAAAAAAAAAAAAGGAATGACCTCCATAGGCTCGCGTGTATGAATGATTGGTCCACAGAGAGTGGCAGTAATAGAGGTGTGGCCTTGTTGGAGGAAGTGAGTCACTGCAGGGACAGGCTTTGAGGTTCCAAGTTACACTCAGTATGGCACAAGTCTCCTTTTGCTGCCTGTGGATCAAGATGTAGAACTCTCAGGTCCTTCTCTACCATCGTGTCTGCCTGCATGCTGCCATGTTTCCCACCAAGAAGATAATGGACTAAATCTCTGAAGCTGTAAGCCAGCCCCAATGAGATGTTTTCCTTTATGAGAGTTGCCTTGGTCATGTTGTCTTTTCACAGCAATAAAACCCTAAGACACTTGTCCTGCCCAAAAGAAGGTTCCTTACCTTTCTGAGTTAAGCCATCTAGCTTCCTGATGCTCAGCCATCTCTTCATTTCTGTATTCTTTGGAACTGCAGAGATATCTTGCTTTATAACTTAACCAATTGCTGAGACCCTAGACCACAATAGTAAAACAGTAGCTTTAGACTCAGGGCTCTCAACTCTGCTTCTCACAGGCAGCATCTCTGTGCTTCAGTCTCCTTCATTGAGAATGAACAATATGGTAAGGTATTCACCTCATTCCATTCTTGGGTATTAGAGTCAATATATTGTAATACAGTGTACAGGTTACATTGTAATACACTGTGTTACATTGTAATACATTGTATGTATTACAAGCATTTGATGGGACACCTGGCATGGACCAAGTCTCGGGCACTTGCATTGCTTAATTTGGGGGCTGAGAGTGCTGCAGGTAGAAGGCAGGGCCATGGGCTTGGTAGGTGATTGCTCTACCTCTGAGTTTTATATCTGTGTCCTCATCATAATTGCCTTTCAGCATGTGCTCCACATCTCAGCTGGTGCTGCACCTCACACAGTTACAGTGATGCAGGAAAGCTGGAGACTGGAAAACCAAGGAACTTGTGTTATTAGAGGGGAACGGTGCTAGAAAGAAATAGTGTTTGTTTATTGTCCCCCTGTGGAGTGTTTTGTCTTGAGCTTCCAAGAGGCACCGAGGGTATAATTTACAGTTCTGGCTGGTGGAAAATCCTTAAAGGCCTATTGTCTTATTCAGCTAGTCTCAGATGATAAAGAAAACATCTCCCATGGCAGCTCTTTGTGCCTTTTATAGTGTAGTTAGGGGGTGGGGGTGGGGCACAGTTCTGAGACAGTGGGTAATGTTTAATGTGATAGAAGGATCCAGAAGGAACAAGCTGTTTATGGAGAATGAGTCTAAATGGCCTCAATGGTCACAGACATTCTTTTCCTAGATTCTGGATGCAATCCACACTACATTATGACATTCATTAAAGCTATGTGTGTCCTTATGGTGGTTTTAATGAGAATGGCTCCCATAGGTTCACATGTTTGAAAGTTTGGTCCTCAGTGGGTGGAACTGTTTGGGAAGGATTAGGAGGTATGGCCTTGTTAGAGACGATGTGTCACTGGGGGTGGGATTGAGGTTTCAAAAGCCCCATGAGTTTTCCAGTTAGTTCTGTTTCCATTGTACTTGTGGATCAGATGTAAACTCTCAGCTACAGCTCCTTCTTGACTGCTGCTTTGCTTCCCATCATGATGGTCATGGACCATCTAACTCTATGGAACTGGGAGTCTCCAAATCATGCTTTCTTTTCTAAGTTGCCTCAGTTATGGCATCTCTTTACAGTTATAGAAATATAACTGAGACAGGGCCTGAGTCAGAAATGCATGGGTTCTATGCACCAGTCTAATAATTGAAAATAGCAAGGATCTCTTAAATAGCAAGATCTTATGATCTTTGTGTTATCAAATTCTCCCCTCCTCTCCAAGGAAAAGGGACTCTGGGAAGGGTGGAAGGGGGAAGGCAGATTTGTGTTATGTGACTCTGACCTTGAAAGTGAGCTTGCTGGTGACTTAGGAAGAGGCAGTCACCTTCCTGCAATGTGCGGGTAGGAAAGCACATGAATTGGCAGATGTGGCTACCTGCCACACTCGGGGTTTCACGGCTTCCTTCATTTGTTAGATGGTTGAGTTAGGTTAGACTGACTGGAGATCAGGTGAGAACATTTTCATCAAACAGAATCTTGCTGTAAAATCCAGGATGGTAAGCACAGAATAAAGCTACAGAGGACAACCGAAAAGCAGCAGAAACCTGATGGCCTCTTAGGTACCATCCAGTAGGAGATGTGTCTTATCCTGGGAGCCTTAGGAAGGACCCATCTGTGTGCTTATCTGACTCCCAGTTCTGCAATTTCACCAGGAGCAGTTGGTCTATCTATGTTACCTCCTCTTAAGCCAAACCACTGATACTTAGAGTACTCGTTCTCAACCTGTGGGTCTCGACCCCTTAGGAGACATATATCAGATATCTTGCATAGCAGATAGTTACATTATGATTTATAGCAGTGGGAAAATTACAGCTATAAAGTAGCAATAAAAATAACTTTATGGCTGGGGGTCACCACAACTGAGGAACTGTATCAAAGGGTCATAGCATTAGAAAGCTTGAGAACCCCTACTTTAGAGTGAACCATTGCACATTTTCAGTCATGATCTGGCTTCCGGGCACCTGTCTACACCGCTCATTGAATATGTTGCATGTTTTGTTGGACCTGTGAAGGCAGTAAACACAGGGCCACCTTCCCTCCAACCAGGGCACACTCCAGAAAGGGATCACAAAGTGGAAACTTTCAGTTCCTTTTTTGTACTGTAGGCTCTACAGGGTGTGGTAAGAAATGGGGTTAGAAGCTTGGAGAGATGGCTGTGTAGGTAAAGGCATTTGCTGTCAAGCCTGATGACCTGAGTTTGATTCTTGGTACCCACATGTAGAAGGAGAGAACCAGCTCCCATAAGTTGTCTATTGTATACTAGATAAATAACTGTGATAGATCATGTACAAATCAAATAAAATGTTCTTAGAAAAGTGGTATCTTGGTATGGGCTAACAAACTCCTGTGGAAATGTTACTGCCGTGGTAACAGTGCTGGAGGGATTGGATTTTGCTAGAGGAGATAGCACATACTTGTAAACCCATAACTTGGGAGGTAGAGACAAGAGGATTAGGTCACCCTCAGTTACAAATCAAGTTCGAGGTCAGCCCAGCCGCAGGAGACATTGTCTCAAAATGGAAGCAGCACTGAAGAGATGGCTTAAGGCCTTTGTGGAGTTTGAACTTTCAGACCTCACATAAAAGCCAGAGCGTGAGCCTCTATGACCCTGGAGTTTCCGCACGGAGATAGGAGGTGCAGACAGGAGAATCCCCGGAAGACTGAGGGGACCACTAGTCTAGTGTCCAGGGTAGAAAAACAACAAAGAATCCCTGCCCTGAACAAGCTGGACGGTGCGGACCTGTGAGCAGACCTGCACAGGAGCACTGTGGTGTGGGTGCCCTCGGACACACACACTAAAAACCGAACGGCACCAGCTAGGAGTGCTCACTGAAGGGAAACTTTGGAAGCCTAAGTATAAAAAGGAGAAAAATATCTAGAATCCTGTTTCCCAAGTCAACTGTCATCAATAATGGCCACAAATACACTTCCCCTGACTAGTGTTGTCACAGCTCAGTCATAAGTCTTCAACGTCACATCCTTAATGGCTCCACTGCTCCCATCTTGTGGATATGTGAAAATATATTTTAACCACAGAATGGTCTCTTTATTATTATTATTTTTTTACTATTTTATGGTTATTACAAGATTTACAAATCTTACAGTTTATGGTGCCACAGAAGACGGGGCCAGAACTCGCCTAGTTATCACTTTTTGAACCCTAAATCTCTACATAGACAGGACTCCTTGGCTAACAGTTGTTTACGAGCAAAGAAGGGAATCTGAAAGTGACTGGGGAAGGCGCTACCAGCTCTGACAGGTGCACGTCTCTAGGTGGGTCTCGGTGCCCAGCTGTCACCTGTCCTCTGCTCTCTTGACAGTCACTCATCCATGACTGCTTTTTCCAATTTTTAAGAACCAGATATGTCCACACGCCTTGGGTCCCCCCTCCTTCCTTCTTCACCCCCTTCTTTTTGAATCTTGCTGTGTAGTCTAGACTGGTCTTGAACTCAGAACTCTTCTGCCCTGCCTTCCTAAGTGTGGGATGATAAGCATGCACCACGATGCCCAACTTCTTATCCCTTAGTTCTTTGTTCTTTCTGTCCTGTCTGGGTTCTTGACTTAGAGCTGTCCCTCGTCAGAGAAGGGGTCGTATGGTGTTGACAGGTTTCTCTTTTCCCACCTGTAAAGTGGGTAACAATGCCTCTCAGGGTTGTTAAGATGAGACAGGAAAAATAGCTGGGGTCACTCTGCCTATGCTTCTAGGGGTCACTGTGGGGGATACTGTTGAGTTCACATGGTGGCCTGTCCATCAATTGCTGACAGAGGAATGTGAGCAGAAAGAGGATATAGCCGTGTAAGCCAGAGATGCGCCTAAGCTGGGCCAGAGCCGAGAGACCCCTGTTTGCTTGTATGGCCTCCAGAACTTCTTGCTGCATCTTGTCTCTCAGACTTCAGAAGGCAAAGCAGAAGCAGGTGCATCTCTGTGACTTTGAGGCCAGCCCAGTCTATAGAGTGAGTTCCAGGACAGCCAGAGAAACCCTGTCTTTAAAAACAAAACAAAAAGCAGAAGGCCAGGCAAGCTTGCCTCACCATCTCCTGTGGCGGGGAGGGGGGGGGGGGATGGTCATCACAATTCTAAGTCTTTAGTTCCCTGTAACTTCTTGAAGACCTCTTGATTTCAGTTTTTGTTCTGCCTAGGATCGTTCTAGAACGTTCTATGGATTTTCCCCACACTTATGGTGTAATGGACTTCCTTGGACTTTAGTGACTTCTATGAGCCATTAGGCACCTCTTGAGCTGTGCTGCTATCCCACTTCTGTGGACTGTGGAGAAAGAAGTCTCATTTCTATCATGCTCTTGGGATATTCATTGATGTATTTGAAGCAAGGAGGCATGGTCAACCCTGCTGTCACCAGACACATGGGTTTCCTGCAAGACTGGGGCACCATCTTTCCAGTTTGCTCACATTTCCAGAAGCTCATGACTCTGGTCACATCCTATAGCTCACCCCTGAATGGGTCAGTGTCTATGGCTGTTGACCTCACAGTTTCCGTCTTGAGATACAGAAATCTGGTTGCTCCTTTATGGTTTCTGATAGGCTGGTCCCCACGACCTGGATCCCTAAAGGTACCAGGTGGTCCCTTTCCTCCTGGATTTTGTACTCACTGAGCTGAGACATGTCCCTTTGCTGAGTAGTGTCCACAGCACCCCTGCATGAAGTAGGTGTCCTCCAGCTGTCTCTCAGGCTGCATCACAGCCTTACCATCACAGCTTAAGTTAACCCAGGGTGATGACCATGAACCAAGTGTGTGTCATCCTTGACCTTGGTATCCTGGGCAGAGACTTGGATGTATATCTGTATGTCAGAACAAATTAACAAATAACATTTACCTGTAAGCTACAGCTATTGGATCCATCAGGAACTAATGGGAACAAATGGAGTTTCTCCATCAAAACAGACCCTTCCAGACCAAGGTGAGGTATAGGTCTCCAGGAGAAGAAAATGTTTCCTCCTAAGATTATCATTTTTATCCTCCAAAGGATGGAGGTCGTGCCTTTCATTCTTCAGTATCTCTGTCAGAAAATCAATCGTTAAATTATTCATTGAGTCAGATCAGGTAATTTTGAAACCAATCTCTATAGTGAATGATACTCTATCAAAGTCGACATTATTCCTGATATCTGAACAGATGATCTCCATAATTTAATGCCTAATCTATCTTCCAAACACAATGATGGAAGATGCTTCTGTTTCCTGGGCATTGAGAGGGCCCAGCGCCTCCTAGATCTTTTCATTTTCCCATTACTTCTCAAGAGAACAAAAACTCAAACGTAATAAAAAGAGACACCGGAAACAATGCTCATTTTGGTTCCAAGTTCCTTAATTATTAATTCCTTAACTACCGGTAGCATAGCTGCCTTGATGGATTTGCCGTTGACTTCACACTGAAAGGTGAGTGTGTGTGAGAGACACTGGGCAGGACCTAAGTGTCTCCTTGCCTGGATGGTAGAGCAGCAGGTTAGAGCACCTAGGGGCTCTGAGGTCTGCTCTTTAGCATGTCATGTTTGGAAGAACCTCGTCCTCGCACCTTGTTATCATTGGTGGTGTTGGGGTGAGGCTGTCCATTCTTATTATTATTGGATGCATGAATGGTGTCTGGGACCAAGGAGATGTTCAACAAAGTACCTACCCTTAGAGGCATGCACAGTACTTCCTGTGGTCTTCCTCTGTGAGATACCAGTAAAGGAGGCTCCTTGCTAGACCCCTCTGTCAGTTTCAGGGTCTTCCTAGAAAGCCTCTAGTGTGGTATCTATCAATCTCAGGAAGATTAGGGATTGGGGTATGGATGGAAGGTTGGCAGCAGGGTGATAGTTTCCTTACTGAGACTTGTAGAGACTTGAGGACTCTGGGAAAAAAAATAGGTTCGCCTATTACAGAGGCTTCATATCTACTCTCAACAGTCTGCCTAGGTACGAAGCATTCTGCTGGCTTTGCCGCCACTGCTGTTATTGTTGTTGCTTGAGATCAGGTCTTGCTATATAATCCAGGCTGGCTTCAAACTTGTGGTGATCCTCCTGCTTCCGTCTCCTTTGTTACCATGTTTGGTAGTGTAGAAGTCACTTGTAAATGTCAGGATGACAACTATTCCCTGTGATCCTCAACAAGACAGGAACCGTGCCATGTCTGAGTCCATATTTCTTTATCTCCTGGACAGCGCCTCATACCTAGTAGGAGCCCAAAATATAACCACTTGAATGAATGAATAAATGAATGAAGGGTATCTTATCCAGTCTTGGGATTATAGTATAGCATTGATATTACCTAGCTACTTGGGAGTCAATAGCTGGGTTTGCATCCACAAAGCCTTCTGTAGCCCAAAGTGTTTTCTGTGCTGACCCAATGGTGCTGATGAACTGACTATATAAAGCCTACTTTAGCTCTGGTTTGTCTCATGGCTTGCCCTTGATTTGAAAGTTAGAGGAGATTCAGGAAGATTTGTACGAGGGAGAAAGCCAATTAAGGTCCAAATGGAAGAATTTAATGGCTTGCAGTAACTCTGTGGTCTGAGGCTCAAGTCTCAAGTCTCTTACTTCCTGAAGCCAATGCTTACTTTTCTAACCTTCTAGAAGCTTCCATAATGGGTTTTTGCTGTTGCTGCTGGAATTGCTAGTGAATTAGTGGCTATTCAGATAACTCTTCACAGCACTTTAGCAAATGAGAAAATCGAGGAAATGTCTCTCTTCATGTAAATTTCTCCAGACTTAATATGTTGGGAGGCATCTTGTAGAGTTAGAATAGTTGGGAAATCAAATGTACAGTGGTCGGCGCAAGCTTATCATTGTTACAACTCGTCTTAGTTACTGTAAAGAGGCACCATGACCGCAGTAAGCATTTAATTGGGGGCTTGCTTACGGTTTCACAGGGTTAATCTATGACCATCATGGTGGGGAATGCTGAGGTGAGCAGGCATGGTGCAGGAGCAGAAGCTGAGAACTCACGTCTGAACCCCAAGTTGCAGGCTGAGAGGTGGAATGAGACTGGGCCTGGTGTGGGCTCAGTCCACTGCCAGAGACACATCTTCTCCATTGAGGCCACAACTCCTAATCCTTCCCAAATAGTTCTCCCAACTGAGGACTAAGTAGTCAAATATAGGGCCATTCTCATTCAAACCACCACACAAGCTCTATGTTATTATTTGAAATGATTTGGGGAAATCTCAATTAACTGGACCTAAGGCTGTGCTCCTTGCTTACTGCACATCTGATCTGCATGGTACTGACATTAGTGCCCATTTGCTGATTGAAAAGCCAAGAAGTAAGGGTTTGGGAGGTACAGCTCAGTGGTGGAGGTTAGCATCAGGTCCTGAATTTGATCTGTAGTACCATCCTTCAAACCAACCAAGCAAAAACCAAAAGGAAGAAAGCAGAAAACAAAATGTGATGTTTCACCTTGGTCGTCAACTTGATACACCTGGGAAGAGGGACCCCCTTCCCCTACTTGAGGAGTTGTCTCCATCAGATTGGCCTGTGGGCTTGTCCATAAGGTGTTTTTTGATTGCTAATTGATATGGGAGGGACCAGCCCACTGTGGGTGGTGCCATCTCTAGGCAGGTGGGGCTGAGATAGCTGTGTAAGAAAGCTATCTGTAGCTGGGCATTGTGGCCCACAACTTTTATCCCAGCAATCAGGAGGCAGAGACAGGTAGATCTCTGTGAGTTTGAGGCCAGTTGTTCTACACAGGAAGTTCCAGGGCAGCCAGAGCTGCATAGTGATACCCTGTCTCCAAAAAAAAAAGGCAGTCAGTGGTGGTACCTTCAATCCCAACACTGGGGTGGGGGTGGAGGTAGAGTACTGGCAGGCAGATCTCTGTGGATTCAAGGCCAGCCTGGTCTACATAGTGAGTTCCAGGACAACCAAGGCTACACAGAAAAATCATGTCTCAAAACAGCCAATTAACACATTCCCCAAGCTGGGCAGTGGTGGCGCACGCCTGTAATCTCAGCACTTGGGACACAGAGGCAGGCGGATTTCTGAGTTTGAGGCCAGCCTGGTCTTCAGAGTGAGTTCCAGGACAGCCAGGGCTACACAGAGAAACCCTGTCTCAAAGAACAAAACAAGCCGGGCAGTGGTGGCGCACACCTTTAATCCCAGAACTTGGGAGTCAGAGGCAGGTGGATTTCTGAGTTTGAGGTCAGCCTGGTCTACAGAGTGAGTTCCAGGACAGCCAGGGCTACGAAGAGAAACCCTGTCTTGAAAAACAACAACAACAAAAAACAAAAACAAAACAAAAAACAAAAACACCCCCCCAAAAAAAAACAAAAGAAAAAGAAAAGAAAGAAAAGAAAAATAGAAGAATAAAACACATTCCCCCAAAAAAAAGAAAGAAAGAAAGAAAGAGAGAGCGAGAGAGAGCGAGTGAGCGCTATTCTGAGCAAGCTGGGAGACGGTGTCTGTCTAAGGCTTCTTCTGCTCCAAGCTCCAGACAGAGACTCTTGAGGCTCTGTGACTGACTGTCCAGAGAGCTTTGCTTAGTGGTGGAAAACGTCCCACAGTCTCACAGTCCGGGATGCAGCCTCTTACCCCGCACAACTCCTGAGCACATGACGGGTGGCTAGAACTACCAGGAACTGCACTTTAAATTTCATTTTAATGTCAACGTAATTAATTTAATTAATTGTTAGGCATTCTACCTGAATAGTATTCTGAGTCAAAATATAATTTTACTCAAAAGATTTATGAAATATTTGAACATTCAGGAAACATGCAGGAAGTATAATGAGCCACCGACCTGAGTGAGCACGTTATTAGCATTTTTGGTTGTGCGTGCTACTGACATTTATTCATTTATTTATTTACTTATTGAGACAGGGTCTCAGTATGTAGCCCTGGATGAATTGAAATTGTTATACAGACCAGAACAATTGCAAACCTGCAATGATCTTCCTGCCTCTGCCTTCTGTGCATACATGCATACATACATACATGTGTGTGCATATATGCATTTTTAATTAACATACTGGGACTGGAGATATGGTTAAGTGGTTAAGAGCACCGGCTGCTCTTTCAGGGACCTGGGGTTCCATTCCCAGTCCCAGAATGTTGACTCACAACCATGTAACTTCAGTTCCAGAGGATTTGGTGCCCTCTTCTGTCCTCTGGAGGCACCAGGAATGCACATGGTACACAGACATACCTGCAAGTACAATACCCATACACAAAAGAATAAAAAAGAAAATTATAAAGAAATTCAAAATTGGAAGGAAGGAGGGAAAGAAAGAAGGAAGGAGGGAGGGAATCAAACACCAAAGATACAGCTGAGGGGCTGGGGAGCCAGTGGTGGAAGAAGAACAGGACTTAGTCTGTGTCTTAGTCAGGGTTTCTATTCCTGCACAGAACATCATGACCAAGAAGCAAGTTGAGGAGGAAAGGGTTTACTCAGCTTACACTTCCACATTGCTGTTCATCACCAAAGGAAGGCAGGGCAGGAACTCACACAGGGCAGGAACTTGGAGGCAGGGGCTGACACAGAGGCCATGGAGGGATGTTACTTACAGGCTTGCTTCCCCTGGCTAGCTCAGCTTGCTTTCTTACAGAACCCAGGACTACCAGCCCAGGGATGGCACCGCCCACAATGGGCCCTCTTACCCTTAATCATTAATTGACTAAATGCCTTACAGCTGGACCTCCTGGAGGCATTTCCTCAAGGGAGGCTCTTTTCTCTGTGATAACTCCAGCTTGTGTCACGGTGACACAGAAGACCGACCAGCACAGTGTGCAAGACTAAGCAACACACCTCAGTCCTCCATGCCCGGGGAAAACTACAGTGGGGACTTCTCTTTTCATGTGCAGACTCCCGACTCTGCTTTAGTTGAAGAGTCTCTCTCCTCCTGTCTTGGCTTAGAAGTCAAAATATGTAATGTCTATTTGCTTGGTGGTTAATTATTGGCACATATGAATAAAGGCTTAAATGCAATCATTATCCCTACTATTTCCCTCCACTGTACAAGTAGAATGTTTTGTGCTCCTAACATCCTGTCTTTGTTGTTGGGTGGTATTTTTTTTTAACCTTTAAAATAAGAGCACTCAGCTGGTTTCCATTATTGTTATTGTTATAGTATCCAAGTCAATATTGTTTAATTTTTCACCCATTTATTTTTTAATTAGATTTATTTCTTTCATATGCATATACATATTTGTATTTGAATATTCATGGGGTAGTCAGAAGACAACTTCCACCAGGTAGGTCCTGGGATTTGAACTCGGGTCTTCAAGGCTTGGCAGCAAACTACTTTTCCCACTGAGTCACCTCACCAGCCCTTCAATAATTTTTCAGCTCACCGTTTGCTTTATTTCTCCACCCCTTCCTTCTGGTTTTATTTTTCTTGCTAAAAGGGGAAAAAAAATCACATTTAGTGACTTTGTTTAGTAAGGTGATGTTAGCAATAAAAATTCAAAGACTTTTATGTCTAAAATATATTTTTCTACTCTCTTTGCATAATGGCTTGGCTAGACCGCTCTGCCGCCGTCTGTGTCCCCGCTATGGGACTCCCATTAAAGACTGGCTGTAGATTCTGCAATTCCCGGCCCTGTGAGCTGCATTCGGAATGATCTCCTTAAAGCCGCTAGTTGGTTTATTTATTCTGCCTTCTGATTTGTGTGTTGTGTAATGTGCTCATTGAATTTTTAATTTAAATGACTATTATTTTATGTCTAGAAGCCCGGTTGAATTTATTTTGAATCCTTCCCCTGCCTTTAACGCGGTCTCTCATCTCTTCTGCTCTGCGTGAACGCCTTGCCTTTCCCCTTCATGGCTGCTGATGTCCTGATGAGAGGACCGTAAGATCTCTTTGAGGTTGTAAAAACGCCTGACCAAACCAGTTTAAGGAGAGCCAGAGGTGGCCAGTGGGTAAGGGCACCGGCCTCCGTGCCCAGTGACCTGAGCTCAGGCAGATTCCCTGGACACAGACACCGGAAAGAGGGAGCCGGCTCCTGAGAGCTGTGCAAGTATGTACGCATGCACACCGGCATGTGTCCACGGTAAACAAAGACATGAATGTAAATTTATTAAAAATCAATTTAAGGAAGGGTGGGTTTAGGTAGGACAACCAGTTTAAGCCTATCCCCGGCTAGCTAGCAAATAAATGAGACTCAGACTATGGTTATTTTATTTGGCTTTGACAATTACTGGGAGGTAACCCCTAATCCACTCTTGTAACTGCCGGCCTGGCCGTCTCCCCAGCGGTCTACCCCGGATACTTGCTGTCTCTCCTGGCCATGTGCTCATGGTCCGTTTCTCCTCTATCCCAGTCTGGGATTTCTACCCACCTTGATCATTCAGTTCCCGGATAAAAGACACACAACCATTATATTTATAATAAACCTTAAACAGCACAAGCGCTGGGAAGATATTTTACCCTCTATGCTATTAGAATCTACTTTCCTGGTTCCATCTGGGCTGCTCTGAACTCCTAGGGGCCAGCCCTCGGGGCCACGTTCTCATGCCTCACCTAACCCACGGTGGCTTCTCTTTCAGCCTCATCTTCTTCCTCCTTCTCTCCTTCATCTCTCCTCTCCTGGCCAGGGCACTCCAAACCCACCTACCTCTAATCCCTCCAGTAATTGGCTGTAGCTGATTTTATTTAACCAATAGTTTTCTTTTTTTTTTTTTTGGTTTTTCGAGACAGGGTTTCTCTGTATAGCCCTGGTTATCCTGGAACTCGCTCTGTAGACCAGGCTGGCCTCGAACTCAGAAATCCGCCTGCCTCTGCCTCCCAAGTGCTAGGATTAAAGGCGTGTGCCACCACCGCCTGGCTTAACCAATAGTTTTCAATCAAGGAATAAGGTTTGCCCAACAAAAGCTAGTAACCGGGAGAAGTCACTCGTAGGCCTCCACCTTCCAGTATAGAATTTTGTATTACAATACATAGCAATAGCCCAAACCTCGACAGGGTTATTTTGTGGGATGGTTTGAGTATTCACTCCATCCTGGTGGGAAAGTCATGGAGGCAGGAGTCGGAGGCAGCTGGTTGCTTTGGAGATCTCTCTCTCTCTCTCTCTCTCCCCTAGTCGTGTGTGTGTGTGTGTGTGTGTGTGTGTGTGTGTGTGTGTGTATGTGTGTGAGAGAGAAACCAGCTGTCTCTTTGAACCTTGTTGAGGCAGGCCCTTTCACTGTTTCTCAGTGTGCATTCTTGGTGAGTTGGTTCTTGAGCTTCCTGGTGATCCTTCTGTCTCTGCCTTCCCTCTTGCCTGAGGAGTGCTGGTTTTACATTACCAATTCCAGCTTTTTCACGCAGACTTCAGCAATGGGACTCGGGTTGTCAGGTTTGTTCAATAAGCCCCTTTCCCTGATGAACCATCCTGCTGGCCCTTCACTTTCTGCTTTTTATTCAGTCCAGGGTCCCAGTCCACGCAATGCCCATGTTTGGAGTGGACCTTCCCTCCTTATTTAACCCTCTTTGGGTCTGGGGAAGTAGCTTAGCATGCAGGACGTCTGGAATTGGATTGAAAACAAATCCTGCATAGATCAAGCTTGGTGATACTTGGGAGGGGAAAGGAAGAAGGTCGGAAGTTCAGGGTCATCCTTTGCTAGCTACATGACAAATTCCAGACTGGTACAAAAATCGAGAAATGCTGTCTCAAAAACAAACACTTTCCAAACAATTGCTTTTACTGGGCCTATAAGTCAACCCGAAGCACTGGGTTCCATTCGCGCAGTTCAGCAAACAACACTCTGACTCTTCCCCCCCCCGCCCCCCCTCCCCCGCAGCACCATCCTGTGCGAGGAAAGTAGTACGAACAAAATCCCAAGCACGTGAGCTGCCCTCCTACAATACGGTGATATGCGGATATAGAGCTGGACAGATGGACAATCTGGGATCCAGCCTCCTTCCTGGCCCCGCCCCTCCTGGGACTCCCAGGAGTGGGAGGGGCTCCATCCTCATTCTTACTACCTAGCAGAGCTAGTCAATCTCTCCTGCTTAGGCACTGGTATTGCCTCACCACCTGAGGTGCTAATTGGACAGGGCTCTCCAGGTAAGAGACTGGCTGTCCTGACCAGAGGGTTGTTGTTTCCAACAGTAAGTTTCCATTCCTTCGCACATATAACACAATAACCCACACAGGAAACAGCCGACAGGTGTGTGTCACGGTCCATCTCTAATTCCTTTTCTAACCAGGGTAATGACTGACCAAACTGCCTTAATTTAGAAAGGGAAGTGTGAGGACAAAATTCCAGTCATTCCAGAGCTTAAATCATTTATTGAGATCAGACAAGGGAACATAAATGCCTGTCACCCCAGCACTCAGGAGGCTGAGGCAGGAGGATTGTAAGTGTGATGGCTGCCTGGACTACACATCCAGACTCTATAATTAACTAATTTTAGTTAATTGCTGAGTATGAGGTAGAGTGCTTATTTAGGGAGCATAAGGCCGTGGGTTTAATCTCCAGCAACCCTCTCCCATTCTTAAAAATTGCCAATATGCCTGCTTCTTCAATATTGCATAAACATAAAAAGATACAGGTGGCTAGTATCAGGAAAATACAAACGAAAACTATAATGAAGTATTTGGCTCAATGCAGGATAGCTGTTAGGAAAAAACAATACTGCTGAGAGTGGGAGAAAGGCGGGGCTGAAGAGATGGCTCAGTGATTAAGAACACTGATTGTTCTTCCAGAGGTCCTGAGTTCAAATCCCAGCAACCACATGGTGGCTCACAACCATCTGTAATGGGATGCAATACCCTCTTCTGGTGTGTCTGAAGACAGACAGCGACAGTGTAGTATACTCACGTATATGAAATTAAAAAAAAGAATGGGAAAAAAAGAAGATTTTCTTAATTCAGGTGGGAATGCGTGGAGGGCAGCATGGATGCTCCTGGGAATATTGAACTAGCCATGTGACCCAGACATGCAACTGCTGGATATATACTCACAGGAAATGAAATCGACATATGAGATTGACACGTGCCTATGTTTGTTTATTTTGGCATTATTCACCAGAGCTAAGATATGGAATAGACAAAAATGTTCATCAAGAGATGAACGGGCCAGGCATGGTGGTTCAGTTCTTTAATCCCAGCACTCAGAGGCAAATGGAGCTCTGTAAGAGGCCAGCCTGGTCTATACAATGAGTCCAGGGACAGGAAGAGCTACATAGTGTGATTCTGTCTCTAAATAAATAAACAAAAGAGATGCTACGGACACAGCTCAGTGGGTAGTGTTTGAGTTCAGGACCTGAGCTCGGCCCTCCAATGCCCCATCAAAAGCTCAGCACGGTGGTATATGCTTGTAACCCTCCTCTGAGGGAGGCAGAGATGGGAGAATCCTGGGGACTCGCGGGCCAGCCGGGTTAGCCAATCAGTGATCTCCAGCCTACTGAACCACCCTGTCTCAAAAAAATCAGGTGGAGGGAGAGAGGATGGCATCCTATGTTGACCTGTGGCTTCCACGCGTGTTCATGCACATGCAACACACACGCACACGAGATGAGTGGGTAAAGAAAATGTGAAACATGAAGTTTTACTCAGGCATGAAGAAGAAATTACTGTCACTTGAGAAAAAAAATGTCTAGAACTGAAGGATGTGTGCTACGTGAAATAAACCAGACGCAGGAAGAGAGTGCCCCATGTTCTCAACCCAAACGGGATGGCGGTAACTAGAGGCTGGGAAGGAGTGGGGGGAGCTGGATTTGATCATTTCACACTATATGTGCACATGTTGGAATATGACATAAATACAGTTGATAGACGTTAAACAAAGACAAAAGAAATTTTAAAACTCCCAAAGGCCGAGTGACCAAAGAGAAGGATATCCTAGGAAGGAACGTCAGAATCGAATCTTACAGAAGAGCACCCAGCTTCACTTGTCACTAGAAACAGAGCTGAAAGGGGGGAATGATTTCCCTTCTCCTTACATGGCAAAAAGGAATGATTCTGATAAAACTAACTTTCCACAGGGACTCAGTCTAGGACCCCTGTAAGGAGGGCTAACTAGTACAAGCACCCGGAGACCTGTGTTGACATTATCTGTCAGAGCAGACATACCTGCACTTGAGGCTGAGCACGTCCAGCATGGATCAACAACCCCCCCCCCCAAGGAAATGCCCCAAACTAGTAGAGGGGATAAATACATTGCATACTATTCGTGAAAAAGAATTCATTCGGGGCAGATGTGTGTATAGAAATGTGTTGTCCAATGCGAATTGATAGCCGGTGGTAAAAGGAAGCGAAGAGAAGACGCAGACGCAGGTGACGTTAAGCCCCGCCCCGCAGCAAGGGGGGATCTTCCTGGAGCTCCTGCTCTTGTGGTACAGCCACTCCTGTGGCTTAGGAGGAGGTTTTTTTGTTTTTGTTGTCTTTGGTTTTGGTAGAGGGAGATAAAATCATGCCTACCTAAAAGTGTCATGGAGAGGATGAGGGAAGCGCAAGTTCAAGTCTTCTTGGCTTTCAGTACAGTTTGAAATTGGTCGGAAGGTGCTGCTTAGTGGTGGAACAATCGTCTAGGCAGAATATGACAGTTGCAGGGCTTTACACTTACTTGGTTTGCTCCTTGAGAGATCAAAGAGCTGAGGTCATGTGCTTTTAGCAAGCTGTCTTTTCTAGAAAAAAAAATTTATGTTTATGTGTATGAGTGTTTTGTGGCATATATGTGCACCATGAGCATGCAGTACCTGTGAAGGCCAGAAGAGGGCAATGCATCCTCTCTAACTGGAGCTACATATGCTTGTAAGCTACCACGTGGGTACCTCAAACGTTACCCTAATTCTTTTCAAGATGAGCTAGTGGTACTTTTAGCCAGCTGTCTGTTCAGCGCTCATTAGTAAGTCATCTCTACTTACCCATCAGTTACACACACACACACACACACACACACACACACACACTCCTTGAAGCTTGGTGGTAATAGCACATACCTTTAATCCCAGCACTGGGGAGGCAGAGGCTGGCCTGGGGTACAGAGGGAGTTCCAGGACAGCCAGAGCTACACAGAGAAACCTTGTTTGGAAAAACCAAAAACCAGGCCTGGAGAGATGGCTCAGTGGTTAAGAGCAATGTCTGTTCTTCCAGAGGTCCTGAGTTCAGTTCCCAACAACCACATGGTGACTCACAACCATCTGTAAAGAGATCTGATGCCTTCTTCTGGTGTGTCTGAAGTCAGCAGCAATGTAGTCACATACATAAAATAAATAAATTTTTAAAAATATTTTAAAAACCCACATATTAAAAAAAGAAAAGAAAGAGAAAAACCAAAAACCATAACAAAATATTCCTTGTGTTTTTGGAATGCAGATCTATTAGGAGCCTTAGTTCCTGTTTGGTGCCATCCCTGTGTTTATCCATCAAGAAGGAGGTGGGTAAGGTTAAAGGTGGCTGATGTCCTGGGGCTGAGAGGGCACTTCCCTGTCATCCTGGACCCTCCATTCCTCTCCCAAAGATTACATCTGGTCCAGCAGCACAAAAGAGTTTGGGGGACATTGTCTTGGTATTGCGATACAATCTCTTTTTCTAATCACTTTATGATTTATGGCCAATTGCTTAAGCTCTGTGAGAGTTCATTTCCTCGTTTGTAAGACCTAGGAAAATAAGTCCACACCCCAAAGCTCCTGAGGTGTGCAAGAGACAGTGCTTGAAAAGCACTTCCGCATATGAGACCCTGTCCAAAAATAAAAAGCTTTACTATCCAAAACGGGAGTGTGATGAGCCTCCAGGCGTCCCTAGGGTAATGTCGGCATCTCTCCTAGAGCTGTGCTTAGCCTCGTTGCCTCGTGGATAGAAAGGAAACAGTAACAGGATGTGGGGGGCTGTAAACCTGAGAGACTGGGAATTCTGGTTCTGCCTGGCACTGGCTGATACTGACTGGCACAAGGGAAAGTTTAAAGGAGGAAAGTTCTTTCTGGTTTTTCCTTAGAAGGGGGGGTAATGCTGCTCCAGGTGCTGGGCAAGAGGTCTCCCAGTGAGCTGCATCCTAGCCCACTGTGATGTGAGAGGCTCACGGGGCTGCTGTAAAGCAGACATGAAGTGTGGGGGTCTGTGGTCCTTGAAGGACACTTTTCGCTCCCAATCCACCCCACTTTCCTAACTGGCCCAGGTATAAGACGGAGTAAGATGCCCATGTACTTTTCTCCAGAGACAAATAAAACCATCGACTGAGGCTTTCTAAGATGAAATCCTTGAGACCGAGGCTTCCCTGACGTACTCCATTTTAAATGTTTTCAAGCTGGTGTATCCAGGTAGCCAACCCCTTTCCTCTATGTCCAGGAGCTCTAGGGTCCTCTTCCTGGAGGAGACTGTTGATGGTGAAGTAGAAAATGGTCTCCAAGGGCCAGATAAGTAATTAGTTTCAGGCTGCTAGAGGCCCTGTCATTAAAGGGCCAGGCATCCGTTCTTTAGTTCCTCTCAACCATGTATCTCCTGCCTATCTGGCAAGTAGGTCGAGGAGGGGATCCCTCTTCTATTTTCTAGTTTAGGGTGTGGGAAAGAAACCCTGTCCTCTTCCGGGCCGGCTGGGGCATTGTCCCCAGAAACAGCTGAAGTTGAAAAGGCCAGGCTGGTTTCAGGGAGGGGATGGGTTGTGCCCCAGCCAACTCCTTTCTTACCTTCTGGACCAGAAGAGATGTGTGAGCGAGGCAAACAGAGGAGAGGCCACTAAGTCCAGGCCCGACACTGCGTCTGCAGCAATATTGCCCTGATCCCGGCCTTTGCAAGTTTTGTTTGTTTGTTAATATGCTAAAAGTATTTAGTTAATAACAACATAATAGGTTTTTTTTTTTAATGACCTTAGGGCTGGGTATAGTGGCTCATGCTTTTAATTGCAGCACTCAGGAAGCAGAGGCAGGCAGATATTGGTGAATTATAAGGTAGCCTGGCTTGCCTAGTGAATTCCAGGCTAGCCTCTATGCATAGTGAGACCTTGTTTCAAAATTTAAAAAAAAGAATCACGGAAAGCACATCATATTTGATAGTAATATTTGCTGTATACTGTTTGCTGTTATACATCATCTTCTTTGTTGAGGGGAAACTCGGGATTCCTCATACATGCTGAGCATGCCCTCTGCCCCCACCAGTACTGTTTTGTTCTTCTTTTGAGACAGGGCCTTCCTATGTTACCTAAACTGCCCTTGAATCCATGATCCTCTTGTAGGAACCTGCCAAGTCCTGTGATTACAGGAGTGAGAAAGCATATTTGGCCTTTTAACTATTTAATATATTGCTATTTTCATAAAAGGCTGACTTTGATGCAAGGCGCCACTAGAATAGGAGGCCCACACACTTGTGTTCGTTGCATCCCCATTGACGCTACTGATTTCATCATTTTTCTCTCGTGATGATCAATGTTAGATAGTCTTGTTCAGCAAGGCCTACCACCAAATGTCATTTCCAGCCCAAGATCTCCATTTACAGGCAGCAAAGTGGCTGGAGGCATGAAGATATTGACTTACTTGAAGACTCAAGACACTGAAACCAAACCTAGACCCTGAGCCTGGGCCTGCTTCTGTCTGATGCTCCCCTGGAAACACTACCTAGAAACCAGATCACAATCCACTAAAG
This sequence comes from Tokudaia tokunoshimensis, assembly GCA_036184795.1. Taxonomy (NCBI): domain Eukaryota; kingdom Metazoa; phylum Chordata; class Mammalia; order Rodentia; family Muridae; genus Tokudaia; species Tokudaia tokunoshimensis. The sequence goes on along the minus strand of BTHU01000014.1, from coordinate 53,645,578 downwards.
CAGACACTGGCCCTTTGTTACCTAGATTCACCAGGGATGGCACTGACTTCCCTGGCCAGCAGAGAGGTGAGAGTTCACAGAGGACTAGTGGATGGAGGAACCGGAGATCTGCACGGAGATGCTGCCAGAAGCTCACCTGTTAAGTTGCTCGCTCTGCAGAAGCTGGTGAGGGAGGTGGTTCGGAATGCTACATGCTGGTCCATTCAGGACACAGCCTCAAAGCAGGAGAATCCACTTCCTCTTGACATTCCTGCAGTGAGGCGACCGCTGCTCCAGTTTTGAGCAAAGGCATTGATATCGAGTTATTTCCCAGAATATTCTTTTTCTTTTCTTTTTTTTCTTTTTTTCTTTTTTTTTGGTTTTATGAGACAGGATTTTTCTGTATTGCCCTGACTGTCCTGGAACTCACCCTGTAGACCAGGCTGGCCTCAAACTCAGAAATCTGCCTGCCTCTGCCTTCCAAGTGCTGGGATTAAAGGCGTGCGCCACCACCGCCCGGCCTTACCAGAATATTCTATATGCCTCCAGACTCCAACCTGCTCTGAAAGTGTACAATGCCAATTGGTGAAAGAAAGAAAGAAAGAAAGAAAGAAAGAAAGAAAGAAAGAAAGAAAGAAAGAAAGAAAGAAAGAAAGAAAGAAAGGAGACACACACACACACACACACAGAGAGAGAGAGAGAGAGAGAGAGAGAGAGATTGCAAATGAAGATTTGGGTTTGTAATGATCTTTCTGACTGCCCCAGAGGCCCTCATTATGTTCAGGTTGAGCCCCCGGAGTGTGAACAATCAAAATGGGCAATGCCCTAAATCTAAAGTGTTCTGAGAGCAAATAGGATAAATGAAAATGAAAAATTCCACATCTGTCCTTATGGGACAGAACATGGTCAGTCACAGAACACAGGTGGACTCAAAACATTACATAAAATGATCTTCCAGGTTGGAGAGCCATGGGGTCTCAACCCCGGGTGTGTGTGTGTGTGTGGGTGGGTGAGCTGAGAGACAAGTGCTTCCAGCTCTAACACTCCAGATCTTACCTTTCCCAACAGAGTGTGAAGAGCCCTTTGTGAACTCCTAGGAAGTATACAGTTCCTGAGGTCAAAAAGGGTCAAACAGTTGCTTACAGTGTGACCCTAGGCAATAGCTTGCGGTTTCCTAAGTCTCAGCCTTCCACATAGGAGAGATTGTCCAAGGGAACCCCGGAGTTTCTTAGCCCTAAGATCCTGTGATTCTGGCAGTCTTCGTGTTATTATCAGGCTGTACGCACTAGCCCTTATGCTGTGCAGTGGCTTTGGGCCGTGGGTGTGTGTGTAAGGTTTGTTGTGTATAGTTTTCAGTAGCTACCGCCTTTGCCTGAGACCGGCTGCGCTACCAGCTGCTCTTGTGTTGCCAGCCTTTAGCTCCGGGAGGTGACCTTACTACCAGCCCACTCCCATGACCCTGAGTCAGAGGATATTTATTATCCCTGTCTCTCCACCTGCCCTAAACTTAGTGGCTAGGCCCTGCCAAACATCCTTGGTCACCAGCCTGTAGCAGAGGCCACCTGCCCAAGTTATCCCCAAGACCTCACATGACTGAATGCTTTTCCTCCAAAGCACGGCAGAAAGGGCACACCCCCCTCCTTCCTGTGTCTCCTTTTTCCCCTGGGACCTGTAAGTCCTGACTGTACCTTCCGCCCAGCAACTGGCCCCCAGCCTTCTAATTACTGACAAATCAGGAACCAGTTGGGGAACAGGTATCTTTACTTTTAAGAGAAAAGGCAACTGTGGATTTTGCATTTTTTGTTTGTTTGTTTTAATCCCATTTCTGCTCTCTCTACTTAAAACACCTGAGAAGAGGCTGGAATTTACACGCGGTTCACCTTATTCCAGAAAGGGTCTCAGACTGAGACAGAGAGTCACACAGTGACCAAGGTCACTGCTAGGAGTTACAGGCTGTGGGAAGGTTAGTCATCTCTCATCTCTTCCATCTCTCAACTGTAAAAACTGGCCCAAAGCTTGGTATGATAGTGCACACAGGGCTGAGGCAGACGCACTGAGAATTTGAGGCCAACTTGATCTGCAGAGAAATAACCTGTCTCAAAAAAATAAATAAATAAAAATTTCAATAAATTACAATAGGACAACAGGATTAGATTTATAAAACGTGTGCCAACTGCTTGAATTTCTCCCCCTGGGTGTGAATGCAGAGAATTATTGTAAAGCTCTTAGTGTCAAGGTTCTCTCCCTAATGTAACAGTTTGTCTTTGTTCTGAAAATATTAACCAACCCCTGACCATGCTTAGTCAGTCAACATCCTAATTCGTCTGTGGCATCTTCCTGAGGAAACCATGAGCCCTACAGGGGGGCGTTCACTTCGTGGTGTTAGTTTGTCACAATTGGCACAGCATGCACCTCAACGATGTGCATGCTTGCGTGCAGTCTGTAGGCATCTTCCTTCAGCCAGTGAAAGAAAAATGTGCATGGCTCTGTCCATTAAGCCAGTTGCTTTGCGGATAACTGGTAGTTGGGGCCCAGCCCCTCTGCTGTCCGTATGGGAGGTGCTGAACTTTGGTCATGAAGGCAAAAATTGTGATGCTCTGGGGCTACTATAATCTCTATGTGTATCTCTTATCACACTGCGACTCCAAAGACAAGAGTCCTGGTTCTTTACCAGGAAAAACAGTCAGGTGAGCTGTTCTATACTATATGACATTATAGTCAGTAGTGATGCATAGCTAATGACAGTCCCTAGGGTTAGGACACATCTAAAAATAAATCCTTATTGCCTGCAGCAAGAAATAAGCAATCTGTATCAAACAAACCAACAGACCAACACCAGGCACAGCAGCACAAGCCTATAAGTTCTAGGACTCAGGAGACAGAAGTAGGTAGCTCTCTGTGAGTTTAAGCCCACCATGCGCTACACAGCAAATTTCAGAATAGCCAGGGCTACATAATGAGGCCCTGTCTTAAACTTTTTTCTGTTATATGAAACCTAAGTGATGGTAGCACACTCTTTTAACCCCAGCACTCCGGAGTCAGAGGCAGGCAGTCTCTGAGTTTGAGGCCAGCCTGGTTTATAGAACAAGTTCCAGGACAGCCAGGGCTACACAGAGAAACCCTGTCTCCAAATCAAAACAAAAGCAACAACAACAAAAAAATTCTACTGTATAATAAAACAAGCTAATCAAGAGATTGCTTTCCAAACTCTAATAGATCTGGATGTGGGACCTGCAAATGGCTTGGGTCCTATGTCTTTGCAGCAGATATGCTGTATTAAGGGCAGCTAAAGGACCAGCACAGCAGGGGCTGGAGAGATGGCTCAGCAGTTAAGAGCACTGACTCCTCTTCTAGAGGCCCTGAGTTCAGTTCAATTCCTAGCAACCACATGGTGGCTCACAACCATCTGTCATGGGATCTGATGCCCTCTTCTGGATAGTATACTCATACACATAAAATAAATTTAAAAAAAAAAGGAAAGGCACAGCAGCTGCCATGTTTTATTAAGCAGCTACTATGTGCCAGGCACCATGCTTAGCAGACGACCTTCAGAGCTTGGTGAATTCCCATGGCAATCCTGTGTTAGGTGCTGTGCTTAGTTCTATTTCTCAAGTCTAAAAACTGTCTTAAAGGAATAGCTTCTAATTAAGCCACAAGTAGAGTCAGACAAAGGGCTGACTTCCTGGCTCAGGAAGCAAGTTCTTCGACTGTTCTTCCCCCTACCCCCCAATACAGGGGTTCTCTGTGTGCTTTGGCTGTCCTGGAACTCTCTCTGTAGACCAGGTGGCCTAGAACTCAAGAGATCCATTTGCCTTTGCCTCCTGAGTGCTGGGATTAAAGGTGGCCACCACAACTACTGTTTCTTTAAGTCTGGGAATCAAACCCTAGGCCTTGTGTTGGTCAGGCAAGAGATCTACCTTCCTCTGCCTCCTGAGTGAGTGCTGAGATTGAAGATACACAGCTCCACACCCGGCGTGCCTCCAACTGCAGGAGCGCTGAGATAATAGGCGTGAGCCCACCATGCCCAGTTTTGAATGAAACTCACTTCAGAGCCTGTGATTCTTGAGGTTCAGGGATCGTCACACCAACCATATGAACACCGATCTCATTTAAGCATGAATAGTTTATTGAACGCACACCCTGGTGCTGAGTAGATAAGGACCACAAAAAGAAATCAAGAACCTAACTGGGGTACCAGTCTGTTCTCAGGGCAGACTTATAAATAAATAAATAAATAAACAAACAAACAAACCACAGTGAGCTCATATGCAGGTGCAGGCAGTGTTACCCAGTGGTCAGCTCTGACTCAAGCCATTTTAGACATAGCAGTTCATAGTGACCTTTGACTTGATGGGTCCTATGTAAAGCTTTGTGGAATTTTTTTAAGATTAACAAACCTCAGATCATTTGGAACCTAGCAGGGCACGTGGTCAGCATGACCTTGCCGTGATCCAGTCAATGACTGGCAGGCATATTACAGCAACAATATGAAATAGCCGGCAGGCATGGAACAAACAGAATAACGACAGCTATTCTTGAGGGGTGGGGTCAGACCACAACACAATGCCCTCAAACTCTTTTTTTTTTTTTTTTTTTTTGTTTTTCGAGACAGGGTTTCTCTGTATAGCCCTGGCTGTCCTGGAACTCGCTCTGTAGACCAGGCTGGCCTCGAACTCAGAAATCCGCCTGCCTCTGCCTCCCAAGAGCTAGGATTAAAGGGCGCGCGCCACCACCGCCCGGCCATAAGTTCTTTATTTTCTTTTATTTTTTTATTTTTTTTGGTTTTTTGAGACAGGGTTTCTCTGTGTAGCTCTGGCTGTCCTGGAACTCACTCTGTAGACCAGGCTGGCCTCGAACTCAGAGATCCACCTGCCTCTGCCTCCCAAGTGCTGGGATTAAAGGGATTAAAGGTAAGTGGCCACAACCACTTGGCCTGAAGGAATCCTTAAATGGACAATAGTAGTTAGGGTGTGGTGGCTCACTCCCTTTTTTTCAGGAGGCTTGAGGCAGGAGGTGGCCAGCCTGGTCTACAAGTCCCTTATTCGGATATCTCAGCTTTTCTTAAAGAGTATCCCCTTGCTTGGGTTTTGGTTTAGTTGTTTTTTGGAGGTAGGCTCCTGCTATTTAATCCAAGCTGGCCTGGAATTCAGGATCCTTTTTTCTCTACTTCCAGAGGATCCTTCTTTCTCCATTCCAGAGTACCGGGATTATTCTGTATCCTACCACAGCTGGATAGCTGTGGTACATATGTATCTGATTTCTGAAGGTCTACCACCATTCCAGTTAATCACCAACTTAGCTGGCCATTCTCTTCCTCCTCATGACCATTATGGTTACCAATAGGTGTAGCATCTGTTAATTCACTGCTGTGGTTATGGTGTTAAGCCCAGCAGTGGGTGACTGAAAGGATGCTAAGATGACTCTGTTTGGGGGATGTAGCAAGATATTGAAACAGGGTCTCCTCCTGTGGTCTGGGGGACCTCTAACTCACTCTATTGTCCTGGTCTGACCTTGAACTCATGGTAATCTTCCTGCCTCAGCTTTCTTTGTGAAAAGTGATTCCTTACTGTCAAGAAAGGAAGGATAGTAGTGTGTGGTGGCTAATCGGGCAGGGATATTGGAGACAGGAAGACTGGGTACACACCGCTGCTGTTGACCAGCTGTAGGAAAGAAAGGTCGCTTGAACTCCCATGCCTCCAGAACACAGGGATAAATAAAGTCAGGTCCAGCTTTGTGTGTTACTGTGAGTTTATGGTGACAAGAATTTGGGAAATGTCTTCAAGGTTAAGACTTTTCTTTGAAAAGGATCTGATTTTGGTTCCCAGGACCCACTCCAAATAGCTCACAACTATATATAACTCCAGTTCCAAGTTCTAAACCCTCTTCTGGCCTCCATAATACCTGCACACTTGAGGCATTCACTCACATACACATACATATAAATAAAAACAAAACCAACAATCTAGGGAAGATGGCTTCTCCTCCTTTCCCATTCTCAGTTGCCTGCAGTTCCTTGTGTAGGGTTGAGGCCTCCTGGGCTTCCCCCCCTCCATGTTAGCATGTCTAATGTTATTGTCCTTTCTTGTTCAGCTCATGTCTGGCAATTATGTCAGCAAGACCTTACAGATACAGTTTCCAACATTCCTAGGTTTACACCAGTTGGTTACCTAGTACCAAATGGTCAGCTCTGAAAACATACAGGCAAATAGAAGATTGAGCAGTTTGTACTTACATATTTAGGAATATATACATATACATAAACAAACATCTATGTAAAGACAATAAAACAGATCATGTATGTAACTGCAGTTAATAAAAACAGAGGTCATGAATTTGAATGAGATCTAGGAGGGGTACGAGTTAGGGTTTAGAGAGAGGAATAGGAAGGGGGAAATTATTTAATTATATTATACTCTCAAAGAACTAAAGAAATAATTTACAAACAAAACTGAAACCTACTCATTTCGTGGCTTCAGCCACGTGTGCACAGGTATTATTGTATGGTGTCACAAGGAATGTTGACTTAGTCACTGGACAGTGAACAACTGGGTGTGAGACAGGAGGATTACCTCAAGTGCCAGGCCAATCAGTAAGACCCTGTAGCAGAAAGGAGAGACACACTGGAGAAGCTGGAGATGTGACTCAGTTGGTACAGTGCTTGCCCAAAAGTCACAAAACCCTGGCTATGATTCCCAGCATGCTGTGTTACAAGGGCATCATGGGAAATCCCTGCACTTGAAGGGCGGCTCTGTGCCATTGGAATTTGAGGAGCTTTTGCAGGAAGTTCTGGTGTGCTGTGGTCCAAGAGGCTCAGCAAGTTAAAGGTTATCCTTGGCTATATAGCAAGTCTGAGGCCACGTGAGTCCCTGTTAGATGAAGGATGAGGTGTGTGCTGGTGTGTAAATGACCAAATGCACACAGGGGCAGGAAGTGCCTCCGGACCAGAGAGATGCTGCCTTCCAAGCTCAGACACTGAGCAGTCACCAGATCCCTTTGAATTCCAATTTCCTCATTTGCACACCCTAGGCTTATCAGAAAATTCCAGATTTACCCAAACCCTGAGCCCTTCCTTATCTTGGTTTACTGCTGTTTAGATTCGCAGATGAAAAGGTAAAGACTTCCAAGGAGTTGGGAAACGGGCAAGAGGTCAGCGCCTCCCCTGGTTAATCAGGTGGTGAGAGAGTTTAAGTTTTGAGTTTAGAAGGAGGCAAAGAAATCTCACTTGAAATCAGGAAAAAGCTGAGAATAATGTTCTAGTCAAAAATATGTGGACTTTGGGTTGGTGAGATGGCTTAGTAGGTCAAAGGTTTGCACAAGCCTAATGACCTCCGCGTCATCCCCACAACCGGCAGTGAAAGGGGAAAACCAATTACAGAAAGTCTGACCTACATACACTCACACACACACATACACACACACACACACACACACACACACACACACTCATGTGCACAGGGACACACACACACATATATATATATATGTGCACATGGACACACATACACACACACTCACACACATTGACATTCAAACATACTCATACACACATGTGCACACATGGACACACACATACACACTTGAACATACTTCCACACACATGTGCACATGGACACGCACACACATAGAGACACAGGCACACAAATAAGACTAGTGATATTTCTCAGTGGTAAAGGTGCTTGCCTCAAACCTTAGTTCCATTCCCAGAACCCACATAGTAGAAGGAATTGACACCCCAAAGTTGCCTCTAACCAACACACATGCACAGCGGTATGCAGATGCCTCTCTCCCCAATAAATAAAAAATGAAATTAAAACGTGTTTAAATAAGCTAGAGAAAAAACCCCCAATATTCCTCCTCTTCTAATCAATATCACAGAAATCTGAGACCCCCTAGACTGTCAGAAGGTCCAGTGTGCATTGCTTTCTTTTCTGCCGAAGCCGCTCTATGTACCTCACTTTGTAGAAGGTCCGTCCAGCTCTTCCGGGATGGAGGACAACTTTGCTTTGGTCACTCCCTCTGTTCTTTGTCAAGTCTGCTCCCAATTCTTCCTGCTCCTGTTTTCCTCCTCTCTAACTTGTCTGGGCCTGAGTTTTAATGATTATCCAACGAGCAGGGCTCTCTGCTCTGATAGCAGGTCCAGTTTCAGACTAATCAATGCTAGTATCGGTTTACATTTAAAGATAAACCAAGCTGGGCAGTGGTGGCGCACACATTTAATCCCTGCACTTGGGAGGCAGAGGCAGGTGGATTTCTGAGTTTGAGGCCAGCCTGGTCTACAGAGTGAGTTCCAGGACAGCCAGAGCTACACAGAGAAACCCTGTCTCGAAAAGCCAAAAAAAAAACAAAACAAAAAAAACAAGAATTTAGCAAAACACCCAAAACACCCACATGTGTGGCTTATGAGCATAGCATTTTTCACTCTGTAGCAGCGTGCTGTGGAAAACAGTGGAGCCCACAGTGACCCTACTTACTGACGGCAGCAATGGTCCGTTTCTTACTTTTAGATAAGAAACTTTTAGATAGGTAACTCTTGGGAGCCAAGTGTAGTGTCTCATGCCTATAAACTCAGCACTCCTAGGTCGTGGCTGGAGGATGGCCATGAGTTCGAGGACAGCATGGCATGGAGCAGCACACCTCTGTGATCTAGCCTATGGTTAGACATGGGAAGTACAATAGAACAGTCTGGAAGCTCAAGGGCCAGTTACTCTGGTGTGCACTGCACGATGGTAGAAACGACACCCGAGACACTTCTTCTACAAGACAGATGGCATAAGCCAGCTTCTGAAGTTTGTCCCCTGACCTCACAGTGTGCAATATCATGAGCACACTGATTTCATCATCATCATCACCACCACCACTGTCATCGTCGTCATCATCATCACCACCATCAATTTTTTAGTGAGCAAGGAGTGGAGGTGATTGTCTAGTAGATTCTTCAGAGCTGAAACACTCCATCCTGTGAAGAAGTTTCTTAAGCCTCAGAAAGTTATAAAGGGAGACTCCTAAAGACTTGAAACTAAAGCCAGGCGGTGGTGGCACAGGTCTTTAATCCTAGGGCTCAGGAGATAAAAGCAGGTGGATCTCAGATCTGAGGCCTGCCTGGTCTACACAGTGAGTTCCGGGACAGCCAGGGTTATAAAGAAACCCTGCCTCAAAACCAAAAACAAACAAACAAAAGACTTGAGAACTAAACTACTCAGAAGCCTCAGAAAGTCCCCACCACTCACCAGATTCATAATGCCCCACACATGGACTGGTACTTTTAACAAAGTGTCTGAGGAAGGTAGTTTTCAGGTATGTTCGATGTCGCTGCTAATGTGGGCCTGGCACCAGGGGTGTGAGGTTGGTGCTGAGTTGTGCTTGGCACCAGGAATGCGATGTGCCTGTATACTATGTGAAAAGTTCATTGCTCTCCCAATGCTGTCCCTCAAGGCCCCATCCTGTCTCTATAGCCTCTTCAGTTGGTGATTTGGTGGCATAAAGATGAGACCCGTGGTCCTGAAAATCACAGCCTTGGAAAGTTTTCTCCTTCCACACCATTTTTACTGTTTACATTTTAGTGACTGTTCTAGAAAATTCACTTCAAAGCCTGCGAGATATTTTCCCTCATATATTCTTGACTGTGGCGGATTTGATTTTTGATGTGTTTAGTTGGGGGAGGGACTGAGCATGGGTGTGCTGCTGTATGTGTGACTGGTCTAGGCTTTCTTCTACCAAGTTTGTGGTGCTGGGGCCCTGGCGTCAAACTCAGGTTGGTGACCAGTCCTTTTACCTACTGATTTTACCTAATGAATTTAAATCTTCTCAAGGTAGGTTTGATGTTTATAAACAAACACACTGCCATTTGAGGTCAAATCAGGGAGTAACAGAGAATAGAAATTTGAAGTTTAGCTTTAATATAGCTCAATGACAGGGCAAGCTCTTGCCAAGTTTTGTTTTGTTTTGTTTTTAAGGTAGGGTTTCTGTGTGTAGCCCTGTCTACCCTGGGGGCTAGCTCTGTAGGCCAGGCTAGCCTCAAACTCAGAGATCTACCTGCTTCTTTCCCCCAAGTGCTGGGATTAAAATAGAGCACCACCACCACCTGGCCGGAGTTTGAGGAGTTTGATTCGTAATAATTAACAAATGAACACAAACAACGCAGGTGAACCATTTGAGTTGAATATGTGTCTTTTAACATGACCGTGAAATGCAGTCTCGCAAGAGGAATTACAGAATGTGCTAGGCACTATGGAAACCCTTTGCAACTCTGAAGGTAGCTACTCCAAGGCAAGGCCCACCCCTCTAGGAAGGTGGAAGTGTCCAGTTTTCCACTCAGCGTCTTGACATCCAAGTTAAACTTTATCTGATTGAGTTACAGTAAACAGTAGCCACTTGGCTTTTCATCAGCCTCTGTTCTTAAAAATGAACAGTATGGAGAGCTTTTGTAAGAACAATATTACAAAATGATGTTATTTGTTTTCTGAACTGAAGAGTTGATTCTGTAAAAAATCCAACGGAACCACGACTCGTAAGTCCTTGCTCAACTTCCCCCAACATCTCATTTTTCTCTTCAGGCTCAACTCAAATACTCTTGGAATGCAAAGTGAAACATCCTCTTTGGTGTCTCAACTAGAGCAGTGGCAAAGTACCTCGAAAGGCCAAGAACCCACACGGGAGAGGGCCCTTCTGACATTGCTATTGCTAACCTGAACTTTTGGATTGAACAGAGAAATGAAGCAAGATACACGGCCCGCCGTCCAACTGGTAAACTTTCAAAGCAGGTTCCAAGAGCGCAGTTGTGTTGGCTTCTCTGTTGCCATGAACGTTGGCTGGCGCTGTAGGAACAGAACTCCCCAGTCTCGTTCTTTTTTTTTTTTTTAAAGATTTATTTATTTATTATATGTAAGTACACTGTAGCTGTCTTCAGACACTCCAGAAGAGGGCGTCAGGTTTTGTTACAAATGGTTGTGAGCCACCATATAGGTGCTGGGATTTGAACTCAGGACCATTGGAAGAACAGCTGGTGCTCTTAACCACTGAGCCATCTCTCCAGCCCCCCCAGTCTCGTTCTTGATAGCCTTCACACCTCCCTGCTCTCCTTGGTGTATACATTTTTATCTACCCAATTATTATTCCTCACTTCTCCAACTTCCCAGAAAGCTTTAGACCCCTGGTGAGAATCGGGCAGTTGTAGTGTCCCACTAGTCTGTTATGGAGACTGGATCACAGGCCACTTGATGACCTGGAAGAAGTTACCTCCAATTGTCTTTCCAGAAAACCATGTTGTATGAGCAGTCACAGAACTTCAGGCTTTAGAGCCCTCTCATTATGTAAACCGGGGACTTGGGCACATGTTTACACTCCCTTGGTAACTATTGTCTGGCAGTAGAAATATTGCAGGTTGTTTTATGGTTTTACCACTGTGTGTGGTGGCTTCGTCTCAGTTCCGGACTGAGATTGGAGAGTGGATGTCCTTCAGCATTTTAAGACAAGGAATTATCTGGGAAGTAGACAATACAAGAGGGAGAGCCAAGGAATTATGCCCGAAAGGGGATCTTGCTTCTAGGTAAATCCTTTTGTGAAGCCAGTGTCTCAGCACGTGGAAATGAGGGTTGGAGATGCCTGTGTATGGAAGAGTTCCAGATTCTACTTCCCCAGCTAAAAATGCACCACGAATGTCTGCTAGGGACACACTGATACCATATGTTAGATCTGGTCCCCAACGTTGCTGGTTGTTTTGTTTTGTTTTGTTTTGACAGAGTCTGGATGTCTTGGAACTCACTATGTAGACCAGACTGGCCACAAACTCATGGATCCCTGGGCCTCTGCCTCTCATATGCTGGGATTAAAGTCATGCACCCCTGTACCTAGACCCCTCAGTGTTTTTAACAGACAGTGCTGCAGGGCAGTGTGCACACTGTGGTGTCACTTGGTCTTTGGGCCCCAGCTCCTGACCCTGGCTGAGTGAATTGAATGTGTTAGGCCATAGGGAACATAGAGAAGTATGTATTGGGGTTCTGCCTGCAGTAGTGATGGGAAAGAGACTCATGAAGAGGCTCAGTGTAGTGGTATATACCTGTGACCCCATCACTAGGAGGCTAAAATAGGAAAATCGTGAGTTCTAGGCCAGCCTGAGATACGTAGACTCTATTTTGAAATAAATGAAATAAAATCAAGACAGCACAGGAACCCCTTTTTTTGCTTGTAGACATTCCTGGATCTTCAGGGTTGTTCCCTCCATCCAGGCCCTCCCCCACATCAGTGTCAGATGGGACACTTGGCCAAGACATATCTTCAGCTATAGTTCAGTGGTAGATTCTAGGCCTTGAATTTGGCCACACAAAAATTGTGTGTGTGTGTTGTGTGTGTGTGAGAGATGGGGATATGGGGGAGGGTCCAGCTCTTCATATGGTACTAGGATCTGGCACAGGGTCACAGGAAGTCTGGGCAGCTGACTGATAAGCTGCTCTGAGGGTGAGATCCTTCCCAGTCCAGTTATTTGGCATCGATACGGGGCTCACAGAGAGACCGGTCTGTTACACCAAACCTCTACAACCCCTTGCTTCCCTCTAGGGCTCCTCTCAAAGGCAAAGGGCACCAACCCAATGGTCTTGTGTCTCACATCATAAACCTTGAGATATAATATTTATGGTCCTTCTGCAGGCGGGATGTCAAAATGAAGAAGAAATAATAATTCTAAATCTCACAGGAGGGCTTGGGCAATCGATGAGGTAATTGATATGAAATAGTTTGGACTCCCTAGGAAGCAAAGTATGACATAAATTTAGGCTTCATCATCAGATGGACCCCCGTGCTAATACCTGATTGCAGTCAATGAGAAACTTGCTTGACTGTGTAGATGATAGGACTGTGTGGGTTAATTCTTGGATCTCAGGATAAAATAATTCTGATCAATAAATCTGTGGACTTGGTGTAATCAAGATGTACCGGCCTCAAGTCACTTCGTCCCTCCCTCCCATCCTTCTTCTTTTCTTTTTTAATTTTTTTTCTCTCTGTGACAGAGTCTCTTAATGTAGCCCAAGGTGGCCTGGCAATTGCTAGTTTATACCACTCTGCAACCCAATCCTTCTGTCTCTGCCTTCTGGGAACTGGGATTGCAAGCATGAACCATTGTTCATGAAGTAGGGTTTCACACAACCCAGGCTGGTCCCAAACTAAGTCACTGCTGAAGTGGCATCCTCCTGTCTCATCCTCCTGGGTGTTGAGGTTATCAGCGTGTACCACACTTAGCTTCTTGCCGCTGTTGCTGCCTGAGGACAGTACGGTCACACTGAAGCCAGCTCTTCATGACTTCTCATTCAAAGCTGGAGCCCAGGCTTCTGTTCCTGTGCATCTCAATAATGTGAGCTCCTTGAAACAATACGCAATGATTGGCTGCTTTGACTAAAAGAACCTCAGCCACCCCTGTGCTTTGGTAACGGTTAGATTCTGTGGGAATAACAGTCACGTTCCTGGTTCACTGACCAATAGCTGTTCTCTGAGCTCCATCCCCACTCCTCCCCTCGTAGGAGCCAGAATTCTTCAAAGGAATTCCCACTCTTTTGCCCTCACCCTCCTCAGCCTGCCTGCTCATTGCAGCAAGATGCAGTAGTCGAGGCCACTTGTCCCATGTTCCCATCGGCACTGGCTGATTCTCTTTTATCCACTCTAACTGTCCGCAGTATTTGATCCCACTTATTGCTTTGTCTTGCAGCTCTCTGCCGACGTGGCCTCCAGACAGAACAGCAGCTCTCCCACTCCGTCTGCATTGCACAACTCCTGGGGCCACATTTGTTTCTACCAGAGTTTGGCATATTAGAGCCTGCACAGGTTCTCATGGTCTTTACTGGAGTGCAGTGATGTCTGCTGTTCACATACATCTGAGGCTGCCTTGTGCTATAATGGCAGAATGAAGGGGTGGCAGCAAGGGGGTGTGTGGCTCATGAGGGTGACAATATTTACTGTGTGGTCCTTAGTGAGAACGCAGGCAGAAAAAATAGCATGGACCATCTGGAGATGGCCACGCCTCCTGCCCCACTGGCCAATCCTACTCTCCCTTGATGCTCCTCGTTTTCCTGACTGCTAAGCCTCTGCCCTTGAACTCCTCCTATACCTTGGGCTGAGTGCAACCAAACCCAGACCCCACCCTCTTCTAATTTATCTCTCTTTCTGAAAGGATCTCACATGGCTGAGGATGGCCTTGAACTCCTGATCCTTCTCTCTCAATATCTCAAACACTGGGATCACATTTAGACACCACCAAACCTGGTTTATGTATATGCTTTTACATCCATGGGTTTAGGTTCCAAGCTTCTCGATAAATGGCAAGGTCTCTGCCAATGGCCTTGAACTCCTGATGAGTCTGGAAGTCTCCTCTCTCAGTAGCTCCTCTCCTGTCAGGTAGTAGCGGCTTTCTACTTGCTCCGACCAAACACAGATGCTGCCTGGATTAGAAAGTGTCAAAAGGTGGAAATGCACACCATGTTCTTAGTGTCCTGACTCAGACAGTTACCTTTGCTACAATTGAGCACAAAGTTATCAAAGATAAAGCCTACTCCTGCTATATAGCCTTTATCTATTTATTTGTTTATTTATTGATGAGACAGGGTCTCCCACAAGTTGCTTTCTGACTCAATTGCCCACATACCCACATACCATGTACCTGTAAGCCTGGAAGCTGTAAATTTGAGCCATTTCTTTGCAGAGAATACTTTCAAATTGACTGGTTGTTTTCCTGTTTTTGGTTTTTGACACAGGGTTTCTCCATGTAGCTCTGGCTGTCCTGGAATTTGTCCTGTAAACCAAGGTGCCCTTGAACCTAGATATCTACCTGTTTCTGCTTCCTGAGTGCTGGGACTAAAGGCGTGCGCCACCAGACCAGGCATTCCTAACTGGAAAGCCTTGCAATCTTCTTGTTTTCCTTTGGTTTGTAGAATCCAATGCTTCTCTTCCCTGCCCAGAGGTGCACAGGGAGGAACTGCCCACATTTGGCCCATGGTGACCAGAGGAATCAATCTTTGGTCCCAAGTCCACATGGGATCCTGTTGCCTCTGCGGAAAGCCACAGCAGGACAGGACTTTTAATCTCAGAAATTCTTCCTTCATCTGGACCCCATGAGTCAGGGTTCACCTGATGGTCAGCGCTGTTGCCCTTCTGGCCAGGTACAAGTCTCCTCTGTCATGATCAGGAGGCTTCTAGCAGCATGATTAACTCATGACTACTGGCCCACAGAGGCTCAGGGCCTTCCAGCCCTTGGACTCCAGGATACCTGCATGCTAGCCCTGAACAAACAGGCTATCATAGTCAAACTTTGCTCCAGGAGACTGAGTTTAATCCCTTGGCCTTGGCAGCGCTTCCATCCGTTTGGTTTAGCTTTTAATCTTCTTGTGGTGTATTTGACTTCGGAAAGCTACAAACAGCCTAAGGTTCTTGAAGAGAAGCAGGACACTAGAGAGAATTACAGACACCTTGCACCCTGGCTCCAAGGCGGCCTGGCCACGGTTTCCAGCCATTCTAATCTGAGTTTTTCCTATTCCCTACTTCTGAGACCAAGCTACCGTGGCAAAGTGGCTCTTTACTGCGTGGCCATAGCCTTTCTGACCCTCTCTTATTCTTTTTCCATGATCACAATGCTCCGTCAGACCCTGTCCCTCTTGTTGGTTGCTGTGTGACTGGGCTCTCTGAGGTTGGCTCTCCATCAGGCTTGGTTTTGGGTTGAGACTGTGTTGCATGCTGGGCAGGGAATCATAGGGGTCATGAACATTGAGATCATCATCAATACACAGCACAAGTCCTGGGTACCATGATTAGTATCTGTACTGGCTGATTTTGTGTCAACTTGACACAGGCTGGAGTTATCACAGAGAAAGGAGCTTCAGTTGGGGAAGTGCCTCCATGAGATCCAACTGTGGGGCATTTTCTCAATTAGTGATCAAGAGGGGAGGGCCCTTGTGGGTGGTGCCATCCCGGGGCTGGTAGTCTTGGGTTCTATAAGAGAGCAGGCTGAGCAAGCCAGGGGAAGCAATACAGTAAGCAGCAGCCCTCCGTGGCTTCTGCATCAGCTCCTGCTTCCTGACCTGCTTAAGTTCCAGTCCTGATTTCCTTTAGTGATGAACAGCAATGTGGAAATGTAAGCTAAATAAATCCTTTCCTCCCCAACATGCATCTTGGTCATGATGTTTGTGTAGGAATAGAAACCCTGACTAAGACAGTATTGAAATTGTCAAGTTGTCTGTGGGTCCAAGTCCCACCCACCTCAGGGCACCGTTGCTGGGGAGGCAAAACTCAGGGAGTCTGATGCGATTATCCCACTTGAGACAAAGAAAGATACCATCCCACAGAGGGGCCCTTGAGAAGAGGTTGGAACATTTGAACACAAAGAGGCAGCTTGCTTGGCCTGGGAGTCAAGAACTCCCATACTGTGTTGAGAGCCCACAAGGATGGGAAAGAGATGGCCCAGGCTATGGTTGGAGACACCCAGTCTAGAGCCAATGGATTTGGCTAAAATAAACTAATCCGGGGCAAGCATGGTGGCTGAGTCTCCCAGCACTCAGGAGGCAGAGCCAGAGGAATGAAATATCAAAGCACACTTTGAACTGACCTTGGCTGCCAGGGCCCCTCCAGCTTGGGTAGTGCCTAACTTTTCTGTGCCATTGCTGAGCCTCTAGCCTCCAATATCCTGGGGACCAGCAAGCTCATCCTTTGAGCTGCCTGTTCACCAGGGTGTGCGAAGGGTGAGGAGGCTAGCTTTAGGGCGTGGTCTATGCTTGAAGGTAGTCCATCCTGCCTGGCCTTGGAGGCTAAGATGAGGATCCCTATAGAAGCTGACCACAGCCCTCCTGGGTCTTAGTGTTCTTATCTATACAGTAGCTCAAGATGTTCTTAGTCTAGAGGGTCATTGAGAAGGCTCTGCAGAGCTGGTAAAGTGGCTTGGCTTAGAGGGTAAAGATGTTTGTGGCCAAGTCGGATGACCTGAATGAGGTCTCTGAGATTCCCCCTGGTAGAAAGAGAGAAGTGACTCCCACAGGCTGTCTTTTGAAAAAGGAAGCAATGCTAGGTGGTGGCGGCACACACTTTTAATTCCATCAGTCAGGAGGCAGAGGCAAGCAAATTTCTGAGTTCGAGGCCAGCCTGGTCTACAGAGTGAGTTCCAGGCCAGTCAGGGCTACACAGAGAAACCCTGTCTCAATAGAACAGAACAGAACCAAATCCAAACCAAACCAAAAACAAAGAAAGAAAAAGAAATGTTTCCATGAAGAAGCTGGTATGGCGATATATGCCTCTAATCTTAGTACTCAGAAGGTAGAAACAGGAAGATTGCTGGGAGTCTGAGGCCAGGCTGGCCTACCCTACACAGCAGGTTGCAAGCTAGCCAGGAAATTATATGGTGAGACTCTGTCGCAAGCACACAAGAACAAGAAGAAGGTTCCATAAAGAATTGTGTAGGAATAACAGACCCTGTCCCCAGAAAATCTGACAGGAGAGATCAGCTCTTTATAAAAACAGGGTTTCTGTGCTCTGGCTGTGTGCAAGGCAGACACCCAAGCACTGCACTCACAGACACTCTGAAATCCTCCCAGCATCCCCAGCAGGTAGCTACTGGAGACTG
The DNA here is from genome assembly GCA_036184795.1 of Tokudaia tokunoshimensis. Classification (NCBI taxonomy): domain Eukaryota; kingdom Metazoa; phylum Chordata; class Mammalia; order Rodentia; family Muridae; genus Tokudaia; species Tokudaia tokunoshimensis. The sequence continues at coordinate 53,628,012 of BTHU01000014.1, read as the reverse complement.
AACCCATTTTACTGTTCTGGAAACAGCACAGGATTGGAAGGAAACTGCCAAAGTGGCAAAGCCAATAGATCTTCCTTAAGGTTCATGTTCTGAGTATGCTGTGCTGACGCACAAGCCCCTGCAAACCCCCAAAGTCATTCTAAGACCTGTTCTGCACGATTGCTTCTCTCCAAGGGACAGCTGGTAAGGAAATGTGCCCGCATCCTTCAAGGGCTAGGTGCCACCGCCTGGCCCCTCTCCTTCCTCCCTTCACTCTAGTTCTGCCGTCTGGAACCTGGAAGGGTCCTGGCGTGGTGCCGGCCAAAGAGCTCATGACCCGAATGACAGCTGATTCCGTTTTGGGATTAGTGGAATTTGTGAGGGAAGCATGTGATTTCTTCCTACCCTTAAGGCTGAGAATTTTTAGAATTTTGGTAACAAGTACACACACACACACACACACACACACACACACACACACACACACACACAGAGAGAGAGAGAGAGAGAGAGAGAGAGAGAGAGAGAGAGAGACTGAGAGACTCAGTTTCTGCACCCTTCCCCTCCTGGTGTGTTATTCTGGGGCCATCTCTTTTCTTTCTTCAGCCCACAAGCAGTCTACACTAGATCTCCTCCTTTCTCTTCCTCTTTGGTCGGTCAGGGTCCAGGCACGTGCCCCTCAGGTGAGCAGAGAAGAGTTGGTTTATCTGATGGCAGGGTGGAGGCCATTTAGCTGGGCTGTGCCCTAAGGCTCCCCTGGTCCACAGCAAGCTTCAGCAAGTCTGTAAACAACCTGCCTCATTCTTGTCCATTTTACAGATGGGGTAACTCTGATCTTTGTAATAACATTGTACAGCAAGTGACCGTCTAGCTGGGCCCCACAAAGGACTCTTTTTGCACACTAATTAGAAGATCCAAAGGAAGAGTCACCCTGCTGGGGCCACTGGTGCAGTCCTGGGGGCAGTTAGGGCTGTAGGAAGGCATAGTCCACGCTGGGTGAGGTGCCGCACAGCAATGTTACCAGCACTCCAGAGACAGCGGCAGGAAGATTAAGAGTTTGAAGTCAGCTGGGTTGCATAGGATGACTCTGTCTCCAAATGCAAATATAAACAAATATGTAAGTAAATAGCCAGGCATGTGGTACGTGCCTGTAATCTCAACACTGCGGCAGAGGCAGTAAAATTGCAACAAGTTTGAAGCCCACCTGGGTTACAGAATGAGTTCCAGGCCAGCCTAGGCTACCCAGTGAGACTTTGTCTGAAAGGCAAACAAACGAACAAACAAACAAACAATAACAAATAGGAACCAGGGAAACAGTTCACTTCAGTAGATAAAGTGCTTACTAGAGTTTGGATCAATTTAAAAGTCAGGTGGGCTTGGTACCCCACCTGTATTCCCAGTGCTTGGAGGTGGAGGTGGGGGTGGGGATCCTTGGGCATATTGACTAGCTGGATCACTGAGCTGATTCAATGAGAGACTCTGATTCAGTTAGAAAGAAAGGAAGAAAGAAAGAAAGAAAGAAAGAAAGAAAGAGAGAGAGAAAGAGAGAAAGAGAGAAAGAAAGAGAAAGAAAGGAAGGAAGAAAGAAAGGAAGAAGAAAGAAAAAAAGAAAGAAAGGAAGAAAGGAAGAAAAAAGAAAGAAGAAAGAAAGGAAGGAAGGAAGGAAGAAAGAAGAAAGCCATTGACTTAGGACACTTGACATCAACTTCTAGCCCCTACATATACTTTCACATAGGCATGTGCTCTTAAACATACTTGCACCTCATACATATATGTCCCCACACATGCACAAATACCACACACACACACACACACACACAATCAGAAATAAATGCATGGTTCACAACCATCTATAATAGGATTCTATGACCTCTTCTGGTGTATCTGAAGACAGCTGCAGTGTACTCATATAAATAAAAATAAATAAATCTTTTAAAAAGAGAAAGAAATGATCATAGAGAAAGAAATAATCATGAGAGCTCCATACATATCACCATTTCCCAAATCCTGGATAAGCCTGGGATATCCTTGGCTGTCCTAGAACTCACTCTATGGACCAGTTGGCCTCAGAATCAGAGATATGCTTGCCTCTCCACCTACTGAGTCCTGGGATTAAAATCTTGTACATACTATCATGCCTAGCTTTTTCCTTTCTTTTTGTTTTAAAATTGTTTATGTGTATGGATGTTTTGCCTGCATGTATGTCTGTCCACCATGTGTGTGCAGTGCCTGTGGACACCAGAAATGGTCATCAGATCCCCTAAGACTGGACTTACAGACAGTTGTGAACTTCCATGTAGGTGCTGAGAATTAGTACCCACGTCCTCTGGAAGAGCAGCCGGTGTTTTTAACCCCAGAGCCATCCTTCCAGCCTCTTTTGCTGCCCATGCCTGGACCCTGCTGATGCAATTGGATCATCCTTCAGTAGGTGGTGCAGCGTCTCCTGGGCTCCCAGTGAGCAATGCAGCTAAGTGCTACTGTTTTAGATGTATCTGTTTATTTTATATTATTATATGTGTGGGTGTTTTGCCTGCATGTGTATTTGTGTGCTTCACATGAACTTCTCATGCCCACAGAGGTCATAAGAAAGCATTGGATCCCATGGAACTGGAGTTACAGATACTCGTGAGCCACCATGTGGTGCTGAGAATCAAACCCGGCTCCCCGGAAGTGCCATAAGAGCTCTTAACCTCTGTGCCATCTCTCCAGCCTCCAGAGAGTTACTGTTAGGTTTCAGGTACATCCTGTCCCAAAAGTGTTGGTGAAAATGCTGATTCTTGAACCCCATCTGTGGCCCCCTGAGTCCCAATTTGCATCTTAGCACGGTATCAGACTGTAGTGTGCCTACATGCCACCTAGATAACTGCTTAAGATTTTGGGTTACCTGAATCCTGAATCTCGAATTGCCTTTGGGCTCCTAGGCTGTTGCCAACATTCCTATAGTGACCTCCACTGAGCTCTCTAGACTTTTGAAATGCTCTCACTTGTACTTTATCTTTTAACTTTTAACCTCAATGTGCCTGTGAGGTGGGGCTTACCAGGGAGCCTCGTTCTAGCAAGGGCAGTTTATTCTGCTTCACTCACTCCTGTAATCCCAGCACTTGGGGTCAGGTGGGATTAACAGGAGTTCAAGGCCATCCTTGACTCTTGAATGAGTTTGAGGCTAGCCTCAGCTACATGACACACTGTCTCAAAAAACAAAAACAAACCAAAAGCAGGATGGTGGTAGGTTGGCTTGTAAAAGGCTTTCCCTGTGAGGCTTACAAGAGAGTTTCAGGACCCGGATGAACAGACACAGCCTGTCTTCTCCCTGCCTGCAGAATCAGTTTTCCATGAACGCTCCTCACGTGAGTGAGCAAACTGGTTTCTCCTCTTCCTTGCGCCAGTGTACACTGATGACGCACACCCCAGCTGGAAACCGGGAACCCAGAATTTGGACATGGAAAGGTTTTTTGTTTTTGTTTTTTTTTTTCCTGGTACCAGGTAACGTGAGCCAAACAGCTTATGTATAAAATTTGGCAGAAACAGCACAGATAGCGCATTCTGGGAAAAGTGGAAGTAGGTGATCTTGGCTTCAGAGCAGAGCCTGTGCCAACGAGGTAGGCACGCAGCTCATGTAATCTGATAAAAACAGCAATCAGCTGAGAGAAGGCAGCTGATGGCGATCTAAACACCAGGGTATAAATTAGTGTTAGCTACCTGTTCAGCCGTGCATTTGTCGCAGAAGTGATTTGATTCCTCTGTTCTGTGCCGGGCGGTGGATGGGCAAAAGTAACCCTAGGAATTCAGGCTGCTCCCTTCTCAGTGGGGACACAGGCTGGGGGAAAAGAGGCTGGGCTGCAGCATGCATTTGGTTAGGGTGAATAAGAGGGATGGCAGAGCAGAGGAGGGTAGAAGAGGAAGATGAGAGGAATGAGTGTCACAACACTTGTGAAAACTGGGGAGAGGGTGAAAAAGTGGCATCCTGTGTGCTGGGTGGCAGCGGCTCACGCCTTTAATTCCAGCACTCAGGAGGCAGAGGCTGGTGGATTTCTGAGTCTGAAGTCAGCCTGGTCTACAGGGTGAGTTCTGGGACAACCCAGGCTATACAGAGAAACCCTGTCTCAAAACAACCAACCACAACCACCACAACAAAAACGGCATCCCTGGGAACCTGGAAGTTATTAGCTGATCTGGAGCATCTGAAAGTAGGGAGCAGGTCTGGGCCCAACAGGGACTTCACAAGTTTGGACCTGTGAGCAGAAGTCTATGATCCCATTTACCCTGGCTACAGTGTGTGGAGGCTGGGTTAGAAGGCAAAACTGAGTTATGTGCTGGCCTGTTGTCCCAGCACCCAGGAGGCTGAGGCAGGAGGATTGCTTTGAGTTCTAGGCTGACCTAGGCTATGCAGTAAATTCTAACCCAGTGTGGGCAACAGAGTGAGAGTCATCTCAACTCTCTTCTCCCCTAGAGAAATGACTGAGCTGGTATCCCAGGGAAGTATTATTTAGGCAGAGTCTGTGGGGCTTAAATGAGATGATCCAGACTGGTAAGATAGCTTAGTGGGTAAAAGCACCGGGTTCCAAGCCTGAGGGCCTCTGTTAGATCCCCAGGACCCAAATGATAGGGGAGAAATAGCATACAGGCCTGCTATGACATACACGTGACCCCTCCCAACCAAACAAATCTGCAAAATATAATAACAACTTTTTAAATGTAATATTTTAACTTGTGGTTGAGATGGAGTCTGATGTTGCTCAGGTTGGTCTTGAACTGCTGAAGTAGAACCCAAGAAATGCTCTTACCTTGGCTCTTGACTACCCTGCATATTTTAACTTTTATGTATAAAGGGGAATCTCATAGAAAAGGAAACAAAGCCCCCCTCCCCCCAACGTTTCGTCTCCAGACTACGGACCTCTTATCTGGAAATGATAAACTTGTGGAGACATGACAAGATAAATAGAGAGACTTGCAATTCTTTCTAGCAGGCACAGATTCCGGATGGGCTAATATACACAAAACTAAGTGAAGCGGAAAGTTTATTCCAGTGAGCTTTGTTGTATAGGCCCAGACCTGTGACACTTCTGTAACAAGTCCATTTTCTCTGCTGTTATAGAAGGTGTGGGGCAGATATGGTCACAGAGGAAACCGAACGCCTGCTTTTATTTTATTTTATTTTATTTTATTCAGTACTGAGAAGTGAATCCAGAGGCTTGCATGTGCTAGGTAAGCTACCATTAAACTATATCCCTAGCCACCCCCTCTTTTAAAAGTTTTATTTAATGCGTATGAGTGTTTTCCTTGCATATATGTATAAATACTGCATGTATGCTGGGTACCCATGGAGGTCAGATGCCCTGGAACTAGAGTTAGCAATGGTCAAGCCGCCTGTGATGCTAAGAACCTAACTCATGTCTTCTGCAAGAGCAGTAAGTTCTCTTAACCTCTGGGCTCTTGCTCCAGTCTGTCCCCAGTCTTCATTTCATTATGCGACAAGAGCTCCCTAACTTCCCCAAACTGACCTTGAACTTAGCCTGTAGTCCAGGCAGGCCTTGAACCTATGAGACCCTGTTTCAGACTTCCAAGTTCCCCCATCCCTCTTTCAAGAGGGTCTTGCATGTGTCCCGGCTGGCTGACTGTCCTGAGTGCTGGCATAATGGCCTTGTGCCACCAAACTGGATGAAGATGGGATTTGAAGAAAAAGAATGGAGTTTGTGGGGGCAGAGTTGTAGGTCCAGACAGCAGAGATTTATCCATGCTTTTCCTGATGCCAGTTTATTAATCTAGCTCAAGCCATGTCTACTTTCCCAAGTCTCTGTTCCCTGTGATAAAAAAAAAAAAAGGCACAACGAGCTCCCCATTGCACAAGGGTTTTGATCGGGTAAGCATGCTGTCTCGCTCAGGTCAGCCCTGTGCACTGGTGTACACGCTCTTCAATACGTACTAGCTATAAGACCATCGTAGACGACCGTTAATCACAGCCGGCACTGTTGACCGTGTACTAGCATGCGTGGCCGCCAGGAAGTGAGCAGAGTAGTTAACATCTATTGAGGGCCTTTACGGTACCATGAGTAGGTTTTTTTTCCCTCCATTTTTGCCCAGCTAATTTACTGTCTATACAACTCCTGGAGAAGGGTGCACTATAATTACTTCCATTTTATATTGAAGAACTTGAAGCAAGCAAGGTTAATTCAGTTCTTCAAGATGATACCCTTATGAGACAGCACATGGCAGGGGTGGGGGAACATTTTCCTGGCGTGTCTCGGGCTCCTGCTTCAATCACTGGTACTGAAAAACATTTTTCAATTAATTAATTTTTTGAAAAAGTCTATGTGTTACCTGGGTATAATGGTATATGCCTGTAATTCCAACACTTATGATATAGCGACAGGTGGATTGACATACATTCAAGACCAGCTTGGGATCTATGTAACAGAATCTAGGTCAGTCAGGATGACATACCGCCAACAAATCAACTAACCGGCCAACCAAATAGAAACAAAACTAAGCAAAACCCCTGCACAATACAACAAACAAACAGAAAAGGCAAACAAAACCTGACAGAGAAATTGGTACAGCCTGTTCCCAGAATCCAGTGGGGCCCCAAGCCCTTCTCTGGCTTATCATGATGTGGCACAGGCCTATAGCACTCACATGTCTTCAGTTCTACCTTTTGCTTGAAAACCTCAAAGTCTCTTCTCCCTCTAAGAAAGATGTCTTGCCATCTGTGCACCTGGAATTATTTTCTCTACCAAGACCGCTGACTAATCTAGATGAGATTTACATTATTTGCTGAGTCTGTGTCCCAGGCTCCACACCTTTACAGCAGTGACCTGTTATATTCCTCAAAGCCTCAGGGCCACAGGATGCTTGGGTAATGCTGGCCTGAACAAAGCTGACTAGTTTGGTGCGGTAGACTGAGGGATGTCTCAGGGACTTTAGTACTAATAGACACTGTGGATCTCAAATGGATGAGTAGATGGATAGATAGATGGATGATGGATGGATAGATAGATAGATAGATAGATAGATAGATAGATAGATAGATAGATAATAAATAAGGCTGGAAAATGGCTCAATGATTTAAAGTAATAGCTGCTCTTCCAGAGGACCCAGGTTTGTTTCCCAGGACCCACATGGCAGCTCCCAAACCTCTGTAACTCCTGTTCCACGGTGCCTATAGCTGTGAGGAGACACCATGACCACAGCAACTCTTATAAGAGAAACCATTTACTTGGAGGCTTGCTTACAGTGTCAGAGATTTAGTGCATTATCATCATGTACTTAGTCACTAAAAGCTAGATCCTGACGTAAAAGTATCTTTTATCTTTTCCTGATATAATTGTCATCTCTGAGGCTTACCTGCTTCCCTCTGCTAACCTAGTCCTAGTCTTGGGAGCTTCTAGCCTTTGTACAATCTAATCTTGGCCAATAACATCTTCAGTGTCAGACTTACTGCTGAATCAGCTCACCCTTCCTAGTTCTCTCTGGTCTCTGGCTGGCTGATGCAAGTCAGCAGCTATTCTTGTTCAAACTCTTCTCCAAGCTGACTAATTCAAACTGGCTTCTTTCAACTTCTGACTGAATTGCTCTGCTTGACCTCATACTGACTTTAGCAATATGTTCTCATCTTCTGGCTCCCCATTTTCTGGATTGTTCTGTCTCCACCTGAGTCTAGGTTGTCCTCTCTGCAACCTTCTTCTTTCCCTAAGCTGCTCTCTCTTAAGTAGCCTCTTTTTCTCTCTGTTGTCATGAGAGTTGGGCATATACTAGTCTGTCAAGTCTTTCTCTGATTCATCATTTTGTTTGTCACTCAATTAGACATCATTTTCAAGCTGCTTCCTTCTACAAACCAATTTTACCTTCATTTGGAATAAAGGTGTGTACAAAGAGTTGTCTGTATTCCAGCCAGAGGGATTAAAGGCATGTGGTAATTGCAAGTCCATATTCCAACCTGAGCAGCCCTGTTACTGGATCAGAATCCTTCTACATCTATCCTACATAGGCAGAGAGACTCTGGACCTGGTACAGGCTTTTGAAACCTCAAATCCTACCCTACAGTGACACACTTCCTCCAACAAGGCACATCTCCTAATCCTTATAATCCTTTCAAACAGTCCCACTCTCTGGTTATAAGGCATTCAAATATGAGCCTATATTTAATTCAAATATAGAGCCCAATCTTATTTAAATCACCACACATTAGATCGGACACTCTTCTGTCCAGCATTGGCACTTCACATAATGTGGTAAACAGACATATGTACAGCCAAAACATCCATACACATAAAAATAAAAACAAAGTCCTTTCTTGTCTTATTTTCTGTCTCTTCTCTTTCTGATTTTTGAATTTATTGAGGCAGGGTCATGTGTAGCTCAGGTCAGCATTTAACTCACTCTGCAGTAAAGGTTGGGTTTGAACTCTGGATCCTTCTGCTTTTGCTTCTCATACATCGAGATTACAAGTGTGTGTCACCACACCTGGATAAAACCTTTTATTATTGGAATTTATCATTGACATCGTCATGCTAGGGGCACGAATAGAAATCATACTTGGTACTTTATTTAAGTATGGCATTCTTTAACCAAAAAGAGCATTCCTTGAAATAGTAACTCCCCAGAAGGTGACAAGAGTCAGTTTCATTTTGAAAAAGAAGGTCACTTCAGTGGGCATCCTGCTACTCGTTGATGTAATCCAGAGACCCAACTTTCTAGAAAGTTCTTCCTTATGTTGAAACAAAGTGGACTGAGGAGACAGCTTAAATGGATAAAGTGATTGCCACACAAGCCTGATGACTCGAGTTTTGTCTCTGCAAGTCACAAAAATCCCAGCTCTCAATGACTGGATTCTGTGTCTCTGCAGTCCCTAGCACGCCTTCTTTGAGACGTGAGGCAGAGACACACGTCTGTCTTGGCTGTCTCGTCACAACAAGATGGAATGAAAAAACTAGTCTTAAAAGTTGTCCTCTGACCTCCACATGCACACCATGGCAAGTGTTTGTATGCAGTCTCATCTATGCACACACATAGATATAAATAAATAAACATGTGAATGAATATAAATGAATGACTATTTACAAAGCAAAGAATCAAGTGTGCTCTGCTGACCTGGATTCAGGTGTATTCTTGGCTGTCTCAGTCTAGCTCTTTTTCCTTTTTTTTTCTCTTTTCTTTTCTTTTTTTTCTTTTTTCTTTTCTTTTTTGAGACAAGGTCTCTCTCTATGTATGCCTGGCACTTCTAGTGTTCAGTATATAGACCCAGACTGGACTCAAACTCTCAAAGATCCTCCTGCCTCTGCCTCGAAAGTGCTGGGATTAAAGTCATGTACCACCACTGCCTAACTTTTCCCTATGACATTTAAATATGCCAAGAAAACCATTGTATTGCCAAGTGTATTCTCCCCCTACCTTTTTGTTTTTGTTTGCTCACTTATGTGCTTGCTTTGAGACATGGTCTCACTTTATAGCCCAGGCAATGGTCACAACCAACATTATATGCTATAAATGCAGAAAACGTAACTCAACTTACCATAAGCAAACACATTAATAATGAAGGGAAAATCCCAGGTGTTTATTTTAGCCTTTGGTATTGTTTGATCTGGGTGTGCAATGCCATTAGGTCTTGAGAGTTTTCTGCAATGTCTTTATTCTTGGTTAGAAGTTTGGTAACTCCCGAGAGTCCAAGTTGACATCTTCCCAAATTCACATTCATCAGGAAAGAGCAGCAGAGCTTTCAAAGAAACTGAAAATCTCGTTTCAGCTGAGCCAATAAATAGTCCATGCCTGCAATCCCAACACTTGAGGGCTAACAGCAGAAGCTCAAGTTTAACTTACTCCAGAGCAGCCCCAAGGCCAGGCTGAGTTGACTCCTGTGCCCCAGAGAGTCTTATTACATCACTACTCTTGACTCCATCACATGTCTGCCTTCAAACCTGATTGGTGTAGGAACACGAGTTGTCTAGTTAATCAAGCCAATCTCCCAACTCCCATATCACCATTGCAGTTAAGAGAGGTGCTACCACCATTCAAAATTTGAGTGAGGGAGCAGTATATTCTAGGTCAGAGTGCTGGTACCCAGTGGACTGGCAATGGAGCCAGTGATGTTCATTCCCTCCTCTTCCTCCTCCTCCTCCTCCCTTTCGTCCTCCTTTTCATCCTCCTCTTCCTCCTCTTTCTTCCACATCCTCTCCACAACCTACATTTTTCTTTTTGAGATAAAGTTTTACTCTAAAGTTTTACTCTATAGTCCAGGAACTCACTATCTGGCCTAGGAGTCTGCCACCATGCCTGATTCAACTAATCTTTCCTTTTCTTGTTGTTTTTCCCTTGAGATAAGATCTTAAGTTAGTCTGGAACTCACTCTGTAGTTGAGGATAACCCTTGATCCTATTTCTATTTCCTGAGTGCTGGAAATACAGGTGTGTACCACCCTGCTCAGTTTATGTGGTGCTGGGGACTAAGTACATGCTTAGCTCTGCTGATGGATCCCCAGTCCCACTTGTCTTTTAAGTTCCCAACTAGAGACAAGGGATCCAAAGTGCAACCGGAGGGATCCGTGCAAACCGTACATTTAGAAGGTGGCAGAGGCACAGCGTGTGCATGCTTGACTGCAAAGCCTCATTCACAGCATCTAGGGAGTTCTGATGGCTGGAGCTGAACCGTAACGAAGGCATCTCTCCACTTACAGTGATTCAGTAACTGCAAGTGACAAAGTAACCAGTGTTAAGTCTTAGTGGTTGATAAACTCCCCCAAAATGCTTCGTGTAAGCTACATATTTCATCCGGAATTCCTGGCAGAGGTAACAGACCATTTCCATGAGCGGCCAGGGACCCACCAGGGTCTTCCCAGCTCTGGAGCAGGTGCGGCCATAACAGAAAACCAGTCACCCCTTCAAGGGGAATTTTCATTTCCTGGTAGAGATTCTAGTGCTTCCTGGCACGGATCATTGTCTAAAGCAGCCTCAACAGTATGTGCCCAGCGGGGACTCTGGAGTGGTCCCTCAGTGCTGCTACGACATGCATCACAGGGCACTGCTCTAAGACAGAGAGAGGACTACCTCCGCACCCAAGGCCCAGTCTCTGCTGTTGCTCTGCACACTGCTACACATTCCGCTTGTCTGACTGAGAATAGTTGAAATGCCACCCCCAAGAGACCTGAGAAAGTTAAACTATGCCCTTGTATTGGTTCCTCATTGTTGAGACAAATGACAGGAGTGACTTAAGGGTTTATTGTGGGTACCGTCCACAATGAGGCTGTCATGGAGACAGGAGCTTGAGACAGCTGGTCACAGGGCACCTGTGAAGAGGGAAAGAGATGACAAATGGCGCTCAGCTTGCTCTCTCCTCTTTCTTCGGTCCTACCCCCGGCTCATGGGGTGGTACCTCCTACTCAGTTGACACAGTCTAGAAGGTTTAGCTTGGGTGGTTCTAGATTCTGTCAGACTCAACAATCATTAACAGCTACCACCTCTGATATTGGGAAGATGGTTCCGTATGTAATCTTGCCACAGAAACATGAGGACTTGAGTTAAATCCTCCATAGCCACAGAGAAAAGCCAGGCTCAGTGCACCGTACCGCATGGAATCCCAGTGCCAAGGATAGAGGAGGACCCCAGAAGCTTGCTACTCAGCCAGTCTAGATCAATCAGCAAATTCAGATTCAATTTAAAAAAAAAACAAAAACAAAAACAAATGATTTCAGCTGGGCGTGATGACACATATCTTTAATTCTCAGCACTTGGGAGGCAGAGGCAGGCAAATCTGTAAGTTTGAGGCTAACCTGGTCTACAGAGTGAGTTCCAGGACAGCTAGGGCTATACAGAGAAAACTTGTCTCAAAAAAAAAAAAACCCACAAAAAATTAAATTAAAAAAAACTATTTTTTTAAATAGCCATTATGCCAACAGAATAAATTGTGATGTAACTACATATATGTTCATATGTGAAATACCAGTTTAAAAGACTAAATTGAGGGCTAGAGACTTAACTCAGAGGTTAAGAGTACTGACTGCTCTTCCAAAGGTCCTGAGTTCAATTCCCAGCACCCACATGGTGGTTCACAACCATCTGTAATGGGATCTGGTGCCCTCTTCTGGCCTACAGGCATACATGCAGGCAAAACACTATAATAAATAAATAAATAAATAAATATCTTTAAAAAGGGGGTACACATGGCTCTAGTTGTGTATGTAGCAGAGGATTACCTTGTCAGGCATCAAGGGGAGGTGAGGTCCTTGCTCCTATGAAGCCTTGATAGATGCCCCATTGTAGGGGAATCGAGGGCAGGGAGGTGGGAGGGGGTGGGTAGAGGAACACCCTCATAGAAGCAGAGGGAGGGAGGATGGAATAGGGGTTACCCAGGAAGGAGGGAAACTGGGAAAGGGGATAACATTTGAAATGTAAATAAAGAATATATCCAATAAAAGAAATTAAAAAAAAAAAGAAAAAAGACTAAATTGAAACCTAGTGGTTGTGGTACATGGCTTTAACCCCAGTCATCAGAAGGCAGAGGCAGGTGGATCTATGAATTTGAGACCAGGCTACTCTACAGAGGGTGTTCCAGAACAACCAAAGTTACACAGAGAAACCCTGTCTCAAAAAAAAAAAAAAAAAAACAAACCTGGCCAGGCGGTGGTGGCGCACGCCTTTAATCCTAGCACTTGGGAGGCAGAGGCAGGCGGATTTCTGAGTTCGAGGCCAGCCTGGTCTACAGAGTGAGTTCCAGGACAGCCAGGGCTACACAGAGAAACCCTGTCTCGAAAAACAAAAACAAAACAAAACAAAACAAAAAACCTGTAATAATAAAAATTAAAGAATAAATTAAGGTGGCCACTTATCACTATTAACAAATCTGAAAGAGATAGGATTGGGCCAAGTACAGTGGCTCGCCTCTGTAATTTCATAAGCTGGTAGTGTACACAGCATTCATGAAATCCTGGATTCGAATCTCAGTGTCACACAGATTGGGTATATCAGTGCAGGTCTGTAATCCCAGCACTTGGAGGTTGAGGCAGGAATATCTGAAGTTCAATGTCATCTTCTGTATATTATGAGTTTGAGGCCACCTCACAAGCAAACTTGAACCAATCATAACATCATAAGAATAAATAAAAACGACAAATGTTAAAGCAAAACATAGAAGGATATATGGAAAGCTAAGGCCTGGGTCGGTGCCAGGCTGCAGGCAGCATGAAAATAAGCATGCAGACATGAGTGGTTTCAGACGACAGGACCCAGGAAACAACATCAGCCTCGAGATGACAAGTCCTTGGGATGGAGGGAGGGACTTCCAATGGTAAAGGGGAAACACAGGCGTGTCAGTCACACCTGTTCCTCCTCCTTTTTTTATTTTTTTTCGAGACAGGGTTTCTCTGTGTAGCCCTGGCTGTCCTGGAACTCACTCCGTAGATCAGGCTGGCCTCGAACTCAGAAATCTGCTTGGCTCTGCCTCCCAAGTGCTGGGATTAAAGGCGTGCGCCACCACTGCCCAGCACACCTGTTCCTCCTAAAGAGGAAACAGACAACAGTTCTATCTGGAATGCTGTATTCAGCTAGGTGGCACACAGAGATGAGGTGCTTTTGAAAACTCTATAGCCTAGGCTGGCTTTGAACTCACCACAGCCTAGGTTTCTATTGCAGATCTGGATTGGCAGTTGGAGAGTCTCTTGATGTAAAACAGATGTGATTTCGTTAGCTGTTCTTCAAGATGGCGCAGAATTGGAACAAGTGGCTTGGAAAAGCATTCGTGGTCCCAGTAGACTGCGCTCAGTTACATGGACCCAGGGAAGGCAGTGCTGTGTTGATGAAAGACCCTGACTCTCTCATGACTTGTTCTGTGGCTTCACCACTTAGTGGAGTGTGACATGCCTTTACCTCTCCACCCTTCAAGGTGTTGGGTTTTGTTTGTTTGTTCTTGTTTTTGCTTTCAATAAGACAAATGAGATGGCGACGAGGATAAGCCTTCCTAACTGGGCTATTATGAGAACTCAATGACACAGAAATAACAAGAAGAGCAAACACAGCTGTGCTTCGGTGTCTCAGGGCCCTGTCTCCGGACTGGGGCCATTCACACTCTACCTTCTTCACAAGGCCTTCCTTCCTGCTTCTACTCCCGAGAACTGGGGTTGAAGACTCTGAACTCCAGGCTATTGGTCTCCACTCAGAGAGCATGGGGACTGGTCTGCTTCTCATTGACCTTCAGTTTCATCCCTCTCTGCTGCTGGGATCGCAGGTGTGTGCCGCCATGCCCCTGTGCACGACAGAAAAGCAAAAGCCCTTTGTAGCTGGAGATGGGGTCGGAACAGCTCAGGATGACTTGGAAATCGCAGCAGCCCCCTGTCCCCACAAAGTGCGGGGGGACTACAGGCGTGGGCCGCCATACTCAGCGCAGGAAACGCAGCTGTCAGTCAATATGTGGCACAGGCCGGTAGTCCTGACCCTCAGGAGGCACAGGCAGGAGGATGGAGATCAACCTTGATTACTCAGTGAGAAATTGTCTCTAAACCAATATAAAAGCAAGCACAATCTGAGCGGCGGTGGCACACGCTTTTAAGCCCAGTGCTGGGGACGCAGAAGCAGGCTGATCTCTGATTCAAGGCCAGCCTGGTCTACAGAGTAAGTTCCAGGACAGCCAGGGCCAGACAGAGAAACCCTGTTTCCAAATAAACCCCAACCAAAAATCAAAACCAAAACAAACCCCCCCCTAAAAAAACCAAACAAACAGAAAATAAGAAAGAAGGTAGGAAAGAAGGAAGGAAAGAAGGAAGGAAGGAAGGAAGGAAGGAAGGAAGGAAGGAAGGAAGGAAAATAAAACTCCTAACCCATAACCCCAGCCATCTGGTTTCAGATCCTGTGTCCAGTCTCAAAAGAGACAAAGCACTCACTTGCAAAGACACAGTACATATTTTCAACTCTTAATTTCAGGGTGGGAAGGTAGATAGAGAGAAGGGTGGGGACTAATACCAACATCCTAGCCAGTCAAATGACAAACATGTACTACAGGTGGATCTAGGGCAGCACTGGGTGGATCTTGAAGCCGCTGATGTTATCTGTTGTCACACTTGATCCATGCCTACAATATAGGGGTGGGGCACGAAAGGAAGAAGAGTTTACAACAAATCACATATTTTTGGTTTTATTTTATTGTTGATAGTCATTATCCTCCTGTCTTAGCTGCTGGAGGGCTGGGCTAACCCTCAGCTCAGAAATCAGTTTTGCATTAGTTTGTTTGTTGAGATAAGGCCTCAGTTATTACCGGCCAGATTTGAACCTGATTTGTGGTCCCGGACAACCTTGAATGCCTGTTCTTCCTGCCTCTAGCTGACATCACGGGCATGCACCACTGTGCCCAGCTTCTAATCAGTTTTGATTAATAGGTAGAAAGGGAATTCATCATTAGGTATCTAGATATTCAGGCTGGGAAAACAGGTAGGCACTAAGGAGGATCCTTGCAGACAAAGCCTTGGGCATGATGGCAGTGTCCTTCGCATCTTTGACTGAGCTCATAGCCATAGCTTTCATTCTGGCATACAGAGGTTCAAGGACAACCCACAGAAGTTGTTTCTCTCTTTTTGCCCAGGGATTAAACTCAGATCAGTAGACCTGGTGGCAAGTGCCTTGCCTCTCTCCACATTTCTCTTTTCCTGAATAGGAGTGTTCGGGGCTACTTTTCTTTTCTCTCCCTCCTCCTCCTCTTCCTCCTTCTCTTCCTCCTCCTCTTCTTCCTTCTCCCACTTCTCTTCCTCTTCCTTCATCCATGCCTCTTGGTATGGTTGGTTAAGTTTAGCTTTTGAGAAAAGTTCTGATCTCAAACACACTACAAAGTGATTCTCCTACATTTACCTCTCCAGTGCTGACATTACAGGCAGGTCCCTGCCACATCCAGACTCCCTGCATAGCCTAGGCTGGCTGAACCTTAAATTTTTGCTTCAAGTTCCGAGTCTATGTCCTCTTTCCCACTGTTCACGAAGGGAGCTTTGCAAGTACTAAGGGAATCAGGCAGCAGACACTGGTACCCACGTGATAATTCTTTTCACACAAAATATATATAACCGCACAAGTCCACTTAGGAACTCTTTCTAGTAAATGTGTATCTTATTAAATGTCAGTGCCTACGTGCCTTTGAAAAATATCAGAAGTAGCCAGACACATGCGTTCATGCTCATGATCCCAGAAGAGGCTAAGGCAACAGGAATGTTGTGAGTTGATGTGTGGGTGGGGGGTATCCTGTGCTACATATTCTTAGACTAGTCAAAGATAATGAATACTTGTTTGAGGAGATGGAACTTGGTCTTTGTCTCCTTGAGGCAGGGGTGAGAAGAGAGAAGCAAGGCCCTGAGCCTTAAGACTTCTCTGTGTAACGGTCAGGGCCTCTATATAATTTTCTAGGCTTGCTTCCAAAGAAAAATGATGACCCTTCAGTAAAAATGTCTTCTAAATTTCAAGATGGGAACAATATAGCATTAAACCAAACATGAGGACACACACTGAAACAGGTCCCGTTCATTGTGAGGAGACTCTCCTCAATTCCAGAGGATCTTGGTTGACGGACAACGGCCACTCTCGTGGAATCCCTCCTTTGTTCTGAGAGGTTAGCCAAGCAGGGTGCTGGGTGATGCCTGTAGAGAATAAGATACTGCCTCAGTATAAGAGCACCCTCCTCTAGCAAGACAGGGCTCCAGCCCTGGAGACACACAATTTGTGAGGGAGATGATGGTTCTGCAAGCAACAAGACTCCAGTGCAGAGAAGATGCACGGAGCAGTGTGTTTGGAGGAACGGTGCCCGGGCATCCTAAAGACGGACTTTATGTGTGATAAGGAGACATGAGCTGGACTGGGTTTTACATCGTGACATAGACAAAGACAGAGCAGGCCAGGCTGGGGCCAGAGAGTATGGTCACGCTGCTCCACAGGGACACTCCCAGGCCCCACACTGATTGGTGTCAGACATGGGACAGGGCCCAGAGATTGGTTCAGAGTGGATTGGTGACGGATGGACAAGCTTAGAAGGAGATGGGTGGGTGGGCGTAAGAGGCAAAGGTGACCACTTGTCTCTGGGTGAACAGGCACACAATAAAAAGGCATTTTTATCCTTTTTTATTGTGTGTGTGTGGGAGGGAGTATGTGAGGTGGCGTTGAGCTTCTAAGGGCCTGAGGACAACTTACAGTTGTTGGCTTTCTTCTTCCTTGTTTCAGCCATGGTCTAGCTTCTTGATGAGTCCCCTGCCTCTACCTCCCATCTTGTATTAGGAATGCTCAAATTACAGACGTGTGCTACCAAGGCTCTTTTACATTGGTTCTTGGGATTGAACTCAGTTTATTAGGCTTGGATGGCAGGAATGTTTATATGCGCAGTCATCTGGTGTGCCTCATATTCTTGTTCTCATTCATCCTCTGTCCTTCCCTCCCTCCCTCCCTCCCTCCCTCCCTCCCTCCCTCCCTCCCTCCGTTCTTTCTTTCTTTCTTTCTTTCTTTCTTTCTTTCTTTCTTTCTTTCTTTCTTTCTTTCTTTCTTTCTTTCTTTCTTTCTTTCTTTGTTTATCCCCAAGGACCAAGGCCAGGGAAGTTGCCATGGGGAAATTGTGGGAGGGGGTTGACAGGGGGAAAAGAAAGAGAAAGGGGTATAGACAGAGAGAGAGAGAGAGAGAGAGAGAGAGAGAGAGAGAGAGAGAGAGAGAGAAAAGAAGAAGAAGAAAAAGAAGAAGAAGAAGAAGAAGAAGAAGAAGAAGAAGAAGAAGAAGAAGAAGAAGAAGAAGAAGAAGAAGAAGAAGAAGAAGAAGAAGAAACAGAAGCAGTGTTCTTGTTTTCTGAGACTTGGTCTCATGTAGGTAAGGGTGGTCTCCAACATGCTATACGGCCAATGACATTGAAGCCCTGATCTTCCTGCCTATACTCCCTAGTATTGAGATTACAGACACACACAATAACATATTTTTATACAAGGCTAGGGAATGAACCCAGGATTTTCTCCATGCTAGGCAAGCCCTCTACCACGGCCACATGCCCAGCCCTCTGAAAGGCAAGTTGAAGGAAACATTATGTATGCTATTATTAATTTTATAAATCAACAGAGATATTGTGAGAACCACATCACTAAATACTTTAGTCTTCCTCATGCCTTCTTTCTTTGTTCCAGCCCAGCTCCACCCCAATCACCATAGCACAAAAGAATCACCATTTATAGCAGGAACTGAAAACTCAGAGGTAAGGTGAATAGACTGGGCTTTCTGCCTCTGAGACAAGAGAAAGGGAAATGTTGGGTTTAAAGTTCTCTCTAGCCTGGTGTGGGAGCACTCAGCACTCAGGAGACAGAGGCAGGCAGATCTCTATGAGTTCACAACCAGCCTGGTCTATATAAAGAGTTCCAGGCTAGCCCGGGCTTCTTAGTGAGAACCTGACTTAAAAAAAATTTTTTTTTGTTTTAAGTAAAGACTTAACTGCTTAATGGTCACCTTATATACACAAGGTCTTTGAAACAATTAGCATGTGGAAAGCTTTGTGTGGCCCATAACATTCTCCTTATTTAGGAAGCATTGGGCAGACTTCATAATGTGGCCTTAAAATGTCACTAATCACATTCTGATCTGTGAGCTGGAAGTCTAGAAGCCCAGCCACTCACCTGGGCAGCAATTAGCGTGAAGCCAACCCGTGTCCGTTTCTCATTTCACACTTGATAACCCCTTTAGTTCTACTTCAGCAGTAATGGAGGGGAACTCTTTAAGTATTTATATATGCCAAATCACACAGGCGACTCTTAGGGGGGCAATAGCTGGGATAGAATTTAGCAGGGGAATTCTTGTCTGTTGAAATACACACCAGTTTTCCCATTGCACCAATAGCATAGCACAGTCCTTTTCCTCCCCTTCCATGCTGGGCTCTTGGCGATCACCCCTGAAGTTGTGTGATTTTCATGGCTGGGTATAGGAGACAGATACTGTTACCATGATGCCCCAGGACCAGACTCCAGTTTCCTGTGGCAAGCTGCTGCAGTAGCTGTTGGTTCAGACAGATCAAAAGAAACTCTCTCTGTCTCTCTCTGTCTCTGTCTCTGTCTCTCTCTGTCTCTGTCTCTGTCTCTCTGTCTCTGTCTCTGTCTCTCTCTGTCTCTCTGTCTCTCTCTCTCTCTCTCTGTCTCTCTCTCTGTCTCTCTCTCTCTCTGTCTCTCTCTGTCTCTGTCTCTCTCTGTTTCTCTCTCTCTCTCTCTCTCTCTCTCTCTCTCTCTCTCTCTCTCTCTCTCTCTCTCTCTCTCTCCCCCCTGAGAGCTTGGAACCCAGTGTCTTACATATTCTAGACGAGTGATCTCCCATAGACCCTGACCCTTACCCCAGTGACACAGATTCCGTTGACCTGTTAAATGCTGTAGTGACGCACTAGTCATACAGGTAATTGCTTGGTAAATTTGGGTTTTGAGTCCTAATAATTACACAACAGGCGTAAATGTCTGTGCTCTTCTCTTCTTTCTGTTTCTCAGGTGCTACTTTTGTCATTGGCCACCCATCTCCTGGAAAATACGTCCTCAGAAGTTTGAGAGACCTGAGCTGGCCATAAGGAGCTGCATGTATGAGAAAATCTCTTTCTATTTCTTCTTCCCTTCCCTCTTCCCGATATTAGGAACAGAGCTAGAATGTGTGCCAGTTAGGCAAGCAATCAGGTATGTCCTCAGCTGCTGTTATTACATCTCTTTTTTCTTTCTATTTTTGAAATTAAAATATAATTATAACTGGGTGGTGGAGGCACATACCTTTAATCCCAGCACTTGGGAGGCAGAGGCAGGTGGATCTGTGGGAAGCCAGCCTGGTCTACAGAGTGAGCTCTAGAACAGTCAGGGATACACAGAGAAACCCTGTTTCAAAAGACATACATATAATACATATATACATATATATATGTATATATAATTATATGCATGTATGATAACATATATTATGTAAATATAATATATACATATATTTTATTATAATATTTACTATTATATATATTTCTCCAATTTTCTCCTTCCAACCCCTCTCATGTATCCCCCTTGTTCTCATTTTGCTTTCATTGTTTTTACGCGCGCACACACACACACACACACACACACACACACACACGATTTCAGGTCTCAACCAGTTCTGTGTTCAGTAAGGGACTCTGTCTCAACAAAGGTGAAGAGTTGCTGAGAGAGAGACACTAATGTGTACCTGGAGCTTTTACATGTGCATGTACGCACACACAGGTACATACACAGAAACATTTCTATCTTATTCTTGTTCTTGGAGTTGAAGAATGACAGAATGGTTCTAGAAACTTGATCAAGTATCATCTCAACTGGGATTACACACATGCCTGTGGCGTGTGAAGCGTAACTGGACTCTGTCCCAGGATTTCTTGCTGGAAGCAGGTGAACATTTTATGAGAAACCTTTAGGGGAAGGTGCCAGGTGCACAAATGCACAGAAATTTATCCTGCAAGGACATCAGCGATTCAGAGGGTGTAAGCAGTATCCCAGATTGTCCTTTGGAACTGAGTAGGGCAGTTGCTGTTCCTAGAGCTATCAGCAAGAGGCTTCTGGTCACATAGCTTCCTGCCAAAGAGTCAGACCAGGCAAAGTCTCAATGTAGGTCACTTTAGGATGGCAGAGAGTAGCGCCCATTGAGACTAAAACAACTCCCGGGGCTGGAGAGATGGCTCAGTGGTTAAAAACACTGACTGCTCTTCCGAAGGTCCTGAGTTCAAATCCCAGCAACCACAGGGTGGTTTACAACCATCCATAATGAAATCTGATGCCCTCTTCTGGTGTGTCTAAAGACAGCTACAATGTACTTACAAATAATAATAAATAAATCTTTAGCCGGGCAGTGGTGGCGCATGCCTTTAATCCCAGCACTTGGGAGGCAGAGGCAGGAGGATTTCTGAGTTCGAGGCCAGCCTGGTCTACAAAGTGAGTTCCAGGACAGCCAGGGCTACACAGAGAAACCCTGTCTCAAAAAAAAAAAAAAAAACAACTCCCGATCTTCCAGTGAATTAGTGACAGTCAGTGTTCAGCTATCGAATCTAGTCTTCAGGGCAGAGCCCTTGATCGCTGAGCCAAGGAGAAGGAAGCCATCTCATCCATAGGGAACCATAACTCTACGGCTGACATTATCTTCAGGTCCTACAGGACAGCTTTCTGACTAGCTACTAGGCACACAATAGCTCCTTCTAAAAAACCACAAGTTCTCTCTAATAGTTCATTGACAAGAGAATGTGATTGTCTGGTTTCTTTGTTCCCAGCTTGGGAAGTTGCCAATGATTCTTTGAGGCAAGAAGTCTTCATGTGGGATGACCGTGAGGTCCAGGAGGATGATTCAGAAATGTAGGTAGTAGGGAGGAGAATGGCTTTTTTGCATCTTCCTCAGCCAGGCATCAGGAACACCCACCATCTTCCATTCCCCAACCCACACATTGCTTAGCCCAGCATTCTGATGTATGTTCACACATATAACAACATCTATTAGAACTTACAATTATTTTGCTTGTTTAAATATCTCCTTGCCTGTGGTCTCTTCCTTATTAAAGATGAAAATACCAGGACTAGTGAGATGGCTCAGTGGTTAAGAGCACTGACTGCTTTTCTGAAGGTCCTGAGTTCAAATCCCAGCCACCACATGGTGGCTCACAACCATCTGTAATGGGATTTGACATCCTCTTCTGGCGTCTGAAGACAGCTACGGTGTACTTACATATAATAATAAATAAATCTTTTGGCTGGAGTGAGCGGGGCTAGAGACCTCAGAGGTCCTGAGTTCGAGTCTCAGCAACCACATGATGGCTCACAACCATCTGTTCAGCTACAGTATACTCATATACATAAAATAAATAAATAAATCTTTTTTTTAAAAAAAAGAAGAAAATACCATTTTTCTTGTCTCCTTTAATCCTCAGCACCCATGCCTAGTTTACAGCAGATATTCAGTATACCTTTATGAATGAAAAGGTGAAAAAAAATGAACTGTGTAAGAATCTTCTATTAGGCCCTATATTTTTTTATTTTAAATAACTAGACCCTAGGGTTAGAAATCTATTAATATGAAGCTGGGTGGGGGAGGTACACATCTTTAATCCTAGTACTCTGGAGGCAAAGGCAGGCAGATCTCTATGATTTTGAGGCCAGCTTCATCTACATAATGAGTTCTAGGATAGCCATAGCTACATAGTGAGAGCTTATGTCAAAACTGACAGGAGCTGGAGAGATGGCTCAGCAGTTAGGAGCACTAGCTACCCTTCCAGAGGTCCCAATTTCAATTTACACCCACATGGTGGCTCACAACAGATTATAACCGCAATCCCATGGAACCCTGTGGGACCATAATAGCCCAGGACTATGGAGGAAGGTCATGGAGAACTTCAACTCTGGGTATCTAAGATGAGGATGGTAGGAGTTGGCTCTCTCCCCCTTCCAACCTGGCGCCACAAAGTCAGCTCTCTCACTATCAACCCTACATTACCCTGACACTCCTTGTTTGACCTTATAAAGTTTCTACCCTACCCCCTACAGTCTCTAAGTATGCAGATGAGGCATCTTCCAACACCTCTATTTTGCCCAATGGTGTATGGCCATACAAACCTTGCTGCAGAGATAGTGGCCACCTACCCAGGGGCATAAATACCTCTTCCTCCTTCCGACCTCCAATAAACAAACCAGTTTTATGAAGTTGTTATGAGTGTGTTATCTTTGCCATACAATCCAATGCCCTTTTCTGGTATGCAAGTGTATATGCAGAGAAAACACCCATAGATAGATAGATAGATAGATAGATAGATAGATAGATAGATAGATAAAGATAGGTATAATAATTTATTGTTGTTTTGTTTTGTTTGTTTTGAAACAAGGTTTCTCTGTGTAACAGTTCTGGCTGTCCTAGAATTTATTTTGTAGACCCAGTTGGCCTTGAACTCACAGAGATTAGCCTGCCTTTGTCTCCTGAGTGCTGTGATTAAAGGCATGCACCATCACATCCAACTCATAAATCTTAAAAACAAACAAACAAACAGACAAACAACAATAACAAAGATACTTAATAAAATGAGGGCTGTAGATACACCTTAGTTAGTATATTGTTTGCCTGGCTACCGTGTGTGGAGGGGGCCCTGAGTTCAGTCCCTAGCATCGAATAAAGCTGGGTATCTTAGTTACTTTTCTGTTGCTCTGACAAAAGTTATGACCATGGCAACTTATAAAAGAAAGGATTTAATTGGGATTACCATTTCGGAGGGTTAGAGTCCATGATGGCAGAGCAAAGCTATGTCAGCAGGAATAGCTGAGAGCCTACATCTTTTTGTTGTTGTTGTTGTTGTTTGGGTTTTGAGGCAGGGTCTTTCTATGTAGTCTTGGCTGTCCTAGAACGTGCTATGTAGATCTGGCAGATCTTAAATTCACAGAGATCCTCCTGTCTCTGCCTCCCAAGTGCTGGGATTAAAAGCATGTCTGCATAAGAGTTTATATCTTGATCCACAAGCAAGAGGCAGAGAGAGAACACTGGGAATGGCAAGCATCTTTTGAAACTTTAATACCTGCCCCCCCACCCCTGTTCCCCATGGGCTGGAGAGATGGCTCAGTGGTTAAGAGCACTGACTGTTCTTCCAGAGGTCCTGAGTTCAATTCCCAGCAACTACATGGTGGCTCACAACCATCTGTAACCATATGACAGTATACTCATATACATTAAATAAATAAACTCTCTTAAAAAAGTACCTGTCCCTCCCAGTGACATACCTCCTCCAATAAAACCATACCTCCTAATCCTTCCCAAAGAGTTCCATCAAATGGGGATCAAGTATTCAAGCATATGAGTGTATGGAGGCCATATAGAGCTACATATTAAGTTTAAGGCAAGACTGGAATACCTAAGATCCTGTCTTAAAATAAAGGAACTAGAAATTACTAAAATGAATTGTTTACTTTTGTGCCATTTTGTTGTCTCTTCTATATGGACAGTAATTTAGCAAGGCATGAAGGCACACACATGTAGCCACAGTACTCTGGAGAAAGTTAGCCAGGCATGGGGGCACATGCCTTAATTCCAACACTTGGTTAAGGTAAGCAGCACTTTGTAAGTTCTAGTGCAGCCTGATGTACCTAGATAGTACCAGGACAGCTAAGACTATAATACGGGACTATCACAACAAACTAAGTTACTAGCTTGTCCACAAGCTAATCTACTAAGTTCACAGATGTGTGAAGACCCTGCTCCCACCAATATGAATACATTCATTCATTCATTCATTCATTCATTCTCTAGGCTTTTGACTTCTTTTCCTGTCTCTTCATTCCCTTGGCTTTCCCTGATGATGTCAGACCATGGCAGTTGTCTTTATGGTAAGAGAAACTGACAAGACATTTCCTGAGGCAACACACCTGCGAAGCTTTGCCTGTACCTCATAGTTTTCTGAGAAGCTCTCCCAAAACTCCATTGCCTTCTCTGATCCTATTTCCTACTAACCTTTACATCTTTACATGAGCGAAAAGTCATTTATTTTACAGCGTTTTGTAAGGGTTGGCTGGGTGGAGCATCATAAGCACTATCAACATATTCTCTCTCTCTCTCTCTCTCTCTCTCTCTCTCTCTCTCTGTGTGTGTGTGTGTCAGTTTTTTGAGTCAGTGTGTCAAGTAGTAAAGTAGTGCAGGCTGACCTATAACTTCATACATAATCTCGGAACACCTTGAGTTCATGATCTTCTTGTTTCCACCTCCAAAGTGCTAGAAGTATATGTATCCATTGCCACACTCAATTTTGTTAGCGACAAGCTCTCACAAGATGTGTAGTCTAGGCTAGCCTGGAAATCCATATGTAGCCAAGGCTTGCCTTGAACTCTTGCTCCTTCTGCTTATGAGACTATAGGCACATGCCTCCATGTTCTTGGCTTCACGGAGTAGAAAAAGGATGTCCACAGACCTCAGGATTTCTTCATTTGTCCAGGCACTGAGGGACTAATATCTCAGCACTATTTCAAAATTCTGTGCAAGGAGATAATTAGTCCAGCTCAGGTCTGATGTCTTCTCTGGTCCAACCAGTTGGGTTGGGGGTGGGGAGAACACAGAACACAGTGGAGAGGAAGAAGATTGCACTTTGCATGGCAGGATGAGGACTTCCTATAGCATTTGAGCCCCAGGCTATGTGGCTCACAAGTTGCTACCTGTCCTGAACGGTTTGTCCTCAATGCATTAAGGCACTGAGATCTCCAGTCTAAACTCAAGGGAGCTGGTCTAACCTGGGATCCTATCAAGTACCTGGGTTTCAGAGACTCCAGTGATGACAATAGGATATGTACCACCTGAGGTGAGAAGCAAGCTTCACCTGTCCAGCCAATCCCTGTGACCCTGGAGGAGGGGGCAGCCTGTGTGGAACTGGTGACCTTAAGATGTAAAGAAGGAATAAAAATTCAATTCCTGGCACCAGGGTTAGGTGACCTACATATGGCTAATTCAATGTGACCTCTGATCTTGGGGGTCTGGGGGAGAAGAGACTGGGAAGAGAAGGCCAAAAATGACAGAGGTGGGGTGGGCAGAGCTCAAGAAAGCAGCTCACTCCTTAATACCACAGATACAGATGTTTGGTGACCTGAGCCTTCTTGATGACCCTTTTAGGGACAGAGCTACAACTTGGGCTCTGCACACCCTGTTCACTGTCCTGTGTCTCTTTTGTTGCAGAAGACTTTATTCTGAACCTTGTGACAAATCCAGGAAGGAGTAAGTAAATTCCTATCAGAAGGGCTGTGGTTGGTGCCCCTTGGACTCCATAGTTAATCCAAAATGGAGCTGCTGGCTGCCACAGCCTCCCCTGCCCCGCCCCAACCCCCATACACACTCCAATGAACCAAGAAAGGCAGGTAATACCCTCTCGGCACATTCTTAGGGCTGCTCTGTGAAGCTTCTTTTAGGTCTGAACTATTTGGAGTCCCAAGGAAAATGATCTAGGCCATGATGTTCCTGGTCTGTCTGAGATCAGCAGGAAGTCATGTATCTAGGTGGTCTTGAAGACCAATGAACTTAGACTGTCAGCGACAGGCTTACTTTGCCAATTAGAAAAGTCCATTCTGGGAGTCTGCCCTAGTTTGCTTTCCATTGCTATAGTAAATACCATAACTGGAAGCAACTTAGGAAGGAAGGGGTTTCTTTCATTTAACAGCTTACTGTCCATTGAGAAAAGCTGCTTATTGGCTTACTTTCCCTGACTTGTTCAACTACTTTTTCTTATGTAACACAGGACCACCTGCCCAAGTATGTGTCCACTCACAGTGGTCTGGGCCACCTCACACAATCAATTATTAATCACAAAAGTGTTTCACAGACTTTGCTACAGTCTAACTTGATGGAGGCAGTTTCTGGATCCCCAGATGACTCTAGTGTCAAGTTGACAGAGGACTAATGAGCACAAGGCCCCAGGAGGACATAAAATTTGGTATTTTGTAACTTAATCACCTCTAGTGTACTCCCTATGATGTCTCATAGCTTTTTGATTTATTTATATTCTCTATTTTTACTTATTTATTCTCTCTGTATATGTGTGTGCATATGTGTTTGTGTGATGATGTCTTATACTGCACAGGTTAGTGCTGAACTGAAGAGCTGGGCTCAAGGAATCCTCTCATTTCAGCTTCTTAAATGTCTAAGATATGAGTATGGCCACCATGGCCAGCTGTATTGTGTAGCTCCCCACACCACCCACACCACCCACACCACCCACACCACCCACACCACCCACACTACCTTTTATCCCTCTCTTCCTTTCCCTTCTCCACCTCCCCCAACAGTGTCTTCCTATGTGATCCAGGCTGACCCTGAACTTCTGATCCTCCTGTCTCAGCTTTTCAAGTGTTGGGATTACAGACAAGCACCCCGGAGGTCAGTATTTATTTACAAATTGGTAATAAAAATATTCAGAGAGCACCAAGTTCAAGAACATAAAAGTATGCACAGTTAGGAGATCTGCCTCCCAGTCCGGGCCCTGGAGGCCCTAGTGGTAACTGGTAGCATTGTCTATGTTGCTCCGGAGAACCAACTGATGGATACTAGCTGGTGATATGAGGAATTTTCTGAAAGCTAAGTGGTTGGCTTCTGTCTTTACTCTGAATTTCTATTGCTGTGTAAGGCACCTTGGGGAGGAGAGGTTTTATTGCAGCCTATAACCCTCAGGTTACATTTCATCACTGAGGGCAGTCAGGGCAGGAATTGAAAACAGGAACCTGGAGGCAGGAACTAAGCAGAAGCCATGGATGCTGCTTCCTGGCTTACTCCCCATGACTTGCTCTGTCTGCTTTCTTATGCTATCCAGGACCACTCAAGATAGGCTGATCCCTCCCACACTAAGCACTAGTGACGGAATGTTCCACAGGTTTGCCTACGGGCCATTCTTATGGGGGCACTTTCTCTACCGGGGTTCCCTCATTTCATGTACTCCCTAGCTTAGCTTGTGTCAGGTTGACAAACAAACAAACAAATGAGCAAACCAAAACCAAATCAAACCAAAAACAGTCAACCCAGAAACCTGTTCTTTTTTCCTTTCTTTTTAAAGATTTATTTATTTATTTCGTGTATGTGGGTACATTGTCACTGTCTTCAGACACACCACAAGATGGCATCGGGTGCCCATGACAGATGGTTGTGAGCCCCCATGTGGTTGCTGAGAATTGAACTCAGGACCTCTGGAAGAGCAATCAGTGCTCTTAACCGCTGAGTCATCTCTCCAGCCCCAGAAACCTGTTCTTTATTCTACTGAGCCCTAGCCATGCCAAATACTTCCAGAGATACTGAGGGACCATGGCACAAGACCAGCTCTGAGGGCAAAGGCTGGCTCCCAAACTGGACCTCATATCCTTGGATCTTTGGCAAGGCCCAGTCTCTCTGGAAATCAGGGGAGGAGGAGGAGGGATGGAGAGAAAGGAAAGGAAGGGGAAGGAAATAGCTCCTTGCTCCATGACTCCTGGCCTGTGACCAGGCACATGCATTGCACATAACATTTTCGCTAATACCTGTTCACAATCTGACTTTTGACAGGATACGAGCTACTTTAGAGACAGACTGGATCCATCCTCAGCACCACTGCCTACCCATTAGTTGGCATGTGCCAGCACTTAGTAATGCATCAGCCTGGCTCAAGTTCTGGATGCTTGCCAGGTCAGGCACTGTACCAGGCTTGCTGAATTAGCCCAGTTCTCGCTGCAGCCTCTGTCCTTGCTGCATAGAACAGGAAATGGAGCACAGAGGGCACAAGCCATGGCTAGGGCTGAGCCAGGATGATATTGCTGGTGTTTTAACCCAGGCACACTCTGTGTGACTAGCTTTGCCCGGTTTTCCCAGAACTTTCCTGGTTCTGTTATTTACTCATTCATTCATTCATTCGAGACATTGTCTTATTATGTAACACAGGCTGGCCTAAAACTCAAGGCAGTCCTCCTGCCTCAGTTTCTGGAGCGTTGGGGTTTTACAGGTGTGGGTCACTCTCAGCCCCTTTTAGTTTTCAGTCTGAATCTTCTGCCTTATCCATTAGGATAAGCCTAATGCCTCAACCTAGGGTGAAGTGAAGGAGTCTCCTGTTACAGTCACAAAATTAAAGGGGTTGCCAAAAAGTAATCCATAGAAATAATGTTTTGTTTTATTTTGAAGACAGTTTCTCTGTGTAGACTTAGATGTCCTAGAACTCACTCTGTAGACCAGGGTGGCCTCAAATTCATAGATCCATCTGTCTCTGCCTCCTGAGTGCTGGGATTAAAGGTGCATGCCCTACACCTGGCATAGAAATAATATTTTGATGCAGTATTTAAAAACAAAACAAGCTTAGTGGTAGTGGCACACGCCTTTAATTCCAGCACACAGGGGGCAGAGGCAGGTAGATCTCTCGGAGTTTGAGGCCAGCCTGTCTACAGAGCAAATTCCTGGACAACCAAGATTACACAAAGAAATCCTGTCTCAAAAACCCAATATAAAAAATAAAATGAATACAATTAATGCATACACACACACACACACACCAACTGCACAGAGTATATGGTAAACAAAATGTCACCATTTTCCCAATATGCTTGGGAGTGGAGGAAGTTGACACAATGAAGAAAAGCCTGAGTGTTCTCAAGCAAGCTAGAGAATGGGGTGTCTTGGCCCTCTCTTTTCTTTCCTCCCAGTTGGCTCCAGAGAACCTTCTAGTATTCCTGAGCTATAGACTGACGGCTGGCAGGTCTCAGGGGCACTGGGAGAACTGTTGCCAGGAGGAGTTAGTGGACCTTGTTACAGGCAATGCAGGGATAGAGTCCAATGTAGAGTGTGGTTCCCCAGGGGCAGGCTGTTGGAGGAAGGCCTGTGCGTGAGACACCGAAGTGTTTCCCTCGGCTGCTATAGGAGAGAGGACCTGCTAGATCAGGAAAGGCTCTGAGAAGCCATGTGCTGGGAAACCGAAGGTCCAATGCCAAGGCAAAGCTGTCACATCCCAGAGGGAAAAAAGGCTCCATTGGCACAGGGGAGGGACTGAGACAGAAGACACTTTCTCCATAACTTCACTTGGCCCCTCCCTCCCTCTCTGCAGCTCTGGATTACTTTTGTAGTCATCACAGGCTGGTGTGAGTGGGCTCTGCAGGGAGACCTCGGAGGCCAGAGCCCACGCAGCCGCAGCCAGCCTCCCAGCCACTGCTGCAGGGACCCGCTGCCCCCATCTGGGAAGGATGCTCAAAGGCTGTTCCTCGGTGAGCTGCCTTACAGATCCCAGAGCGACTTTGCTCTTGTTCCAGATCCCAGAGCGACTTTGCTTTTGTTCGGCTTCTATTCTCGTATCCACTTTCCATCTCTAGATCGGAGATAGCTGGAGGTCTAAGTGCTGTGTTAGTGGCTTTGCCGCTTGCCCGAGATTTATCAGAGCTCATTATGGGATCTCAGAGAACTGACCTCTTGACCCGAACTTTTCTGCTTCCTTCCTGCATTCCCGTTATCAGAATCACCTCTCAGCTGTTCAGGCTACATTCCTACCTGCCCCTGAATGTCTTTCCTTCCTTCTATCAGCAAACAAGGTGGACTTGGCTTCACCTGGGGCTGCCCAGCTATCCAGGTTTCCTACGGACTTCTCCATTTAACATCTAAGGTCTCTGTACAAAGCTTGCTTGTTCCTTACCTGACGGGCACACCTTCAAAATGGCGAGTACCTCAGTGCTTACCCGCTCTTGCTCCTATTCCTTGGCACATTGTGCCTGCATCCCTCCAACATAAGCTCACCATAAGACAGGAACATCCAGACCTGAGTCCCTACACCCAAGCTAATGGAGGCTAACATTCATTCCTGGAGACTGAGACAGGAAGGAAGGATTCCTGTGCCAACACAGTGAGTGCCAGGACAAACTGTGCTATTAATTAATTAATTAACTAATACCTCTTTCTTTTAAAAAAATATTTATGTGTTGTGTATCTGTCCATACACCATGGCATGCATGTGGAGGTAAAATGACAACTTGTAAGAGTGAGTTCTCTTCTTCCGCCACGCGATTGAACCTGGGGGTCAAACTCAGGCCATCCATTTGTCAACAAGTGCCTTTACCCACTGAGACATCTTCAGTTCCTTATCTACCTCCTCCCCTCCTTCACCACTGTCTCCCCAGCTCTTTCTTCTTCTTCTTCTTCTTCTTCTTCTTCTTCTTCTTCTTCTTCTTCTTCTTCTTCTTCTTCTTCTTCTTCTTCTTCCTCTTCTTCTTCTTCTTCTTCCTCTTCCTCCTCCTTTTCCTCCTCCTCCTTCTCCTCCTTCTTCCTCTTCCTTTTCCTCTTCTTCCTTCTCCTCTTCTTCCTCCTCCTCCTCATCTTCCTCCTCCTCTTCCTCCTTCTCCTCCTCCTCCTCATCTTCCTCCTCCTCTTCCTCCTCTTCCTCCTCCTCCTAGCCAGGCTGGCTTTGAAATCCTTAGCTGAGAAGGATTTGTAATTCTGACCCTCCTGCTTGTACTTCCAGAGTACCGAGATTAGAGTCATACACTACCACACCCAGTCAAATTAGTGTTGGGTATTGAATCCGGACTTCAAGCATGCTAGACAAGCACTCTACCAACTGAACTACATCCCAACCCCATAAATCCATTTTATAAATACTTTTACATGATTTATAAACCTGCTTACTCAGCTTGAACAAACAACACTACAAGTCTTTTATTTACAACTTACATCATAAACTCCAATTATATTTTTTATTTTGTTCTTTCTCTGTGGTACTAGGAAGCTCATGGTATCCCAGGACCTCATGCAGTCAGGCTGGTACCTTACACGAGCCGCAGACACAACCTCATTTACAGTGTATGTGTGTGTGTTCATTATGAGACCTCAACTCCCTAGGAAACTGAAGATGACCTTAAATTTCTAATCTTCCTACTTCCAACTCTCAAGTACTCAGATTACAAGTATGAGCAGGGTGGTAATGGTGCATACCTTTAATCCCAGCACTCAGGAGGCAGAGGCAGGTGAATCTGTGAGTTCAAGGCTACCCTGTTATGGAAACCCTATTAAGAAAAATCAAAACAACAACCAAAATATATTCCACCAAGTCTCGTTTTATGTAGTGCTGGGAACTGAACTCATGACCTTGTGTATGCTAGGCAAGCGCCTATCAACTGGGGTACATCCTCATTTATAATATTAATATTTTTGGTATTTTGTCTTTCTTTCCTAAGACTAAGAGTTACTCTGTCACCTAAACTGTCCTGAAAAGTTTGTGATGCATGCCTCTTGCTTCAGTTTCCTGTGTGCTGATACCACCACAGCTGACAGTTTCTCTTGTGGCGTTGTTTAATTTTGTTTATTGAGATAAGGTCTCATGTATTTGCCTGGTCTAGAACTCACAGCATAGCGCAGGATGGCCCTGAGCTCCTCATCCACCCCTTTTACTCCCAAGGGCTAGAGTTTCAAGCTGGAGCCACACTGCCCAGATAAAGCTGTAGCCCAGGCTGGCCTCAAGTTCCTGATCTTCCTGTCTCACCCTCTTCAGCATTTGTCTCCTAGCACATGCCACCACGGCTGCTGCTTCGCTTATTTTTGAATCCCCAAAAGGACTAAGTTTGTTCGCTGTCAAAGGATTAAAAACACATTGGTCTAGGGCTGAAGCCTTTTCACAGTCCTGTCAAAGGCCCTAGGATCCTAAGGGGTGGGAGTTTCTCATTCACTTGCTGATGTCCTCCATCCAGTTGGCAGCATTGTAAGTTTATATCTTTCTTGATTTCTTTCTTTTACTTCCTCCCTTCCTTCCTCCCTCCCTCCCTCCCTTCCTGCCTTCCTTCCTTCCTTCCCTCCTTCCTCCTTCCCTCCCTCCCTCCCTTCTTCCCTTCCTTCCTTCCTTTCATTCTTGCATTATTAAATTAAATTGGATTTTGTTGAATTTTTTATTTGTTTTAGTTTTCAGATGCTTTTAAAAATATCCTTTCTGTATAACCCAAAAGACTGTAAATTTGAAGAACTTCTTTCTTCTCTCTTAATCGATTCTCATCGCTCCTGGGTCCCATGCCTCAGATAATCAACTCCTATCTGATTGCATCTCTCTGGGCTTTGCTGAGTTCACGGTCACGTAAATCTGCGGCCATGCTGACCACCGCAGCAAGGCTTGTAAGGGACTCACCAGTGCCAAGCTGTGACCTTGAGTTGTGCTTTGATGGGGCAGAGAGAACTGCTCCTGGGGGTGAGGGGAGTCACGGGGTCACCAAGCTGTCAGCCGCCACACTGTGAACTGAGCTGGAGCTGGGAGAGGACATGAATGAAACGTATCACAGGAGCCAGAGACAGGAAGAGTTTCAAGAGAGACAATTGACAAAACTGCAGAAAGAGTGACACTGAGAGGACATGTGACAGCCCGGTGACAGCCCGGTGACAGCCCAGAAGCCCCTGGGATCACCAGAGCTTAGTCTCAGACCTTGATTGCTGACTGACAGCTTTTGGTAGCAATCACAAAGGCCAGCATGTGTGGCAGAGGCACAGGTAGTTAACTAACTTCAGGTAGTTACCGGGATTTCTCTGTCCCCAGGAGCTTCGGCTTTCACTTGGGCTCCAGGAAGTCATCCCAAGTATTTCAAACATCTGTCCAACTCCCTTAATCTGTTTTTGTTAGGACTAGAGGAAGAAAACAATCATTTAACTTTCCTTGAATTCCCTTTTCCCGACTCTGCGATAAGAACGGACCATGTTTTTTTTGCCCTGCCAACTTTGGAGTAGGAATGGAAAGGAGTAATGGGGTGGAATGTAGCCAGATTCCAGGCATGAATTTCAGGGGCAAATTCCACCCATTATGAAGAAAACAGAAATCTGCACCCTGTCGGGATTTCTCGGTTCTGGGGCAATGACAAATGGCTAGCAGTGCTTTGCTGGGGGTTAGTCCTGTGCATTCTAGGATCTTCACAGCACCTCTGGCCTCTGCCTACTGGTAACAGTAGCAGCCCTTGTCCTCCAATACGACAGCCAACAATGCCTCCAAACGTCCCCTGGGAGCCTCCCACACTGCTTTACCCTTTTGAAACAAGAGTTTATCAGGCACCAAGAAAGCCTCAAGTCAACGATCTCTCTCTCTCTCTCTCTCTCTCTCTCTCTCTCTCTCTCTCTTTTGGAAGTAGTGTTAGATAGGGCCTCACACATGCCAAGCAAATAGCCATAACCCAGCTACGAGGGTTTTAACTCAAGAACCATGCTTTTGCTGGCGGGTAGCTCAGTGAGGGCACGTCGGGAATAGCAGAGGCCCAGGGCTTGACCATTCACAATGCCTAACCTGGGGTGGTAGAGGATCACAGGCAGCCACGCTTCAGAGGTGGAAGTTGAAGGATTAAGACTCCAAGTTTATCAGGTAGTGGTGGTGTACACCTTTAATCCCAGTGCTTGGGAGGCAGAAGCAAGCAGATCTCTGAGTTGGAGGTCAACCTGGTCTACAGAGAGAGAGAGAGAGAGAGAGAGAGAGAGAGAGAGAAGAAAAACAGAAAAACTCTGTCTTGAAAACTAAAACCAAACCCAAACCAAACAAACACAAAAATATTCCAAGTTTATGCCTGGCCCGACCTCAGCCAGCCTGAGGCCCACCTGGGCTACATTAGACCCTTTTAGCCAAGGTAGGAACAGGTTTGTAATGCCAACATTTCCTGGGAGGCTGGGGCAGAAGGGCTTCTAATAGGACTAGGCCAGCCAGACAAGACCTTATTTCATAATATCAGCACACCAGGGACTAGAGAGATGTCTTGGCAGTTGATCGCTCTTGCATAGGACCCAGGTTTGGTTCCCAGCATCTACAAGACGACTGATTCATAACCATCCATAGTTTGAGGATCCTCTTTGACCTCCACCAATGCTAGTCATACACACGGAGCTCAGAAATACATGTATGCACAATACTCACACACATAAAATCTTAAAAGTAATTCCACCCACATTTGGTAGGATAAGGACAGGCTAGACTTCAGAAACATGTGGAAACTGCTGTGGCCCTTGCTGTGGTATTCTCACTGGAACAGCTTTACCCTTGCCTGGTATTACTTGACTCATTCATTCCCTAACTCATTCCAGGTTCTGAAGGATCGCTATTTGCACGTCTCTGATTCAACCCCGATCAGCTGAATGTTCTTGGGCCGGTCACCCAGTTTCCTTGAGCTCCGTTTTTCTCTGTACTTTCTGTCTCCCGCGGGTGGGAATGGTACAGTACGGGGTGGGGGTGGGGGTGGCTGCCAGAGGGATGGGACAGTTGACACACTTGGCCAGGACTCTCGTGTGCCTGGCTCGGAGCCTCCGTCTGTACCAGTCATTGGTATCATTCTCAACACTAACTGATGTCATGTACAAGACAAGATTGCATGCAATAAAGACACATGCTCCACTATGTTCATAGCAGCCTTATTTATAATAGCCAGAAGCTGGAAAGAACCCAGATGTCCCTCAACGGAGGAATGGATTCAGAAGATGTGGTATATTTACACAATGGAATACTACTCTGCAATTAAAAACAATGAATTCAGCCGGGCAGTGGTGGCGCACGCCTTTAATCCCAGCACTTGGGAGGCAGAGGCAGGAGGATTTCTGAGTTCGAGGCCAGCCTGGTCTACAAAGTGAGTTCCAGGACAGCCAGGACTACACAGAGAAACCCTGTCTCGAAAAACAAAACAAAAAAAAATAAATAAAAACAATGAATTCACGAAATTCCTAGGCAAATGGTCAGAACTTGAAAATATCATCCTTAGTGAGGTAACCCAATCACAAAAGAACACACATGGTATGCAGTCCCTGATAAGGGGATATTAACCCAGAATCTCAGAATACCCTAGACACAATTCGCATATCAATAGATTTCCAAGAAGATGGAAGGAGAGACCCCGGGTCCTGGAAAGACTGGTTGTAGGGGAATGCCAGGACAGAGAAGCAAGAGGGGGTTGAATGGGGAAAAGAGGGAGGGAAGGGGGCTTATGGAACTTTCGGGGAGGGAGGAAACGGGAAAGGGGAAATGATTTGGAATGTAAATAAAAAAACTTAGAAAATAAAAAAAAAGAAATGCCAGACATTATTTATTATAATAAATAAATAAATAAAAAGATAGCAGGGACACGTTGGATGGACAGCAGATGATGGTACAGCGGTCACAGCAGCAGTGCCGTAGCTAATGAGACCGTCTTCCTAGGAAAAGACTCAGGTCCAGCCACTTTGACCTTCCTCTAAATTAAAGTCAGATTGCAGATGGCAGGGTAGGCGTTAGACTCTTCATTTAGAGTTTTCTTTTGGGGGTTGGTGGGTGGACACGCAGGGAGTAGGAAGTGAACCTGTGGCTTCCTCCCATACACTAGGCAATCATATCACCCAGGTTATGGTAGTAATTTTTTCCTTTCTTTTCAGGAAGGATCCAGAGTAGCTCAGACTAGCCTCTGACTTTGCTATATAGTTTAGAATGATCCTGAGTCCTGCGATCGCCCTGTTTCTGCCTCCTTAGTGCTGAGAATTTACTACCAACCCTGGTGACCTGCCTTCCTACCCCCCCCTCAACCTTTTTTGAGGTACAGGGACTTCCTGTGTAGCCCTGGCTGTTCTGGATACCTGGATCCACCTGTCTCTGCCTCCCAAAAGCTTGAATTAAAGCTGTGTGCAATCACACCTGACTGACATCTCTTTTAAAAACATTAAACAAACAAACAAAACCTTCCTTTAACAGCTGGAGGTCGAATGGAAGGCCTTAGCGAATAAAATGTTTTATGGGAACTGGGATATGGCTCAGTTGGTAGAGTGCTTAGCATGTGTAGAGCCCTGGGTTCTATCCCCAGCACTGAAGATGTAGTGGTACACGCCTGGGATTCCAGCCTTGGGAGTGGAGGCAGGAGAGAAAAGAACTCAGGGTCATCCTAGGCTACACTGAGTTTGAGATCAGCCTAGGTTAGATGAGATCCTATCTCCAAAAGTCTGCAGAGAGACCCTGGGGGAATAGCTCAGTTGTTAAGAGTGCTTCCTAGCTAGGCCTTAGTGGTGCCTTTAATCCTAGCACTCGGGAGGCAGAGGCAGGTGGATCTCTGAGTTAAGGCCGGTCTTGCCTACAGAGTAAGTTCTGGGGCAGTCAGGGCTACACAGAATAATCCGGTCTAGAAAAACAAAACAAAACAAAGCCAAAAAACCCAAAATATGAGAGAGAGAGAGAGAGAGAGAGAGAGAGAGAGAGAGAGAGAGAGAGAGAGAGAGAGAAGCTGCCTCCTGCACTTCCAGAGGACCTGAGTGTGGCAGCTCACATCTGCTTGTAAGCTCAGATGCTTGGGGTCCTGTGCCTCTTGCTTCCACAGGCCCCAGCACACATGCACATATGCTGCACTCACGGATACTCACATTCACACATAATTATTAAAGTATTAAAAATATTTTTTTAAAAAAAAAAGGCTTTATGTTTCCAGACTTTTATGGAGCTGGGTATGGTGGTGCATGTGCCTGCCTCAGTAGTGAGAAGCTGAGGCAGGAGGATTGATACAAGTTCAAGATAGCCTGTCTTGACTTCTCACGTTAGCCTGGAGCTACATAGTGGACACTGAAAACAAAACCAAAAATGGTTTTAGGGCCCTTACAACTGCATCCCCTTCTAACGTCTGGACCTTGACTATTAGGCTTCCGTCCAGGAATCTACAGTGTGAGGGGACCACATTCAGACTCATTGCATAATTTCTTTGTTACATTGGATCATGTTGTTATGTGTTTTTCTGAAATGTTAGTTTTCAGTGACAAAAAGCATTCTAGTTCACCCAGTGTAGCCCAGTGAACGTGCTACAATCTTCCCAGGAGTAAAGGCACCATTCACCTAATCTGAGAACAGTTTTGCTTTCTTTCTTTCTTTCTTTCTTTCTTTCTTTCTTTCTTTCTTTCTTTCTTTCTTTCTTTCTTTCTTTCTTTCTTTCTTTCTTATTTTGTAATGACTATTTCATGCTTTTTGTTTGTTTTGGAGGCAAGGCTTCTCTGAGCAGCCCTGGCTGTCTTGGAACTCCCTCTATAGACCAGGCTGGCCTTGAACCCAGATCTGCCTGCCTCTGCCTCCCATGTGCAGGATTAAAGGAGTGCGCCACCACTGCCCGGCTTCCTTTACATTTACATTTCTTAATAAATTGCACTCCATTCCCCCTCGAATGCATCCACTTGAATTAATAACAACAGCAGAGAGTAGCTGTCTCACCATTTCTTCAGTAATACTTCAAACAACTTCTGCTGTCAGGGAAGTTTTAATATGTGCTCAAGGAATGAGGGCAATGGGAGAGCGGCCCGAGAGCATGGTGCAATGACATATATGTATGGAAACACCATAATGAAACCCATTATCACCAAAAGAACCCATTATCAACAAAAGAACCCATTATCACCAAAAGAACCCATTATTTTGTATGTCAACTAAAATTTTAACTTAAAATATAAAGAGTAAAGGCTGGATATGGTGGCACATGCCTTTAATCCCAGCACTCTGGAGACAGAAGAGTTAATCAGATCTCTTGTGAGATCCAGGCAAGCCAAGGCTATGTTGGAACCTATCAAAACAAGCAAGCAAGCAAGCAAGCAAACAAACAAAGAAACTAGCACTGGAGGTTGGGTCTGAGAGAGCCCAGCAGTGTAAAACACTTATATTGGGGATGGGTTTTCTGTTTATTCCTTTAATTCATGAATCTGCCAGCATTTCAGTGTTTGAATTACTAATTTGCACAAATGGCACGAACCATACTGGCTTTTGTTGTATTCAATGTGGAAAATGTTCTTACCAAATTTCCTTACTATGACAGCTGACTAGCCAAATCCATGGCTTTTAACTTATACCTATTTTTTTTGTTTGTTCTTTTAATCCTGAGGTTTTTTTGTTTTTGTTTTTTTTTTTTTTGGTTTTTCGAGACAGGGTTTCTCTGTGTAGTCTTGGCTGTCCTGGAACTCACTTTGTAGACCAGGCTGGCCTTGAACTCAGAAATCCGCCTGCCTCTGCCTCCCAAGTGCTGGGATTAAAGGCGTGCGCCACCACCGCCCGTTTTTTTTTTTTTTTTTTTTTTTTTTTTGAGCCAGGGTCTCACTCTGTAATCCTGGCTTCTGCTTCTCAAATGCTGGAACTAAAGGCGTGTGTCAGCATCATGCCTGACTGATCTTAGTCTTGAAGACTATGTTCTTCTGCTGGGACTTGCATCATGCCTGAGTTAATTTTCCCTGAATTGTGAGCTAGTTATTACTTTAGAAGTACACTGATATTCCTTAACCTTTTAAATGACCATTTGTTTGAGATAGCATCTTATGTAGCCCACTGTGGCCACAGACTTGCAATAAAAGATAACAGAGTTAGACCTTGAATTCCTGATTCTTTTGCTTTCTCCTATGGAGTGCCACAGTGTCTGGCCTCGTGTCTGGGGGTATAGGAGAGGGCATGGATTCTCTTATGTTCTAGACATAGGCAGTTGTGAACTATCTGATGTCAGTATTGGGAATTGAACTTGGGTCCTTTAGAAGAGTAGCAGATACATTTAACCAGTGGGTCATCATCTCTCCAGCCCTCATTTGTCTTGAGACATGGTCTCAGTCTGTAGCCCAGGCTAGCTCTGTGTGTCAGGATTATCAGTAGGAGTTACCCTGCCTGTCATAATTCGTAACATTAAAATTGGTTTTTGACTGGGTGCTGCAGCTCAGAGGAGTACTTGCCTGCATGTTTAAGGCCTAGGAATGGAAGCACACACAAAGTTTTGAAAACAAATGATCTCAAGTTAATAGGAACAATTTCCATGGTATGGTACCATTCTCATAACCTCTACATAAGTAACTTTATAAAAAATAATTTGGGAACTGGGCTTGGAGGCTCATGTCTGTAATTCCAGAGTTCAAAAGCTAAGACAAGAGGAATGTCTCAAGTATGAGGCTGGCCTGGGCTACCAGCTTGAACTACTTTGTGAAACACTGTCTAAAAAAACATAATCCTAGTGTGGTGGTAAGACATGCCTTTAATCCTAGCACTTAGGAGACAGAGGCAGGGGGATCTCTGAGTTCAGGGCCAGCCTGGTCTACAGAGCTAGGCTAAGGACAGCTAAGGCTACACAGAGAAACCCTGTCTCAGAACACCAAAATAAATGAATGAATGAATATAAAATAAAAATAAAAATAAAAATTAGTGATAATGTTAGCCAGGCATGGTAGTACACGCCTTGGTCTCAACACTGGGGTGACAGAGGCAGGTGTGTCTCCCTGAGCTTGAGGACAGTCAGAGCTATATAGTGAGACCCTGTCTCAAAAAACCAAACCAAACCAAGCCAAGCCAAACCAACACCCAAACCAAAATCCTTAGTGACACAGGTCCTTAATCCTAACACTGTGTAAATTCAAGACTAGCCTTGGGTTCTAGGCCAGCCAGTGCTACGTAATGAGACCCCCAAACAAACAATATCTAAAACCAGTTTGAGATTAGGAACATAGTTTGGTATTTTGGTAGTAGGGCATTCACCAATACTATCCCTTCCCCTCAAAAAAAAAAAAACAAAAAACAAAAAACAAAAAACAAAAAGATTAAATGAGGATTAGAGAAAATTCTGGGTGGGGCTTTCTGACTCTAAGGGTGTGGCTAAATTATGTAGCTTAACCTGACTATATAAAAGCTCGTGTCTGATGGTTCTTAGGCAGTAGTTCTCAGTGGTTCTTCGCTCTTCAACTGCTCCCAGGATCTCTCCAGCTCTCCAGCTGCCCCCAGGATCTCTCCAGCTCTCCAGGTATGACAGCTGCTGTGGGCTGATGGTTTTAGCAAAGGTTTTGTGGAGGTTCTGTGTGAATGCTGGAGGCAGGCACAGTTGAAGATTGTCCTGTTTGACGGCCGTGATGGCCTTGTATATGCTGGGGAGTACCTTTGCTTAATGTAATGGGGGTGTTCTTATGCTGTAAGCCAAGAGCCTTATGCTACAGGCCTTAGTTCTTTCCTCAAGGCGGCCTGCTAAGGAACTAAGAAAAGGGTTGCCCTGATCGAGCCTAGGCCTATGATAAGTTGGCTGTTTGGTTCTGACAATTCACAGAAACTATGTTGAAACTTGGGCCAGAACATGAACATGGGCTGAGCTATTAGTTTATCTGAGAAATGGAGGTAAGATCAGCAGATAATTTACCAATGTGTGTGTGGCCTGAACAGTTCTGATGTGAAAAGTACCGGGTTCTGTCATCCCTGGTTGGTTGTTCTGTACAGGCAGTCTGTAGGAGAGGGATGGCTCCAGGCTCCTGGGTGGGTGGTGGAAGATTAAAGGAGATTCAACTCAAAAACCCAGGGTTTATCCCCACGTCAAGTCACTCCATCTTTGGGAAATATGCTTTTGCAGATTGTACCTGCTCGGCAGGAGGTCTTTGCCTCCTCCAGAAGAAGGGTTGATTGTTAAATGGAAGATAGGGCTCATGCACCCTCTGGATCCTGGCTCAGCTGATGGTCACTTTGCCCTTCTCACCTTTGGGGATTAAAGGAGGGATGTGTGATCTCTGGGGTGGGTGTGGGGCTACCTCCTTTGGGATGAATCCCAGAGCCTGTTGATGCAGCAGAGGGTCCCCTGATGCAAAAGGCCCCCAACTCCATGAAAGATGGGAAGGAGGAAAAGGAAGGAAGGAGCAGTGTTCAGCAGGACTAGAAAACATTTGCAAATGTATGTTGGTGGAATGGCAGATGCCTACAATCCAGTATTTGGAAGTCAAGAGGCAGGAGGTTGAGTCCTGGACCAGCCTGAGTTACATGGGACCTTGAAGGCGGCAGTGTTGGGTTGCTCAGTTGGCAGTATTTGCCTAGCATGCATGAGCATCCACCCGAGTTTGATCTCTAACCTCTAGCGCTATGTAAACCAAGCATGGGGGTGCATGCCTGTAATCCTATTGGCCTATAATCTCAGCACAAGTAATTCCAGTTCCCAGAATGGAGGAGGTAGGAAAATCAGGAGTTCAAGAGTATCCTTCACTATCTAGAAAGTTCAGTTTGGGCTACATGAAACTCTTTTGAAAAAAAGCTAGCCAGGCAGTGGTGGCACTTGCCTTTAATCCCAGCACTTGGGAGGCAGAGGCAGGCAGATCTCTGAGTTCAAGGCCAGCCTGGTCTACAGAGTGAGTTCCAGGACAGCCAGGGCTACACAGTGAAACCCTGTCTTGA
Source organism: Tokudaia tokunoshimensis (assembly GCA_036184795.1). Classification (NCBI taxonomy): domain Eukaryota; kingdom Metazoa; phylum Chordata; class Mammalia; order Rodentia; family Muridae; genus Tokudaia; species Tokudaia tokunoshimensis. Next base: position 53,586,482 of record BTHU01000014.1, on the reverse strand, counting down.
AAAACCAAAAATTAAAGGCAGAGAATGAAAGAAAGAGAGAAAGAAAGAGAAAGAGAAAGAAAGAGCAAGAGAAAGAAAAAGAAAGAAAGAGAAAGAAAGAGAGAAAGAGAGAAAGAAAGAGAGAAAGAGAGAAAGAAAGAGAGAGAAAAAGACAGAGAAAGAAAGAAAAAGACAGAGAAAGAAAGAGAAAGAAAGAGAAAGAAAGAGAAGGAAAAAGAAAGAGAAAGAGAAAGAAAGAGAAAGAAAGAAGAAAGAAAAAGAGAAAGAGAAAGAGAAAGAAAAAATCTGGTGGTGGTGGCGGCGGCACATGCCTTTAATCCCAGCACTTGGGTGGCAGAGGCAGGCAGATCTGAGTTCAAGGTCAGCCTGATCTACAGAGTGAGTTTCAGGATAGCCAGAGCTACACAGAAATCCTGTCTTGGGGTGTGAGGAGTAAATAAATAAAAACTAAAGAAATGTTCAGAGTACAATTCAGGAGGGACAAGAAACAGGAGTTATGTAAGGAAAGACACGATCATTGCAAAAGACATTGCCACGCTGATGCTACACAAATCGGTCTTATTTGCCAGGTCCCATCGGGATGCTCTGGTTGCTTATCAGCTGAGTCAGTGGGGTGACACTAAAGCCCCACAAAATGTGGAGTTAGGATAATTTGTGATTTTTTTTTTAATGAAAAGATCATGTAGCCCAGGCTAACCAACACTCCCTTCACCTAAAAAAAACAAAACGACAAAAAAAACCCTTGCATCCCCGATCATAAGTGCTGGGGCAGAACTGCTCTTTGAGCTGAGGCTGACCTAGAAACCACTATACAGTTGGCTATAGCCTTTAACTCATCCTCTTGCCTCTGTGTTCGAGTGCTGAGATCACAAGCACGAGCCGCCAGTAACTTCTGCTGTTTTCTTTTCATTTTTTGCTTTAAAGTTTTAGCTCAAGTTGCAAATGTTCGGGTGTTTTCTCTTTGCTGGGGGTCATCACTGGCCTTTTGAACGTGCTAGACAAGTGTGTTCCCATTGTTTCCTGGTTCTCCTCTCTGATACTGCTCTCTGCTTCTTCCTCTTCCTTCTCATGTTTGGATCGATTGCACTTCATCTGTGAGCTGCCCTAAAAGCTATGTTGCTGCAACAAATGGAAAAATGCAGCCACCCCTTGGCCCACTACCAGAGAACACTTTTGAGAACTTTCAGGATAGCCTCTGCATATTTATGAGCATATCGAAGTGAGGTTGAAATGGACCACCAGTCTGTCAGCCATGTGCTCTCTCCCCTTCATGCTGCCTCATTTAAGCCTGGTTCTTTGAAGTCTGGTGCTTTCTTGTGACTATGTAATGCATTCTTTGACTTTTCTTGACTTCTGGCCTAAGAGGATGGATTCCCTGGCAGTAAGCCTGACCAATCATTCTTAAGATTATCAAAATTGCCACAGGGCCTGGGAGAAGCTCCTGAGATTGCAGGCGCTCAAAGTGGATTTGCTCCGGTGGTTAATTGGGAGCCACTGTCTCAGGCATTTATGACACAATCCACTTCAGGCTCCTTGCAGCCAATGTCTGTGGTCAGGGGAGAAAACTGGGTCAACAGGCCCCCAACAGGCAGGTCGTGGTGCAAGCAGCTGCTTCTTGGGTCTGGCCCACCAGGCCAGCTGGGGCCATGCAGACAGTATCGATCATCTCCATCTTCTGCCTTTCAAGCCCAGAGAGTTTGCAGTGAGCAGAGCTGGTCTAGGCTCTCCCATTTCATTCCATCCTGGGAATTTCCCAGGCCTGGTGACTCAGAGGGTGGGGTGTGGCACCAAGGAAGAGACACCAGAGCCTGGCTGTGGGTGGCCTTCTTTCTCACATGGCAATCATTTCCAGTTCTTAAAGAGCTTCCCCAGTTCCAGCCAGGGGCTTAGCAAACAGGCAGGAAGTGAAGGGGGGGCCCAGATATGCCCGCCAGAAATGACAGGTCAAGGTCCACTGGCATCTGAGATGACATCAGGGTCAGCTCGAACGCTGGCAGTTCAAACCTACTTTATTTGACTTTCCCAATGTTCAGTTTTTCATTTATTTCTCAGTACTGAGAATTAAACCCCAGAGTCTGTACATGCCAGTGCTTAGCCACTGTGCCACACTCCCAGCACATGTGTTTGAGACAGGCTGACCAGAAATGCACTATGTGTGACCCAGGATAATCTTGAACTCTAATCCTCAACTTCCACTTCCCTAATGCTAGAACTCCAAGCATGAGCCACCACACCCAGTAGTATTTTATTTATTTACTTACTTATTTAAACTCACAGAGCCTGGGTGCCTGGCACCCAAGTCCAAAGATCTTGCTGTATCTGCCCTGAAAAGGGTCCAACTCCACCTAGGACTCCCCCCGTACCCCCCATACCCCCTTTCCCCCTGAGGTTGAACACAGCACCCCCTTGTTGTGATCTGTGGTTGACTGTTGGATGACTTGCTGCCTTCCCCGCGTGCTTGGCTGACTGGACTCAGCAGCAGCTCCAAAAGCAGCCAGCATTTTAAAAATTGCTTTTGTCTGTCACCTGCTGTGACTTCCTGCCTTCCCTCCCCAGCCCTGCCACTAGCTCTAGTGATACTGTAGACAGGGCAGATTGAAATTTGGGGAGATTTGGGGAGGCAAGCTTTCTGAGGATGCTGGGTTTCTGGGAAAGAACTGCTCATCTGAAGGGAAGAAGTCGTGCAGAACAGAGAGGAAGGGCACTACCCTTTTAAGCAGGTCTGTCTCTCACTGGCCTACTTGTCACTGGCGTGTACTGTCATAAACTAGAGAACCATCTCATGTATGTGGCATGAAAGCATGTGTGTGGAGTTCCAACCCCTGAGAAGCTACAATATTTTCACCACCTCTGTGTTGGGCAGGGGAGTCTGGTTTGTACCCATTTAATAGACATAGATGGATAAGCCCATCAGAATTTTAAAGTTCTTTCTGACTTCAAAATTGGCATGTTTGGATACATTTTCTTAGTGATAAATACGAATCTTCATCCTCTTACCCTTGCTCAGTCTGTGTCCTTGTTCAGTCATCTAATCTGGATGTAATAGCTGTAGCTGTTCAGAGGTACTGCTTGCCCATGGTTGACTTGATCTATCGATTTCATCATGTAATTATGAAACAGAAGATGCATTGTCTACTTGGTCCATTTTCTGTTACTGCCAATGTTATATCACAAAGTGCGTTAGTCACAAGAGAAAATGTTTATTTTGGTTCATAATTCTGGTTCAGAGTTCATCTTGGTGGCCTTGTTGGCAAAGCCCAGAAGGCCTAGAGGCCCAGCCAAACTGTCTTTTTATTGCAGGCCATTCTCCAGATATAACCCATTAGCCATTAATCCACTAATTGCATGGACAGATTCATTCATGAAGGCAGAGCCTCAGTTATCTCATACTGGAGATCGTAAATTGGTTTGTCTCAATGTGAAGGGTGGGTGGCTCATGTCTCCCACCCCAGCATTGGCTGAAGGAGTTCAAGGCCAGCCAGTCAGGACTTAGCATCCTTTGTTTTGTTTTGAGTATTCCCCATTTCTATATGCGAATAAGGTGATGATTGTAGAAAGCTCCTCACTGTGGAGCCCAGGCTTGCCTGGGACTTAGGCTCTTTCTCCAGCCTCCCACGTGTGGGAAGTTTAGTTATACATCCTTTTAAGCTCTCCAGCGGTTGTCCCCTTAGGCAATATTAAAATATAAAATACTTAGAGTCATGCTGTTAGGGGCTCTGGGACCTAAGGCAAAACGGTCTCTGTAACTTCTGCTGCACGGATACTCAATTTTCAGTTTAGCCTCAAATGTGAAGCTAAAGCGAAGCTCCTGCCTCATCTTCCCTAATGCTAGGATTATAGTCCTGGCAGGGAGACTATTTTGTTTTAGCACTGTATTAGATAAACACACATGTTGATTCATACCCCTCCCCACCATCTTTCTTCTCTCTCTCTCTCTCTCTCTCTCTCCACACACACACACACACACACACACACACACACACACACACACACACATCTAGCCACAGTAAGTTCTAGCATACATAACTCTTCAGGCTGGGAGGAGCCAGACTCCACAGGGAAGGGAAATTCAATTGCAGATGGCTTCTAACCAGCGTTCAGAACTTAGTTGTAAACATACCTGAGGGATAGAAAAATAACACTGCTGATGGCTGCTGTGGATGCCGCTGAAACAGGGACCTTACTGTTGTGTTACATCACACAACAGTAAGGACCGAATAAAAGATCCACCCCTAAGAAGCCACGCGCAGATGAAAAGCATGACCTGTGCAGAATAACGGCTGTGAGCTACTTAAGGAATTGAGGTGCCTTTAGGTTTTGTAAATGTCAGCTTCAAGAGTCTGTTCAATTTGCTTGTTCCCAGCAGGAAAACGTCTCTAGTTTGTCATGAGATGGTACCTTACTGTGCTTAGGTGTTCATATCTATTTTGCATGGTGAGATAAACACGTTGTAACACTGAGGTTTAGATTATAAGAAACTTTATTAGAAATCTAGTTGCTAAGATGGCAACAGAAGGTGTAGATTTTAGATGACCTTGGAAACCACTGGTGAAGCCAGATTGCCTGGTTTAGATTCTATCACGCACTGTGACTTTGGGCAAAACAATCTCTCTCAATTTGCTCATCCATAAAATGGAGATGATAAACTTATCTTGTAGGAAAAAATGAGTCACTGGGTGGAAATCTTAAGGTTTAACATCTGTGTCCTGAGCAGAGTAGCAGTTCATGTGACAGCCAGCAAGGAGTTCGAACCCATTGACCTCTAAAGATCTAGAACTTAGAGCCACCCAGTGTTCTTAAGTCAGGCTTGCCACTTCATTCAGTTATCATGGTTACTGTAATGCAAAGTACAAAAACTTAAGCAATGTGTGGTGGTGCACATCTCATCCAAAGGGGGGGCTGAGGCAGGATTATCTCCAGTTCAAGGCCTTGACTACTGCACATCACTTTATCCCAAACAAATGAAAATATACAAAAAAGGAATTTGTGAAACTCATGAGTTGATCACAAAGGAAATGAGTATGAGCCTGGGAAGTCCATACCCATTCTTAAAAGGCAGACTGACTTCGGTGGCAATGTCCTTGCTCCTGAATGTAACAGTTATACAACCAAAGTATGCATTCCTCTTAATTCAGTCAGGCTGGTTTGGAGAATTCAATTAATGGGAGCAACTAGGAACTCTCCTGACTTTGCTTTAAATTAACACTATGTTAGTAAGATGCATTATTCTTTACTTGAATAAGTTGTCATTTGGCCACTTTGACAACAACAAAAGTTAGTCCCAGTATTAAGTCTTCTTCCTATTCCGGTGAGAATCTAGGCTGTTCAGAGCTGAGCTGATCTGCCCTGGCTTTCTTAATGTCCATGCGTTTTCCTTGATTTATGATCATTACTACTAGTGACCCTTACACTTCCCACTTGCTTGTTCATGTGTTCTCTGTTTAATTTTTTGTGTAAGTGCATGTGTGTGTGTGCAGGAGTTCAGAGGTCAGAAGATGGTTGAGTCCCATGTAGAAACTGAGAACCTAGGACAGCTCTTATAAGAGCAAACATGCTAAGCCATCTCTCCAGTCCTCATCTTTTTTGTTGTTTATTTTTGAGACAGGGTCTATCTACCTAGCCCTGGCTATCCTAGAACTTAGAGACCAGGATAGCCTCTGCTTCCCAGTGGCTGGGATTAAAGCCCCAGCACCTGGATTTTTTTTTTTTTTTTTTGAAACACTGTCTCTGCAGCCCAGACCAGTCTTGCTATCTAACCAAGGATCACCTGGTTCTCATCTCTACTGCCCAGTAGAGGTGTACCCACCACTTCCGGCTTCTTTGCTTTAAAGGCGTGGTCTTTTATTTTCAGGAATATTTGCCTGTAGTGTCTTTGCTGTGCAGCTCTAGATTCTTTATGTGTGTAAGGTCATTTCATTTGTTCCCATTTGATGGCTATCCATTTACTGAAGATTACACTGCGGTGGTATTGCTGTAAATCAAGTGTCCATTTATGTATTTATGGTGTTTGAGACATGGTCTCAGTTTAGGCAGCCCTTCAATTTCCTAATTGTGCCTTTACTCACTAGTTGTGAGATAAAAAGATGACTCTGGGACTTTCTATTCATCACACTCTGGGTTCCTCATAAAACAAAAGGTTCTATGAAGGAGAAGCACATTTTAAAATAGGGCTGATGAGCCTGGTATAGTGCACACACCTTTAATCCTCGCACTTGGGAGGCAGAGATCAAGAACAGCCAGGGCTACGTAGTTAGACCTGGTCTCAAAGGATAGGAAAAGCTTGCTGATAACTGGCTATACCTTAATTCGATGGTTTCCTAGCACTGCGACTATGTAAGTTCTTATAGGAGCTTATACACGGTAAGCTCTCAATAGCATAGGTCACATGATTTTCCAAGCATTTTTTATATGAGAAATCAAACATGTTCCACTCAGTATCAGCATGTGTACATTTTTACAGTAAAAAAAAAAAAAACCACAACACAAATCAACGATATGATTTCAAATGTTCTCATCCCACTGAACTGTCAGTTTTTAGGCCTGTAACAGTTACACTGATCTTCACAGAATGGAGAAGATGGTCTGGACCTCAATTTCAGGTTAATGTTATGATCTACCAAATTCTACCTGACAGTGCTGCATTAAGTAATCAGAGGTTAGCTGGGGTAATCCACGTTGGTGATAGCATTTTAGAAGTTTGAATGTAAACATAGGCTCTAAGTTACTAAATGGAGATATTGGGTATTGGAGATTAAATGAAAACATGGAAGTGTTCTTTATTAGACCACATTCTGATAAAGGGAGGTGGGAGTGAAGTTACACGTACACACTGCAGAGACATAAGAAACTGCACTCAAGCTAGAACCTAGAAGATACCACCCCGAGAGCCACCTTGTCTACTGGAACTTCATGGAGCCTTCCGAAGGTTTTTGCAGAGCTGATCTTCCCACATGGGCTGCATTTTGGGAAATGATTTTAAATCCAGGGGCAAGACAGTTACCTCAGGAAAGCCTTTAGCTACTGAGAGGCAGGATCACAGGTTAGATGACCAGTGAGTGAAGGCCTCAGTTCCTGGGAACAGCGTAGGTGGAGAGTGCAGCCTGCCCTGCCCACCACTGGCTACAGGCAAGGCTGAACTCTGTGATCATGTGGGGGTGGACACCTTTTACTCTGGCTTGTGCTCTTGGAGAGGTGCTTGCTGTACACTGCCTCGTTTGCCCTGTGGAGCAAACACTCTTCCTAAACAGGGCCACCAGGCGGCTTAGCTTTCTTCCCTGTCTCCACCAGAGTCCTGTGCTTTGTGCTGCTGTAGACGGTATTGACTCCTGTGATCAGTCTCATAACCTTCCCTCCAACACTGAAAGGTCCCTTTAAAATGCAAGGACGGTTGTTAACACATTGAGTGGGGAGGGACAAAAAGCAAGGGGGACAGAGCAAGGAATTCAAGTCAGACGGCTGAGATCCTGAGAGTTAATCCCAGAGGTGAACTTCCAAACATTAGTTATTATGGGTACTTGGAAACCTGAAGTTTGAGGCAAAAAGGAGAGCGACCCGGGCTAACTCTGTTTTAGCAGATCCTGTGTAAGCCTGTGCCATTCCCCTACGCCTTACTTAATCTTGGTTTCTGGGCCTCAGGCAAGGCTTTTAAGCTCTGATCTGAGGCTAAGTCCACTGTTTCCATCCTGTTCAGTACTAGCCTGTGGGGCTTCCTGGGGCTGATCTCCGGGCCACCTTACAGTGGGTGGAGATAAGGGGGGCACGACTGACCCAGGGCATCCACACAGTTAGAGGCAGCAGCCTTTTTCCAGGCCCGCCACTCCCTAGCAGTCAGTCCTGAGATCTATGCTGACCTTGTTCTAACTGCCCAAGCCAGACAGGTCTCAGGGCAGAGGCACCTGGAACAATCCTGGCTTTGTTGCGAAGAAGAATCTGGTCCCTGAACTTACAATCTGTTGCTCAGTGTCTAACCTCTCCAGCCCCGGAGACGGAACGGCACAGAGACTCTCTAGGAGAACGAGGCAAGGGGGCATGGGACACAGCTGATGGCCAGCGTTCGCGGCCACTCCCGCGTGGGAGGGAGGCAGGGATTCGTGGCGCGCGGGGCGCCACCGGGGCGCAGGCCGTTCGGCCGTTCCTACTGAGGGCCTGGTCTGAAGGTTTCTCCCCGTAGCTCTAGAGGTGGCGATGGGCTCACTAAGCCGGCAGGTAGGCAGTGCCGTGGCGGCGGCGGCAGGCGGTCCTGGAATGTGCGAGGGGCGTGATGACAGCGACTGCCGCCAGCCTCTTTGCGCAACACCTTCGCGGTATATATACCGGGCGCTCAACTGCGCTCCACCTGGGTGCCTCCTGCTGTCCCCTACCTGCGAAGGGAGCGCTGGTGAGTACACCGCCGCCGCTACCGAGCTGCCGACTGCTTTTGCTCTCAAGGACCTTCACTGAGTTTTTAAGTGACTTCATTCTTGTAGACACCCCTCACGGGACTTGACTGGCTCTGGGCTGCAGAGGAGGATATAAGAGCGCATCTTGCTAAACTTTCAGAATTTGGTTTTTAAAGATGGTTGTGATTGCTGTCAGGACAACTCTTAAAACCAGTGTAGGTGGACATGCCTCACCCGGAGGAGCTTCTATTATGATAGCTGTGTCTGTAGCTTGGGGTGGGAGGATCTACGCGAGGCTGGCCTCATGCTTTGTCTGGGTTACTACTAACCCTGTGACTCCCATTAGGTCCCTGCTGTGCAGTGGCCCTCCATGACACCTGGGTCTTTCCTGCAAATTCTAGGTTTTTTGGCAGCAGGAGGATGCAAACCCTTCTTGGGGGACCTGGCCAAAGGTTTTTTCCCTTCAGGTGTGTCTTGAGCAGAACCTAGGATTTGATTTCTAGTTCTTAGGGCAGAGAGATATGCACAGGGTCGGGGGAAGACCATCTGCTTAGGCCAGAAGAAGTGCCTGTTTTGGAGTTCAAATTCCATGGGAACAGGTGCCTGCCATAGGTACTGTGGGCATTTTCTTAAAACCAGGGGATGGGGGATCATCAGTCCTGTTCTTTGGGGATCTTCCTGGAGAGTTTTGTGCTAGCAGGTGGTTCTGTCATCTGTGTCCCCTTCCCTGTCTTGTAGACTGAAACTTGTCCTCTGTTAGGCATTTCTGGAAAACCTGAGCCTCCCTACAGTGAACACTGGGACTGAGAGACTGTCTTATCCTATGCCAGCTGATAATGACCCTTTCTGTTTTACAAGCTTTTGTAAACGATGGCTAGAAGGGCAGGCTTTGTAATAGTTTTGGATGCTACACGAGCTACCCTCCTCCCCTACCCCTCCAGGGTACCTTGACTGTAGCTGCCAGGCACAGAACAGCCTGAGTTTATGAAAAACAAAGACAACACCACCCCCCCAAAAAGAAGCATTTGGGGGATCTGGTTTGAAATGAACTAGATTTCAATAAAGATTGTCACATACTTATGTTTACAAATTTAGCTTTTTAATTCCCCTAAACAAGGCAGAATAGTTTCAGGTCAACTACACCATTGTCAAGCTCAGGGTTGAACTCAGAACCTTAGGCTTTGCAGTGTCCTGCTGAACTACATAGGCAGCCTTTGGTTTTTTGAGAGTCTCCTGTAGGTCCAATTAGTCTTGAATTAGTTACGCTTGGGTCTCAACCTCCCCAAGTGTGTGCTGGGATTATATAGAGTTGACCTACTACACCTGGCTGAAATTTACTTTAAAAATATCAGACACATTTAAAAGGTATTGTGGCAGTCTGTGAGCCCAAGTTTGCAGTGATAGGCTAAATGTCTTTAAAAAAATAAATTAGTATCTTTCACCTAAAGCATAAAAGTAAAGCCGTTCTCCAATGTAAGACTTTTAGAGCAGTTAGTTGCCATCCCCCCCACCCCTCGTTTTGAGCAGGCACTTGAGACTTGTGAAAATCCAATCCTCCTGCCTCAGCTTCTGCGGTGTTGGGATTTCAGGAATGCACCACTGGGACCACACCCTTCTGCTCACACCCTTCCCTCCCCTTCAGGGGATTATTCTGATGCTTACAGGAAGCTAAGGGGCAGCAGCTGTTGCTTCAGTGGTTCTGGATCATTTTTCCCAAAGCATGAGAACTCATGTGGAGTTGAACCGGTCTCTGGAGCTGGTTCATTCTGACTTGGAGCATTTGTCTGTATCTCACTTTTCCTCTGTGCTGCAGTTAGTACTAAATGATAAGCCTAAAGCAAACCTCTCCATAGAGTGCTGTTAAAAGCTGGTCTCAAAGACCACCTAGCTGAGTTTGGTGCTACACACCTGCAACCCCACTACTTTGGAGAACCTGAGATAGGAGGATTGCCCTGAGTTCTATGGATTATATGGTGCATCTGACCACCCACCAATGAAAACAAAAACGAGACAAAACCCTAAGATCGCTGGAAGTGGGTTAGTCCATCTGTGTACATGACTTACGCCAGAGCCTGTAAGTCTCAATAGACGTTGGGCTGCCTGTCAGTGACCACCATTCTCCTTCACTTCAGTGGTCATTCTTGTGCTATGGCCATACCCAGTGAGAGGACAAAGGGCCACTGATCTGGGCCATTTCACCTTATATCCTTGGGCCTTAGCTAGGCAAGCTCTGAAAACAGCTGGTTCCAGTCAGGTCCTGGTTGGAGAAGGTGAAAAGAATGTAAAGTGAAGGGCGTGGGTGACTGACTGCCAGGTGCCTCACATTTCCCTGTTTGAGTCCTAGAAGAGCCCAGACGTTTCCCCTTCTGGGCCTGCCAGGAGGAATGAGTTCCTCTTGGCATTGTGTGTGGCTGCATGAAATGGAGCCAAGAGTGAGGCTCACAGTCATTGTGATTCTTCTTGTTGGGCAATTGATACCCTGTTATTTGCAATGTTTCTCCCTCCTAACTTGCAGGTAGCAAGAGTGCAAGAAAGAATATGTTGTTGGACAGGACAGGAAAGCAGAGAACAGTGGCCTCTGGATGTAGGGGAAATCTTTGGGGGAGCCCAAAACAGTTAAGGCCTTTCCTTTAGGAGGCAGGCTTAGTGTCTGCCTTGTCCCTGGGTCAGTGACCTCAGATTCACATGGCATCCCTCTGTCTACCCTGTTTAGTATTTCGTCCTCTCCCCAGCAGTCATACCTGGAGGACTGTTGTGTCTGAAGTCTTTGTTGGGGAAAGGAGCCAGCCATTGCGGAATTTTTGATCACTGTATTTGGGGATAGGGTCCGGGACAGAGGAGTGGTTCCTGCAGTTGTGTTCCTGAGTCTTTGATTAGATAGGATCTGAAGGCTTCCCTAGGACCCCTGGCTGAGAGGTTTATGGTGTATGAAAAAAGCTTCTGGCTTTGGAATGTGTATCCCTTGGCTATTTCTCCCTTCCCCGTTCTCTCTCTCTCTCTCTCTCTCTCTCTCTCTCTCTCTCTCCTTTTCTCCTCCTCCTTCCCTCCACCCCCTTTTCTCTGACATACAGGGCTATGTGACTTTTGGGCAAATTTTTCCCAACTTTGCCTTCTTTATACCCTGAAAAGAAATTCCTCCTTTGTCATATCACCCCCAAGGCAGTGGTGACTATGGACATGTTTCCTTGGTTCTCTTTGCCTCTGTTTCATTCTGTCTTTGTTGAAGGATCACGTCACAAGACATCACTAACGTCCTTTGGAGTCCGTACTGTGCTCAAGGCTGGCAGTGGGTCATGTGCACCATGTAGAGCTTGTAGTTTATCACGATGCAACTCATATCCCTGGTTGGGTGACCGTGTCAGGTACTGCTCAGACTTCTCCTACACATAGTATCAACTAATCTTCATAACAGCTCTGGGAGGAATATGACACTGCTCCAGTTTTGAGATGATGACATTGTAGCCTAGATGTTTAGTGATCTCCGCCTCCAGTAAGGTTCTGTGTCTCACAGATGTGTTACTTGCAGGGATTTGGAGGATCCAGGCCCAGCCTTTGCTCCAGAGCCCTAGATGCAGGCTCTGGTTTATCCTGCACAGAGAGCACTAGAGGCAGAGAGAGAGAGAGAGAGAGAGAGAGAGAGAGAGAGAGAGAGAGAGAGAGAGAGAGAACGGGGGCCAGTGTGCCAGAGCAGCAGAGGCATGGCTGCATGGCTGCCAGTTGTCATACATTCCCTACTTTCAGGGCACATGCAACTGTGAGGGTGGGAAGGGAAGGAGCTGTCAGGAAGGGAACGGCTGGGGCGGGGTGGATGCTTCCAGATGCTTGCCCAAGATGGCTGTGCCAAGCGTGTAGATCTATGGATCCTGTCCTGATCTACCACAATCTGGCCTAAGTGGTGGAGGACAGACAAAAAGAGCCCCAGCGATTTGAGTACCAGGTTGCTTCATAGAGGAAGTGTTGTGCCAAGTAATTGGGCTCAAAATAAGGAAGTTTCCCAAGAAGGAGTACAGGTATCAGTAGAAATCCATCTCCCTTTTGGCATAAACACTGGAAGTGGACAAAGACAATGCAGACCTGCCACAAAGACTGGGGACATTCTTTATTTTGGGTTTGGGCCAGTGATGGAAATCTGGCCACAGAACCGAACGCATCCTGTAGCTAACAGGGAAACAACCACCCAGTCACACTTGACTGCTGTGGTAAGCTTGGCGGTCCACTGTGGCATCAGGCCACAGTTTCTAGGGAATAATTGCTCCAGCCAACATATCCCAGCCAATCCAACTTGCATATGGTGATGAGGGACAGCCTCCTGTCAGGGAGATCCAGGCTGAAATTGCTACTTAGTCACACTCAGGGCATGGACCATTCATTGCCTCAGCGGGGGCCCTGAGTACTGCCTATTTGCATGCTAGGTCATTCCCCTGGGCACTGGAAGAGAAATCAGCAGGTTACTGCCCTCTGAGAGCTTACTTTTTATTTGTAGAAGCAAGGTAAAAGTTCAGGGGCAAGACAATCCCTGAGTTTTATTAGAAGTGGGAAATGGCTAGAAATTTCTCAGCGTGCCTCCAAGAATAGAGCCCCTTATATGAGATCCCTTCATTCCTCTGGTAGCCCCAAATAGCTCATGGCAATCCTGATACAGCCTACAAAGTGCCATTCTCCTCTTCTTTCAAATTCTGGGATTGCAGGAGTTCATTATGTTGCCCAGCTTTAAGGTGGCTTTTGGGGGGTGGGGGGGAGGGTGTCTGGCTAGCCTGGGACTTTGTAGACAAGGCTGACCTTGAACTCAAGAGATTAGTTTGCCTCTTTCACCTGAGTGCTGCCATTGGGGGTGAATTTCAATGATTAGTGTGAGTTCGTCACCATACCCAGCTTGAAGTTTTAATTCTATATCCTAGTGAAAAATCTTCCTGTGGTCATTTTTAGAAAGACACTGCATAACCACAAGGGCTACAGGAAATCTGAAAGACAAAAGCCTTACCCAAGGGTGTCAAGGCAAAGCTGCCTCGTGAATCCAGGAAGTTGCAATCTAAAACTCCAACTTTCCTGTGGAATACTAGTCTATGGTCCCTCGGGACATTTGACAATATTTGAAGATACTGTTAAATTTGGGGTGAGGGGGTCATGACAATAATTAGAGGCAGGGGTGATACTAAATATCCCTCAGCACCTTGACGTGCATGTCCCTGTTAATGTCTAGGAAAATTATACCAGTAAGTGGCCCGCCACCCTTTGCCAATTCCACAAGTAAAATTACACTGGAGGAAGACAAGTCATGTCGGTATGACTCCTCCATATTGTGAGGCCACAGCCTGGCAGGACTGCATAAAGTTACCTCTTTCAACAGCTAGACTGCTTCGTCAGTAGTGTCTGTCCTCCCTTTTGTGCATAAAGTCTGAATAAGAATGGATGTCGAGCACCAGCGTGGCACCGGGTAGCTCTTTGATGCTCATTAAAAGGTCCTAGTTATGAGAAATTAATAAAGAGATGTCATAGTGATGTGTGATGAAGTGCCAGGTGAGTCACGAGGCTGGCACGTGCCAGGCCTGCGAAGGGCAAGGCCAGAGCAGAGAGGACGGAGGATGTGGGTTGAGTAGTAAATCACTGTCACCATCAAGATAAAAGTGAGACTCTGAAGTGGAAGGACCACTCTGGGGGAGGCACACCTAGAGGAGAGGCATCAATTGAGAGCAGCAGTGGGCAGTGGAATTTGGGGATGTCTAATATAGCACAACTGTGTGCTAAGAAGGTTCATCCATGGGAGATGTGGAGTCACACTAAGGGATCTGTGACTTCCATCCAGTTGGTAACTGGAGAGGCCCTGGCTGGTAGGATGGTATCTAAACAGAGGCAGGAAATGCTTCCAGGCAGAGTAAATAGGTCTGGGAGATTTGTGAGCAGTCAGGGGTGGCTTTAAAAAGTCTGGGAGGCTGATGGCAAGAGTTATAAATAGAGAAAGTTGTGCTGAAGGGACCATGTGTCTCGACTGAAGGATGAAGAATTAGTTTAAGTTGGGGTGAACTTGAAGTTGAGACCACAGCAGGTGTCCAAGGACAGTGTACAGGTTGATAGATAGCCCCAGGGAGAATGCAGGTCAGACACTCCTACATTCACCTAGGGCAGGCAGGAAGCTCTGGTTTGAGCTCTGAGTCATAGACCCTCCCTCCTCCTCCTAGCCTTTATGCCCTGGAAGTGGCCGTTGGCTCCAGTTTTGCATGTGAGCTGAGGCGAGATCATTCCCCACTTAACATGTGCTGTGACTTTGGTCTGAGCCCTTTCATGCCTGATGCTGACTCAGACATCCCTGTTGTCGCTCCTTCTCTCAGGTGTTCCCACACAGTCTGTCAGGATGAACAGGCCAGGGAGTCCCTGATTTGTTGGAGAGCAGGGGCAAAGGTATCTTCTCATTACATTATCTCATGTTGGTTTGGAACTCACCACACCTTCCCAATCTCACCTCTCAAAGATTAGGGTCCTAGTGAGTTCCCAGCCTGGAATTAACTCAGGGAGTGGTATACACAGACTCTGGGGTGGGAGACTCTCGGATCATGGCTGTAACTGGCTTTCCCACCTGAGAGCTTTGGGTTTTTCCTGTATAAACACCATGAGGTCACATCACGGAGAGGTAGGGGTGTGACAAACCTATACAACTGTCTCTCTTGATGTTGCTGCTGCTGTTCAGATTTTCGATCTTAGACATGTTAGGCAAGTGTTCTACCAATAGCTAACTCTACAACCTAGGATTATCACCTTGCTCTCCTGAGTATGCGTGTGTGTGTGTGTGTGTGTGTGTGTGTGTGTGTGTGTCCAGGGTTCTACTCTATAGATGAGCCTGAACTGGAACCTCCTATATAGCCAGGCTGGCCATATACCTGGCTAGAATCAGCCCTTGGAATCTGAAGTTTGGTAGATGTGGACATCCCATCCAACTCTGAACCTTAGGGAATGATTTCGGATCTTTGTTACCCTATTGCGACCATGCTAGAATAGGACACACTGTGCCGCTTATTCATGGTAAGAGCACTTGCCTAGCTTTGCCACCTCTTTTGATCAGCTATGACACCTTGATCTGCTCACTTCCACATTTCTTATTTTACAAATCTGCAAATGACTGAGGAGGAAATATCTTTTGTCTGTGTTGCCCTCTATTCAATAAATATTGGGCAATATCTCAGGTCAGACAACTTCAGGTCCCAAGGATGACCCTTTCTCGGGTAGCGTCTGTGTTTTGTAAGCCAGAAATAGATATGGTTCTGGTTCGGAGAAGCCCTCTCAGAAGAATTGACAGGGCAGGTGTTTCTGAGGGCTAATGCTCTTCCCCTTCTAATTCCTCAAAGAGAAATGAGTTCGTCATTATGAGAGTTTCACAGGTGTGACCACAGCATCAACTCCACTATATAACCCAGGCTGGCCTCGAATTCTTGGAGTTAAGTTACTACGTGTCTCAGGCTGTTGAATGCTGGAATGCAGGTGTGGGACAATCTGCCCAGCTACCACAGCACAGTAGAATACACTCTGCTCCTTAATTTGCATATCTTGAATTGCTGATGAGGCTGGAACTCAGGTTCTAGTCAGAATGTTCTCTGCTTGTACTTCCTTTTCTGTGAATCTTCTGTCCTTTGGATTGTTCTACTTAGTGGTGTAGGACAGGCTGCAAACTGTGCCTAGCCAGGTGAGCTGGCTTGTAACCGAGAGGGACATTGTGGAGAAAATGGGTTACAAGGAAGTGCAGAGATGGGGACAATGCTCCTCTGATAAAGGGCCATTGCTGGTGGTAGGATGACAGTGCTAGCTGTGATTTATTAGACCTACCAGTGATTTATTTCACTACCAGTCTCAAAGCCCCAGATGTATGAAGAACTGTGTCCATTTTACAGAGAGGAAAACTGGTACTGTGTGCCTAGAGGCAGCCCTTGTCCACAGACACACCCACCCACTCATGAGTGGCACTATTACACTTTCTCAGAAGCCCCAGATGGTAGTGAACACAGATGGGCTGTCTAGGAGCATAAACATTACACACTGGTGGATGTCAAGACCACTTTGATGCAGATTTACAGTTGAACTTGCCCCAGTGCAGCTAGCATTGGAGACCATGGGTACAGACACCTATTTGGTCTCTCCCACTTCTAAGAAGTAAGATTTGTAAGAAATGTCTTTCTCACAGGCCACTGTTACATCAGAGGCTGTACCCTTAAGCAAGCTCTGTCTTCTCTTGCAGACCATGGCTCCTTGGCCCGAGTTGGAAAATGCTCACCCCAACCCCAGTAAATTCATCGAAGGGGCCTCAGGTCCACAATCTAGTGCACCTGCCAAAGACAAGGAGGCCAGCAAAAGTAAGTGCTGGTCACCAACTGGGGACAAGCCCAGCCCCCTTTGAGGACCCATGGAAATTCTGTTCCCATTCTTCATGGCCTTTGCTCCTTGTTTCAGCCAATGACAGCGGAACTCCTGTAGCCAAGATTGAACTTCTACCCTCCTATTCCACCGTGGTTCTCATAGAGGAGCACCCTGAGGGGAGCGATCCCTGGGACCTGCCTGAACTCCAGGACACTGGGATCAAATGGTCAGGTAAGTGGATGCCTGAGCATCCAGCAGAGGCCAGCAAGAGGGCCCAGCCTGTCCATAGCATTTATGAGTGTGTCTCTCATGTTCCAGGGTTCTAAAGCAGAATAGCTAGTGTCAGGGAACTGTCATGACACTTTGTGTCGGTGCTGATTATGTTATTTCAGGTGTGGGGTTACAATCAAGCCCAAGACAGCTAGGAAAGGCTTGGATGGTGGTGGTGGTGTTGGTGGTGGTGGGGAGATAGGGAATTGATTGCAGGGGTTGATTATCTGTGCTTTCTGAAGATGCTTTGAGAAGCTGTTAACTGTTAGCTAGTCACTACCTCAACAGCACTGCAGTTCACTTGACTGGCTGTCCATCCTGGTCTGCTGCTCTTCTGGGCCCAGACCACATTGCACTCTGACTCTGACTCTCTAAGAAACAGCGGAGACTGCCTCACATCCAGGCCTTGATAGAAGCCAGTCGGTAGATGGTAGAGCTGCAGTATGCAAGCTCTCTTGCCAAGCCTCTCTGGTCCTCCCTAAGTACTCTGAAACTGTCGTGCCTTCCCTCCTCCCCACCACAGAGAGAGACACCAAAGGGAAGATTCTCTGCGTTCTCCAGGGGATTGGGAAATTCATTCTTCTCCTGGGGTTTCTTTACTTGTTCGTGTGCTCCCTGGATGTACTCAGCAGCGCCTTCCAGCTTGTTGGAGGTAAGGATCCCAAGGCTGGAGGTGGGTTATTCTACTCCTGGTTTTTCAATTCAGGTGGGCAGATCATACATAGGTTTTCTTACTTCAACATGGCTGAGGTGGGTGAGGCAAGCCTGACTATTTCGGACATCTACCAGCAGAGAACTGAAGCTTCTAAGTGGTTCTGGATTAAGCCAGGAGCCTGGGCTGGAGCTTTCCATTGTACCCAACCCCCAGCAGGAAGCCGTTGAACTCCCTTTATCTGCAGGATCCCTGCTGCCTCCAGGCTTCTGTCTAGAGTTTGAAAAAAAGAATGATCCCTTAGGCTAAAGCAAGTAGGAAAGATCAAAGCCGAACCTTGCTGGGAAGAGCCCACAGTAGATACCTTCCCTAGCCTGAACAGGACACAGTGGCCAGTGTTCCAGAAATCCAAAATGAAATGCCCGTGTGTGCTCAGTTAACCTTGGACCCTCCTTGGGTGACAACAGATAGTGCCCTGAGTGGCCCTGTCTGGAATAGCCCTCCATAAGGTCCCTCCCACATGGAAGAGGTGACCAAGGCTTAGTGGTCACTAACTAACCAGATTTTAAACACAGCCTGTAGGATTCCAAGGCACTGATCAGGGTAACACAAAAGACTGGATGTTTTTCTGTTCTTGCTGCCTTGGGCTAGATATAAACAAATGGAAGTAGTCTTCTCTCCCCCCTCCTCCACCCCCCTGTTTTGAGACAGGGTCTTTATGTCACCTTGGCTGTTCTGGAACTCCCTATTTGGACTAGATCCGCCTGCCTCTGTGACTAAAGGCATACACCATCTCATCCTTCCCAATTCTGTATTTTTAGGACAGGGTCCACTAGTTCCGGTTGACTTGGAACACACGGACATCCTTATGTCTCTGCCTCCCAAATTCCGAGATTAAAGACATGGGCCACCTTGCCTAGCTGAACTGACTTGAGAAGTGAAGGGTGGGTGGCAGGTCACTTGTTAAGGCCACCTTGTTGAATGTAGTAATCTCCCTGACCCTTAGGGACATTCATAAAGGGCTTGACTTACGATTACCTTTTAAACAATGCACATCCTCCAATATAAAACGGATTGAGGAAAGACTGAGGGTCATATAGATAAACTCTAAAAAGACTCCTGTAGAATTCAGGCTGCAGCTGAGGGTGTTTGGGAATAGAGGATTGACTTAGGACCTATAAAGCTAGGTTCTTGAATAAAGATGACTGGAAAAAGGCTGACTGACCAAGGGATGGAGGGTAGAAGTTAAAGATGGTGGGACTGGAGGCTCACATGAACAGACAAACAGCTTCCCTCATAGATAGGACAATGCAGGGAAAAAACAGGAAGCAAGAAACATAGCCAAGCTGAGCTGAGGACTGGGTTCCTACTCTATGGCCAGCTGGCCTTGTGTGGACACTTGGGACTCCGGTGACACCATTCACAGCTGTCTTCCAATGACTGGTTTGTCTTCTAGGAAAAATGGCTGGGCAGTTCTTCAGCAACAACTCCATCATGTCTAATCCTGTGGCTGGACTGGTGATAGGGGTGCTGGTGACGGTCATGGTACAAAGTTCCAGCACGTCTTCGTCCATCATCGTTAGCATGGTTGCTTCCTCATGTGAGTTGGGGGATTTGCTCTCTGGTTGATTATCTAGGCAGTGCCACAGTTAACTTCCTATTTCCGCGCCCCCCCCCCCATGGCAGTATTTTAGCCAAACTATAAATTTTCTACATAGTAAATTTTGAGGCCAGTCCAAGCTACACAATGCAAAATTTTGAAAGTAAATGAAATAAATGTGTCCACTGACTGATTCCTGGACTCCTGTGAGATGGGAGGACAGAGGCTTTTGGGGGTCTGCTGGTACACTAAAATTTACATCCAAGAATGGGGTACATGCAGATTCATCGACTCCCCTTTCTAGATTTTAATAGCTGTGCAGTGTTACATATGACACAGCACCTCCCAAAGAAGCTGAGAACTGCTCTCTAGAATAATTAGCCTCAGTGTGTTCATCCCACACTGGCCTCAGGTTCCCTCACTGTTCTTTTTTACCCTTCAGTGCTGACAGTTCGGACAGCCATCCCCATCATTATGGGCGCTAACATCGGAACCTCCATCACCAATACGATTGTGGCACTTATGCAGGCAGGAGACAGAAATGAGTTCAGAAGGTAGGTGATTCAGTTCAGGGAAGGCTCTGTGCCCACTATGTTTGTACCCACAATGCCTTTATCTAGTCGTGAAGGTGTGTTTGGCTGCTAACCTGGATGGAGCCTCCAGTCCATTGAGGGTTGGGAATCCCAGATTAAAATCCACTCACTGGTCTGTAGAGCTAGAATAATAATATCCAGCACCAATAAGTTATCGTAATGATTAAACCAGCCATGCAGGCAAGCACATGGCATCTCGTCAGGGTGCCTGGAAAGAAGCACCAGCTAGAATGTACTGCTGGGCGGTAGCATTGAAGTGAGGCCAGTTGGGTAGGGCAGGCTTTGTTGTCTCACTTAGTCATAGATAATTATAACTTCCTAAAACTTCCATTTTAGGCTAACTCTGCTACTATCTCTTCACCTGTAAGACAGCACAGGCAAATATAGCTTATGACGTGTGAGGTACAAAAATAGGGCAGTTGGAAATAGACAAAGGGGAACCCTCTGTCTCAGTGTCATCATGGGAATGATGGACGTTTCTCAGCTTCTTTCCTAGCCAGCCAGCCACAGTCTCTTCCCAGAGCTTATTAAAATATAGAAGCAATTCCCAGCTTGTCTATGATGCCATTGTGGTGCGGTCAAGAAGCTGACATTATAGCAGGCTTTTGGGGAGAATGGTCATGTTTGTCGTGCCTGCCGGTGAATCAACAGGGGATGCTATCACAGTGGTCCATCTACCTGAGCCACCTCTCATTTGGTCCCTGATGACATGTCTTGATGGACATGATAACACACATTAAGACGGGCACTCTCTAATTTGTTCTCCTCGTGAAGCCAGACAGCCTTCTCTATCCCCCACCATCTTGAAGCCAAAGGAGACAAAGTGATGTCATCGACTGGCCCCAGCCAAGATTCCAGTTAGGTTTCAACTCTTATGGCTCATCTCATGATTACTTCTTTGTAGCCTATGAAAAAGAAGCCTAAGACCCTTTGTCTTACTAGTTGTCTACATGTTGAGATATAACTTGAGTTAACTCACTATCCCCGCCCCCCCACACCCTTGATTGTACAAATATCAGTATGTTTTGCATAACCAATATTGATTACATGTGGTATCCTTCTTGAAGATTTGGATTATTGCCTTAGATAGCTACAGTAATTGCTGTATCAACTGTTTATAGAGCTCCTATACATTTTACCGAGCACCAGGAAATCTGAATCATTTTCTACTTCATCAGCAGTGTATGAAAGTGTCTTTGGTTGCCTTCTTAAGAATGAGACTAGCTAATATCGGAGACCAAACATTAGACCTTGTGGTTCATTTCTAAATTATTTCCCCATCTGCTTCTCTGTGGCCATATACTAAGTATACCTAGTGATAGGTATTTTCAAACATAGAGATGTTTCTAGAAAGAATTTTTTCAATTTTTCCTGAGAAAAAAGGCTCAGGCAGAGTTGTGTTTTGCCTGGCTTGACATAGTTTAATTTCCAAGTTTTTGTGTCAGAATTTTGAGAATTGAAGCTTAAGAGTTCAGAGGGTGGAGAAATGGCTCAAGCACTTATTTTTCTTGACCTGATTTTAGTTCCCACCACCCATATGGTGGTCCACATGCTAGTTCAAGGCTTCTGATGAGACCTGTACTGGTGCAGTGCACATATACTACACATAATTCATCCCAACATTTGTGAGGCAGAGGCAGGTGGATCTCTGAGTTCAAGTCCAGGATAGCCAGAGTTATTACATAGAGAAACTCTCTCTTCAACATATTTGCTTTTATTTACACTTCAAATGGTATCCTCATTACCCCTATCCCATCCCTCTCCCCTTGCTCCCCTCCTCCCCGCCACTTTCCTGACCTGGCATTCCCCTACACTGGGGCATTGAGCCTTCATAGGACCAACGACCTCTCCTCTCATTGATGTCTGAAATGACCATCCTCTGCTACATATGTAGCTGGAGCCATGGGTCCCTCTTTGGTGTTTTAGACACTGGGAACTCTGGGAGTACTGACTGGTACATATTATTGTTCCTCCTGTGGGGCTGCAAACCTCAACTCCTTGGGTCCTTTCTCTAGCTCCTCCATTGGGGACCCCATGCTCAGTCTATTGGTTAGCTGTGAGCCATGGGTATTTTAATCCACCTTCCAAGAAGGATCAAAGTATCCACACTTTGGTCTTCCTTATTGAGCTTCGTGTTGTTTCTTGGGTAGTCTGGGCTTTTGGGCTAACTCTGTCTTGAAACCCCCTTCTCATACCCAGAAAAGAATCCAGTTGGTCAGAAGGTTCTGATTGTCTGGTCCACTACTCTCTACCTTTCAAAGGACAGGTTGCCTTCCAAGTAATTTAAAAGTGGTCATGATTGAAGAGGTGGCTCAGAGGTGAAGTCTTTGGTTTTGCAGAGGGCCTATAACCATAAAGTGACCCTCAACTATATAACTCCAGTTCCATGTGATCCAACAGACATATACATACAAACATGTAGTGAAACCAGTTAATTCTTGATTTTTATTAATTTTTATTATTGTGTTTGCCTCTAATACATATATGTATGCACCATCTGCATACCTGGTGAAACTGGAGTTGTGGGTTTTGGGAATCCCAGGTTCTCTGGAAGAACAGTCAGTGCTCTTAACTATTGATTGACTTAAAAATTTGGACAAGGAGGGCTTGGGGGTAGTCTTGATGCAATTCTGCTAAACAGTGGTGGTTAGGATTCCACTCCTAAAATACTGATCAGCAAAGTCTTCCTAGACCAACCGTGTGTACTTAGGTGGGTGACTTGCACCCCTTCCCTCAGAATATAATATGACTCTGATGGCTTCCTTCCCACAGGGCGTTTGCAGGAGCCACTGTCCATGACTTTTTCAACTGGCTCTCTGTGTTGGTGCTCTTGCCTCTGGAGGCTGCCACCCATTACCTGGAGATCCTGACCAACCTTGTGTTGGAAACCTTCAAGTTCCAGAATGGAGAAGATGCCCCAGACATTCTGAAAGTCATCACAGACCCCTTCACTAAGCTCATCATCCAGGTAATGGCTGTGTTAGCACAGCTGGAAGCAGGACATAAGCCATAGGAGAGTTAGGGATATTTGTTAGTGTCACCTGTATTTCTTTGACATAGCCTGGTTTACTCTATTTGGAGTGGGGGCTATTTGGGTGAGGTTAGGGGTAAGCAGTGAGCATTTGTGCCCACATATTTTCCATTGTCATAACAGTTTATTGATGGTTATTCCCCTTTCCCAGCTGAGGTCAGTCATGCCTGCTGATCCTTGGTGTCTGTCCTAGATATGGATAGAAAGGGCCAGCCAGGACTTTTTAACAGTAGGTCTCCACAACCTGCTGGCTATCAATGCCCTTACTATACAGTCTTGCTCTGAGTGTCTGCCAGTTTCTAGGGAAGTGGTTCTCAAACTTCCTAATGGCTGTTCCTCATGTTGTGGTGACCCCCAATCCTAAGATTATTGTTGCTACTTCATAACCAATTTTGTTACTATTATGAATCTTAATGTAAATATATTTCCGATGGTCTTAGATGAATCTTGTAAAAGGTGTTGAACCGTAGGATGAGAGCCACCAGCTCAATGGGATAATGCTGTTCTCAGTGGGAGGTTGGGGATAGGGGAGGAGGATATAGGTCTTTACATATAGGGTGTGTCCAGTGGCTCACATTCATAGCCCCCAACCCATCCAGGGTCCCCTGACAGCAACCACAAGTCAGGCATCACTTCTCTGAGGATATGCTAACCCATCCTCCCCTATTCTCCTTAGCTGGATAAAAAGGTAATCCAACAAATCGCAATGGGTGATTCCGAAGCTCAGAACAAGAGCCTGATCAAGATCTGGTGTGAAAGTATAAGCAATGTGGTAAGTGTCAAAGTGCATGAATCAAGCAAAGCGTGCAGAAGCCGCAAATCAGAAGTCAGGGAGGGAGAACAATTAGGCAACTGGGGGTCATATCCGGCCTCTGCCTTTCAGGGAGGCATCCACCTTGGCATCTTTCTTAGATGCTCTCTCCTTGGCCTGGTGTGATGCTTCTGTGTCTCCAGGAAGACTGGCTCTTTGCCTCTTGTTTTGGAGACCGTGCACAAATGTAGGCAGCAGGGGCATCTCACTTTCTTCCAGACTGTTTCTGAGGAGGCACATAGCCGTCATGGCTTGCACTAGGAACTCATGCAGTGTGGGGGTGCAGCTCACCCTTAATTCTAGCATGCAGTATGTATGCTATGCTAAAGGCTGGTGATAAATAAAACGAAACAGATTTTATTATTTGTCCCCATGATTCCAAGAGATTGTCAAAAAAAAAACCCAAAAAAACAAAACTTTGAAGGGAAGGAAAGCACCCTATGATGGATGCCATTGTACAAACCCAAGGATAATGTCCCCGTTCAGTCCCCAATTTGTTATTTCCCACCATGGACACACCTCATGTTTGTCATTGTCATTTAGACTGAGAAGAATGTCACCGTCCCCTCGCCTGATAACTGTACCTCTCCTTCATATTGCTGGACCAATGGCCTACAGACCTGGACCCTCCAGAATGTGACCGAGAAGGAGAACATTGCTAAGTGTGAGTGGGAATTGACCCGGCTAGCCAGCTGGGTGGGTAGTCTAAGAATCTGACCGGTGTATCTTCTCAATGTGCAGCCCAGTGATTACAGGGGAAGAAGGGAAGACTATGTTGGGCCTTCTGGTGTCTCCATGCCACCTGCACAGCTTGTGATAGTGATTTAAAAACTTT
The DNA here is from genome assembly GCA_036184795.1 of Tokudaia tokunoshimensis. NCBI lineage: Eukaryota > Metazoa > Chordata > Mammalia > Rodentia > Muridae > Tokudaia > Tokudaia tokunoshimensis. The sequence continues at coordinate 53,561,972 of BTHU01000014.1, read as the reverse complement.
TTAAACAAGTTTTCTTTTTAAAGTTAGCAAACATTGCGTCAAGGAAAACTTGCAAAGGATTCCATTAGCCTGAGTCTCCAAGAGAAAGAAGGAATAGAAAGGAAGAATAGATAGCAATCTGGGCAGGGTGGGCCCCGACTTCCTGACCAGCCTGTTTGTGTCTCTCCAGGTCAGCACATCTTCGTGAATTTCGATCTCCCAGACCTTGCTGTGGGCATCATCCTGCTTATTGTCTCCCTGCTGTTTCTCTGCGGTTGTCTGATCATGATAGTGAAGCTGTTGGGTTCTGTGCTCAGGGGACAGGTGGCCACTGTCATCAAGAAGACCCTGAATACTGGTAGGTCTAACACTTGAGCCTTTGGGGATGGTCTTGTATAGACCCCTGAGTGGGGCCCTGAGAATTTCCATCTCCGGAGAGGGAACTCTGTGCTTAGGTGCTTGTCAGAATCAGAACTAGTTCCATGCAGACAGAATAGGGTGAGTTCATAGCTCCTCCCCGGGTGTGCATTGAGGCCTGACCAGGCTAAGGAGGGCAGGTGTGTTTCTACATCTACCTTTGTCAGTCTTTTATGTTGGTCTAGCTCTCAACCGTATCCTTGGTTTATGTGAACTGGCAGGATGATGTACATTAGGGAAGGGTTTTAGAAAGCTACCTGGTAATTTCAGGTCACGTGCGGGGTTATAACCCTTCTCTCACCATAGCTTGTTCCTCAGTGCTAAGGAACTGTCAGTGGTTCCTGGGACTCATGACAAGCCCTCTCTCGTTTGTCTTCCAGATTTCCCCTTTCCTTTTGCCTGGCTGACTGGCTACCTGGCCATCCTTGTGGGGGCAGGCATGACCTTCATCGTGCAAAGCAGCTCCGTGTTCACTTCTGCCATGACTCCGCTCATTGGTGAGGCTTTGTCCCTGGCTTCTCCCATCAGATCACCATAGCCTCTTCCCATGGTTACTTGGGCTCATGCTGTGTGTTCTCTGCTTTCTCAACAGGTATTGGGGTGATCAGCATTGAGAGGGCATATCCACTCACGCTGGGCTCCAACATTGGCACCACCACCACTGCCATTCTGGCGGCCTTGGCCAGCCCAGGCAACACCTTGAGGAGTTCCCTCCAGGTCAGCAACTGCTACTGGGCTCTGAGTGGGATAAAACCTGTTTGTTTTGGGTTTGAGTCAGAATCATATGAAGCCCAGGCTGGCCCCCAAATTCATTAGGAAAGGCCTTGAGAGGTCCTGCCTCCTCTGCTGGGATTGAATGCACAACACTACCGTGCAGACTTATTTTCTAATGAGAGCCATGTACTCTGCCATAAGGTAGAACTAAGATGCTGGGAGAAGCCACAGGGAGCTATGCATGAGGACGGTCAACGAGGTGGGAGTATAAAACATCTACTCTGCTGAGATAATGGTCCCAAAGCATGGTGACTCAGCAGGCAAACCCATGTCAGATGACACCTTCAGGGCCAGGAAGCTGAGTTATTCAGTGGGGGTTACTTCCTTTTTTCCCTGATATCCAGAGAGTAAAGTGTGTGTCCACACAATATAATGCTCGGCACAAGCTCAGCTACATACAAGGAAGACTTTGGGGTGACGTTTATTTCTTCCCCACCCTCTGTTTCAGATTGCCCTGTGCCATTTCTTCTTCAACATCTCTGGAATATTGCTGTGGTACCCAATCCCATTCACCCGTCTGCCCATCCGTCTGGCTAAAGGCCTGGGCAACATCTCTGCCAAGTACCGCTGGTTCGCAGTCTTCTATCTCATCTTCGTCTTCTTCCTGACCCCGCTGACAGTGTTCGGCTTGTCTCTGGCAGGCTGGCCAGTGCTGGTGGGCGTGGGTGTACCCATTATTCTAGTGGTGCTCCTGGTCCTGTGCCTCCGGATGCTGCAGTCCCGCTGCCCTCGCATCCTGCCCCTGAAGCTCCGGGACTGGAATTTCCTACCCTTATGGATGCACTCTCTGAAGCCCTGGGACAATGTCATCTCCCTGGCCACCACCTGCTTCCAGAGGCGTTGTTGCTGCTGTTGCCGCGTGTGCTGCCGTGTTTGCTGCATGGTGTGTGGCTGCAAGTGCTGTCGCTGCAGCAAGTGCTGCAGGGACCTGGAGGAGGAAGAGGAGGAAAAGGAACAGGATGTCCCAGTCAAGGCTTCTGGGGCCTTTGACAATGCAGCTATGAACAAAGAGTGCCAAGATGAGGGCAAGGGCCAAGTAGAAGTTCTGGGCATGGAAGCCCTGTCCAACACTACAGTGTTCTAGGAGCACCTAGGAGTCAGGGGTGAGGAGGACCTAAGTCCCATGGGATCCACCCTTCCTGCCACCTTATTCCTGATGAGGAACAGTTATATCAACTCTAGCGCTCCGTCTACCAGAGTATCAGTCTATAGGTGAATTGGACTTATCTTATCCCCTGCTTCTCGAGAGTGCCTCCCTCTCAGAAGACAATTTAGACTGAATGAGGCCCCACAGATGGCCACACCCACCTCTGGCCTATAATGCTCTCAAAGTCCACCTGAAGGTCAAGTGTTAAGGGAGGCATTAGGGAAGGTCTGGAAAGACCCAATGTAAAGAGTATTTGTAAATATATGTACAAAGCAGTCATTTCTTGGTAAACCTCAGCCACATCTCTTTTTTTAAATCAAAGTCCACTCCCCCTGCCCAAATAGCTCCTCCTACTCATCTGCCCCAGAGCAGCCAACACTGAAGTAATGGTTTGGAGCCCATAGGTGTGAGCCTTTGTAGCTTCCATTGTAGGACATGATCTCTTATCAAGGCTTCATCTGGTATGGTCAGGCCAAGCAGTTGACCACAGTGTCCTCATCTTCCTAGGATGCAGTGACATATGGTTGGGGTTCATGACATGTTGGCTCCTATATGGTTTCTATGCCTAGGGCTCTGGACTAATCTAGAATAGGAGGCACTGTGGCTACAGACTAATGGTCGTCTCTTGGTCAGGGTACTTATTCCTGATGGAACCTGTAAGACCTGTGTCCCAAACCCTGTCTTCATTGCTACTACCTGGGAGATCATCTGCTTGTGAAGGGTCTTGTTTATCTTGTTTTGTACAAGGAGACTTTCTGGGTCTCTTAGTGGTCTGTTTTCATCCACCCACTCAACCCCTTGCTCATCTTCCATAGATGGAGCTTTGTCCTGCAACCTTCCATGCCTACAAAGCTCCAAGGGAATTCTCAGTAGGGAGGAGATGGGAAATCACTACATGCTCTTAGAGTCAAGATGAAGCCAGTAGGGTTTGGAGTGACTGCAGGTAAAGAGTGGGATCCTATTCGTACAGGATACCTGTGCCTTTTAGAGCTTGCGTACGTGTAATACCCAGGACGGCTCTGCAGCCATCCCCATGCCACCCCTACACCCCTCCCCCTGTAAGGACAAGCCTCAGCTTCTTAGGGCAGGCTGTGTGGCTCCACGGGGGTGGGGGAGGGACCATGTCCTCTCCATCCTCTCCCATCATGCTCAGAGATGCCAAACTGAGCCCCTCTGTAGATAAAAGTCCCCAAGGAGCCATTTATGTGGCATGTTTATAGCTATGCATCTGTACAGAATACTTCATAACTTATATAGTAAATAGTGATTTGTTTTTATAGTGTCTCATTTGGAAATGAGGCAGGGTTCTTTTATGTACTGTGAAGAGAAAGAGCACCTTTGTATATTTTGTAATTCTGCCTTTAAACACAACTCTTTGAGGCCACGCTACACCTCCCTGTAAATATGTAAGTTACATACACCCCAGGAGATGGCTTTGCCCTCTGTTGATTACATTTTTTTAAAAAAGAAAATGGGATCCTTGTTCCTGTTTTAATTGTATTTTTTTAAACTGGTTGAGGGAAGGGAGAAATAAAAATCGCCCCCTCCCCTGTAAGTGTGGTGCTTCCAATTGCAGGGTGGCAAACCCTTACTCAAACCTCACCATGCACCACCATGGGAAGTTACTTAGTTTGTGGGGTCCCCAGAGGACTTTGTCATTTTCTCTTTTCCAGGTCATGGGGATTAGCTACTGAGAGCTATGCTAAGTAAAAGCATAATATTTTATGGTTAAAATGTTACCTGATTTGGAAGCAAAGACTGACTTGTGGAATCTTTGAAATCACACAGCTGATGTTTTGAAGCGGTGTGCAGTCTATCTTCAGTCTTGTTTTAAAAATTCCACATATAGGAGAGGAAGAGGAGGGAGGCAGTGAGTGGGATGTAAATTGAATAAGTAAAAATTTAAAAATAAAAAATAAAAATATTAATTCCAATATGGTAAATGATGTTTTTTATTTGACTTGGACACCAACAAAATGTACACTACAGGCCTCCAACTTCAGCAGGCAGGCCCTGGAATCCATTTGGTTTCTATGTACAACCTGGACCAAATGAGAAGGCCTGCTTCACCTCCCAGCATCTCAGAAGATGCTGGGCTCATGGCCCCTCTTTAGCCAGAGCCAAGGGAAGAAAATGTATTCTATAGCACACCACTGGCTTTATGCTAAAGCGAATGTGTCAGTCATTCTGGGAACTGACAATATGCCCCCACAGTAGACAGGAGGCTCATTCTGATGAATTTAACCGAAGGAGCCCGGGAAAGAACAGCTAGGCAGGGAGGTTCAGAAATTATAACTTAGACGGTTTCTACACTTGAGAATCGGTCCTTTTGTGCCGTGTAACAAGCAACCCCAAACTCAGTGCTATAAAACATCATTTCCTTGGTTTATACTAGTCATTGGTTTGGGATTATAGTCTACACATCTCAAAACAATTACATATAGATTGCACATGGAGACTGTTTTGCCCATTTCCTTGGAGCATTTACACGGGACTGGGCATTATAAGACAAGATAATTCAACGTATACTGGAAGATGTGTGTGGCACTAAGCAAAAATAGTCCTGTTTTACAGAAAAGACCGGATCAAATTGGGTTTTGCTGTGTTGGGCAAGGGGTGGTTCTAGTACAAATCTTCACTCAGAATTCCAGGACAGCGACTCCTTTTAATCACATCAGGACATGTTCAGGTTCAAAACAACTGACACTATCAGGCAAATGACAACTAGGTGCAGAGCCCAGGCCTCCAACTGACCCAAGTTTAGCATCATTATGCAGTGATTCTTGGCCCCAGCAGTTGCTGGAGCTAGCTTGGAGCTGCTGGCTTTTGGCTAAGGATAGCCCAATGAGATGAAGAAATGTCTGTTTTAATAGTAAGAAGTCTATAAAATGCCCCTGGACTGAATGTAAAATTTGCCCTACATTTAGAAGATTTTTAAAAACAAAAATATAAAAGTCTTACATTTTATACCAAGTGACTGATGAAATTACTGAAATATCCTGGATAGTTTGGGTTAAACACAATCTATTAATATTCATATACTTATTCAGAGGATGGATGTTGGGTCCCCTCAAGCTAGGTGTGGGTGCTTGGAACTGAACTCAGATCCTCTGGGAGAGGAACAAGTGTTTTTAACTGCTGAGCCATCTCCCCAGTCTCATACTTGTTTGTATTGTTTTTTGAGACAGGATTTCTCTGTGTAGCCCTAGCTGGCCTGGAACTTGCTATGTAGACTAGGCTAGCTTCGAATTCACAGAGATCCACCTGCTTCTGCCTCCTGAGTGCTAGGATTAAAGGTGTGAGTGTCTGTGTCTATGTGGTATGTGTGTGTGTGTGTGTGTGTGTGTGTGTGTGTGTGTGTGTGTATTGTATGTGTGTGTGCCTCCATCACCACCCAGCCTCTTTGCTTTTCAGACAGGGTCTTGCTCAGACTTACCTGGAACTCTCTGTGTAGTAGCACTTGTCTGAAACTTACAGCGATTCTCTTGCTACTGCCTAGGAATGCTGGGATTACAGTAATATGCCACCACACCCATCTCTTTTTCCTTTTAAAATATGGCTACCAGGACATTTTAAAGCACACATGACTCCATAGTACATTTTTGATACAGGAAGCATAAATGATAAAACCACAAGCTTAATCTACCAAAGTCTTGTTTCCTTTAAATATGAAATGTGGCTTTTCTAGTATTCCTAGAGCATTCTAAAATTAATTTTACACCATTCAACAAAGAAACTTTCCTCTGTATTAAATGCAGCTAGGATCAATAAAACTACTCAACCTTATGAAAACAGGTATTCACTCCCCAAAATATTTTTATTAGTGATGAGATCAAGAAAACATTTAATCCCAGGAGACCTTGACAGATAACTAATAGAGATCATACCTATCCCTTTCTGTCAATAAAAACCTGATAGCCTTGTAGGAAGACATAATTGAACAAGACATTTTCTTGGGACTTTTAGCTTATGGGAGGCTTTGAATGTCTAATCTGAAATGTGGCTCTCAGATTCTGGAGTCAATTTGAAGTCATCCTTTTACTTATTGTCATTGTATTTATCTCCCTACGAAGTTCTGTACTTCAAAGGCTTTAAATATGTGCTAATGTTACACATTGACTAATTGCCATATGAATTAGACACTTTGGAGAACTCAAGGGCACTATCGGTCCAGCCTGCAATGATGTTATTTCAGGTAAGGATGGCTATGTGACCTTCGTTCAAACGCACCTGTTGATATACCTCAAACACAAGCGATGATAAAATCTATATGGCTTTGCTCCTGGGAGTGTGCCAGATGTGGTGACTAGGAGGAATGCTGTATTTAATTACGTTATCAGTGTGTTGAGAGGATGGTCAAAAAGTGGGAGATGTTAATGTCGATGAAATAGATACCAGGTCTGAACAATCCTTGAGCAGATAAGACTAGTTAGATTTTATACGTGACCTAAGCCTTGACTGATTTGCACAAACTTATGCACACATTAACCTCAGTGTGTTTGTTTGTTTGTTTGTTGAAGTCCAAGTCTGAAGCTGCACCCACTCTAAGTACATTTCTCTGTGTCTTTAGCCCTCAAGTTGTTTCTTATAAATGCCTATATTGGCATTCAATATAGGTATAAATGCCTATATTGAGATGGCACAGCTAGTAAAGACTCAGCCTGAAGATCTGTGCTGATTCCTGGAAAACACTTATGGGAAAGGTAGAAGGAGAAAATTCATTCCACAAAAGTTGTTCTCTGATGTCAGTATAAGTACCACAGCCAAAGCCCTTCTCCCTTCTCATCATAAACACGCATGCGCACGCACACACACACACACAGGCATGCGTGCATACATATTAATAAATAAGGAACGAATAAATGAATAAATAAATAAGTAGATAGATTTAAATGCCTACATGAAGAAAACCAGAACTCTTTTCTACCAATCAGAGGTAGCCAACAAACCATGGGTTTGTCGCGCATAGACTGAATTGCGCAGCTGCAGCCCTGGCCAATGGCGTGCTGCTTCTGTTTCGTCTCAGTCTTCCTGCAAAGCCCCCCTTCCGGAACCACTTCCTGTTCACTGACTTGTCCTCACAGGTCTTGTCTGCTCCCCTAAGCTCTCAATGTGCCTTATCTTCTCCTCTCAGCAATCTGGGGCTGAATCTGCTCCTCCCTTCTGTATTCTGAAGTTCAAATTCCTCCACTGAGTCCAGCGGAAACTTGACGATAACCACCTGGCTGTAAGAGTCGCCAGAGGGCAAGCACACTGTGTGACCACGTTTTTTCCAACTGGCTAAAGTCCTCAGTTCCAGCGAGCATGCATGTGGGCTTCTGGAGCTCTAGGCCTTCCAGACAAGAACAGATCTTTAGCCAGATGTAACACACCTATAATTTTATCAAAAGAAAAAAAAATTCAGGTCACCTTTTTTTTAAATTTCCATATTTTCTTTTTCTTTTTGAGGTAGTGTCTTGTGTATCCAAGGCTATCTTCATGATGTGTAGCCGAGGATCACCCTGAGCTCCTGATCTTCCCGCTCTATTTTTTGAGTGCTGGGATGGTAAGCAGGCACTGCCACACCCAGTGTCTCTAGGGGATCACATCCAGGGCACGAATCTTGCTTGTCAAGCGCTCTACAAACAGAGCCACATTCCCCAGTCCACTTCTCCACATTTCCACTATTGTAGGGTAGAACAGTTATAGTGTGAAGGAGGGAAATGAGCAAACCTGCCGCTGTGTGTGTGTGTGCATGCACGTGGGTAGCTGTGTGTGCACGCGCACACGCGTGTGGACACCAAAGTGTTAAGTGTAGCTCCAGTCCCTAGATGTTCCCTTTGGGATCCACCCTGTCTCTAAAACAATGGGATTCAGGTTCCCTCCCCTCAGCTGAGGATTTCTTTTTTGTTTTTTTTTTTTTTTTTTTTTTGGTTTTTCGAGACAGGGTTTCTCTGTGTAGCCCTGGCTGTCCTGGAATCAGCTGAGGATTTCTAAGTGCTAGTTGTGGCTTCTGGCGTGCATTTGGCTGTCTGGACTTGCATCTCCCTCACACTGCAGATGTCCTGTCTACTGTCCCTGGTCATTGAATTGCAATCTGGTCCCACTCTGGTCCTTTCTGTCAGTCCTCAAAACACCACACCCAAGTTATTTAAAGCCACATGATTCCCCCAAAACTTGAAAATGCAACAGAGCTGATGACATCATCATATGGAAAGCTTAAATCTTATAGTGAGATCATCTGGATCCTTCCTGGGCTGACTTTCTTCTCGGCTTCAATTTCCAGCCAGGCACAGGACTCTTGAAGTCCCTATACCACAGATGTCCATAAGAGACATCAGCTAACATACAGGCCAAGCAAGATATACACACCCTTTACTACACAGACTGGTTGAACTTCCTTCAAAATTGCAGGTGTGGACTGGGGAGATGACCCAGCAGATAGCAGTGCTTGCTGCACAAGCCTGACACCTGAGCTCACTTCTCAGAACCCATAGAAAGAAAGAACCAGCTCCCCAAAGCTTTCTGACTTTCCCAAGTATACCATGGCACCCACGTGCCCACTCTCACATGAACACATTACACTCCTACACACAGTAAGAAACTTAAACTAAATTAAATAAGTTGCAGATGCCCTGCTGCACTTGAACATGAGCGTTGGAGTGATTTTTCTCTTCCTACAAACTTTGCTCTCCACTGCCCTCCTGCCCCCCAAAACAACTGCAGCCAGACACTATTCCAAAGGGGGTTCTCAATTTTGCGGAACCCACAGATATGCAGGATCCAAGAGAGCTGGAAATCAGCTTCTGTAGAAAGTGGCCCTCGTCATTCTGACTAGGTGAGGTGGTCCTTGGTTTGGCCTTTAAGAATCTGGGCAAAGGTCAAACTCTAGGATGACTCAGGCTCAGCCTACCATGCTGTCCACTTCTCTTCCTTCCCTTCCCTTCCCTTCCCTTCCCTTCCCTTCCCTTCCCTTCCCTTCCCTTTTCCCTTCCCTTCCCTTCCCTTCCCTTTTTCTTTGGTTTTCTTTTCTCCTCTTCCTTCCCTCCTTCCATTTCCCTTCCTTTTACCCCCCTCCATCTCTCCTCTCACTGCTTTTCCTACACTAATCCTTTTTGCTATAATGACATAAAAATTTATAGTCATCACGGGGTTGTGAAATTACAAGCTGTTGTTTATTGCTCCATTTATATTTTTCTTCTGCAATTTTCTGCTTTTCATTATTATTTTTCATTAGTAAGAAAATATAGTAAGAGTTGGAAAGCCTCAAATGACAATTGGGAACCTGGCCTTTGCCCCAGAGTCTATTCTTGTTCAGGAACAATGCCTCTTTTCCCTCCATAGATATTGTTTTTCATATAACTCAAAAGAAATATTTCATCGCATTTCATTTTAATGTGTGTGCACATGTGTGTGTGTGTGTGTGTGTGTGTGCATGTGTGCATGTGTGTGTTACCACAGCATAAATGAGAAGGTCAGCAGACAATTTTCACATGGGTCCTGGGACTCTAACTAAGATCATCAGGTCAAGTGTTTTTACCAACCATCTCAGTGGCCTCAAATGAAATGTTTGAAATGGTAGCATATGCCACCACAGGCAGGAAGTTCTGGCTTTTGACTGCTGAGGTAAAGACGCAGAAATAGAAATCAAGGTCAAGGTTCAGGGCCATCTGCGGAGACGACTACGCCATCCCCAGCCCTTTCCTCTCCTCTGCTCTTGTCTCTTTCCACCCCCACTTCCCATGTCTCTGGGGATCCATGGCATCTCAGAGAGGCTTCTTTCTATCTGCTTCCCTCTCAACACGAAGGCCAGAGAATTGAAGCAAAGGCTAATGGTGGGGCTTTCTGAGGTGGCAAAGACAAGTTCTCACCCATCTCCCTACACTGGTGAGTGTCAGTGGATGCTGGTGACTGCTGCAGGCACACTGCTCCTACACAGCTATCGAGGAAGCAGTTCTACCTCCAAGGACCATCACCTGTCCCAGGAGAGAGGCAGAGAAAGAGTACACAGTGTGTCAACCCTTGCTGGGGATCTAGCTTCAACCTGAGAGCAAATGCTATCTATACCTCTCATCTTATAGTGTGAATGTGTATGGGGTGCTTCTGAGGGTCCATTATGCTAAAGAAGTGGTCCCTAGCATGGCAAAATCAGAAGGTGCAATGATGGTGGGTCTCAGTAATTCTGCAGTTTAAAAAAATAAATTGTGTGTATGCTGCCACAGTACACATGTGGAGGTCAGGGAACAACTTCCACATGGGTCCTAGCATGCACAGGGTTCCAGGTTCAATTTCCAGTACCATAAAAATAAATAAATACATACATAGATAAATATTTATTTATAATTGGTGGTGGTGATGCATGCCTTTGATCCTAGCACTCAGGAGGCAGAGGCAGAGGCAGAGGCAAGCAGATCTCTGAGTTCAAGGCCAGCATAGTTGACAGAGCGAGTACCAGGACAGCCAAGACAGAGGGGGGAAGGGGGAAGGAGAGGCAGGGGAGAGGGAGGGGAAGGGGAGGGGAGGGGAGAGGAGGGAGAGGGAGAGGGAGAAGGAGAGGGAGAGGGAGAAAGGGGGGGGGAAGGAGGAGAAAGAGGAAGAAGACCCCAAAAGAATAACAAACGAATTGTTAGCTCCATCTAACCTCTGCATTACTATCACCCTGAGCAGCAATATTTGCGAAGTCAAGGGACTTGCATGCACTCTTATTTTTCTAATAAAAGGTAAAGCAAATGCATAGTCAAATTAGTATAATTTTTTTGAGACAGGGTCTCCCTGTGTAGCCTTGGCTGACCTGACAATTGCTATGAAGACCAGGCTGGCCAGTCACCCGAGTACTAGAAGTGCGTGTGCCACTATGCATGGCAGATTATTAGAGCTTTAAAAGTTCAAGTAGATACTACATATAACAGCTCATGCTTCCCCACGGCCATCAGTACAGGCATGAAAGGTGTATTGAAATCATCTCCCACAGTCTGGGAGTCAGTAAGGCTGATATGCACACTTCTGTTCATTGTGAGAGGAAACACAGAGAGTTGAGAGGACCCCAGATACAGAAAGGACAGGGGAGGGAGGAGACAGCAGTGGGGCCTCAGTTGTCATGAGGTGAGTCAAAGGAGACAAGGGTGGTGCTTTCCTAGAAAGGGGATCAAAGGTCGGCAGGCAAAGGGAACACTAGAGCATTGTCTGATGGGCAGGCGGCACCAGGAGGGAAGCAAGGAAGAGAAGTCAGATGAAGATAAAGAAAAGCATGCCTGCTCTTGTGGAAGAGTTTGAACTCTGTCCTGATGTCCATGTGGGGAGTGGAGGGTGAGGGCAGGAGCTTTAGACCTGAGAGTCATGGGACCCATTGTGTAGCTGGGGAGGATCTCAGAGGAGTGACTCTGAGCGGCTCCAGAGAAGTAGGACCCTGGCTGTCTGTACTGAGGTCCACATGTTCTGTTTCCCCCTTCTGCGCTTCCCTTGGTTCTTAAACACAGCTTTCCAAGTGGACCAGGCCATTCATTTCTGTAGAAATAAGTGTCATGTTCTGTTGTATTGTCTCAAAGAAGCTGCACCTGCTTGGTGGTGCGGACCTGATGAGGAGCTGATTGTGGCTCCTTCCCTTGGTTCCCTCTCCAAGCAAAGCCACGAGGCTCCTAAAACCCCCAGCCCTTGGCCCCTCTTGGGACCATTTCCCCTCTTCTCTTGTCTCAGGGACTGTGTGGCAGTGACCTGCAGAGCAGCCTCTCTCTGGGTGTGTGTGCATTCCCAGTGACTACCGAAGCCTAAGCAAGTACCTTCATCTCATTGGGTCTCAGTTGGTCCACCTGTCAAGTAGGAAAGGCCTATCAATATATACACCCCATAAGGCTATTGTAGAGATGACATGCTTACTTATGTGGCATATAGATATCCAATAAAGACTTGGTATGAGTATTGTAACTCATTTTGTCTCGGGACATGATATGGCCAGAACCTGCTCTCCAGTGAGTCGGGCTTTGCCTCCGGTCTTCAGTACGTCAATGGAACAGATAAGTAATGGTAAAAACGGAAAGAGGTTGATTCAGTGTGGCCACACTGGAGAGAGGAATAAAGAGGTTCAGGACCCCCTAACTGCATTTTTGGGATCACAACTTGAGGTTGAGGTTTAGGTGAAGGGTCAGAAGTATACATTGCTCAGTAGTACTGGTCAAGGTGTGGTCTTACCTCCCATCATCATTGGTTCCACTCCAATTTCTAATGCAAGGTTGTCTGACCCATTATCAGAACTTGATGACATCTTTTTCCAGGAGACAAGCTCCCCAACTGCCTTATCACCAGGCACCTAACTTGCTTTTTCTCCCAGCATGCAATTCAAGTCCAGTTTCTTGAGGTGTCTTGTCCTTCCCTCCCTTCCTCCCTTCCTATTTCCCTCCCTTCCTCCCTGTTTCCTTTCCTTCTCTCCTCCACCCCACTCTCTCTCTGTGTGAGAAGTTCTCTCTACATAGCCCTGGCTGGCCTGGAACTCACAGAAATCCACTTGCTACTGTCTCCCAAGTGCTGGGATCACTACCACATCTGGCTAAATTTTAATCTGTACTTTTGTTTTATGTGTATGGGTGTTTTTCCTGCTTGTAGGTCTCTGCACTGTGTGTATACAGTGCCTGAGGAAGTCAGAAGAGGGCATCAGACTCCTCTGGGATTGGAGTTACAGGCAGTTTTGAGTTGTCCTGTGGGTGCTGGGATCTGGAATGGTAACCAACATTCCTAACCACTGAACCATCTCTTCAGCACCATGGGGTCCTTGTCTTAATTATCTGATATTCAAAGGGAGGTCGTGGCATCTATTCTTATACCTACACTACTACTAGTACCTCTTTACCTGTCATTACGTCTGTCTAACACATCCCAAATTAGGGCCTTAAAATAGCAATGATCATTTTTTATCTTCCAGAGTTCTGGGAGTGAACTGTACTCAGCAAAATGGTGGTTTCACAAAACCTTGCAGCTAGATGGTGGCTGGGGTTAGAGTCCATTCAAGATCTTGTTTTGTCACGTGGCCTACAGTTAACATGTGGCCTGGACGGATCCACCAGAAGGCACCGAGGGATCAATAGAAAATGTTCCAAGAAACTGGTGAGGTTGTGTTATCTTTTATGACGTAACTTCAGAAATCATATTACTAGCTGGGCCTGGTGACATGACACACACCTGTAATCCCAGCACTCTGAATGTGGAGGTAGAATAATGAATTCAAATCTATCCTGAGCAGCATAGAATCTCTCTCTCTCTCTCTCTCTCTCTCTCTCTCTCTCTCTCTCTCTCTCTCTCTCACACACACACACACACACACACACTAAATCACCACCACCAGAGAAACTTCAAAGCTGCTTCTGCAGTGAGTCTCTGACAACAGCACTTTTGTGTTATGGGAAATAGAATCTATCTTTTGACAGACACTTACAGATACATTTTGAAACCACCAAAGTGAACCTTATGGTCACAAATCATTTATATTCTTCCCTTGGGTCTTTTCAAGACCTCCATCCTTCCTTTGCTACAGCACCAGACCTAGTGAATCGTCCAAGATCTGAACACTTACACTAACTTCAAGCATGCATGAAGATCCTGGCCAGTGATTTCTCAGGTCTGCATGCCTTGAGTATCATTTCTCTCACTTGGAAATCCAATAAGATAAGGACATAAGTCACAAGCCCCTTGCATGCCCAGCATTCACTAGCAAGAAGATCTATTGCAGACCCTCACATTCAGGGATGAGGGGTAAGATTCTCCTTTACTGATCCAGTTTATGGAGCAGGGTCCCCTTTTTGTGCTGGGAATGCTGTATAGAGTTAGATGTGCCTTAGTACATAAAGCTCTGATTTTCCATAATTACATAGCTATATACATATACATATGCATGTATATATACACACTATTATAAGCATAAAACAAAACACTACAACTTGGAGCATCTGAAACCACAGAAACTGATAATCTATCAGTTCTGGAGACTGAAGATCTGACATGAAGATTTCAAAAGAGTCATGTTCCTTGTTGTGGTTTGAATAAAAATGGCCCCTATAGGTCCATAGGGAGTGGCATTATTAGGAGGTATGGTCTTGGGAGTAGGTGTGGCCTTGTTGGAGGGAGCCTGTCACTAGGGATAGGATTTGAGGTTCATGCTAGGCCTAATGGTTCTTCCTCCCGCCTGTGGATCCAAACTTAGAATTCTCAGCTCCTTCCCTGGATGCTGCCATGCTTCCCAACATGATGATAATGGAACAAACCTCAGAACTGTAAACCAGCCCAATTAAGTGCTTTCCTTTTTTATTTTTTTAAGGTTTATTTATTGTTATATGTAAGTACACAGTAGCTGTCTTCAGACACACCAGAAGAGGGCGTCAGATCTCATTACGGATGGTTGTGAGCCACCATGTGGTTGCTGGGATTTGAACTCAGGAAGAGCAGTCAGTGCTCTTAACCACTGAGCCATCTCACCAGCCTAATGCTTTCCTTTATAAGAGCTGCCATGGTTATGGTGTCTCTTCAGAGCAATAAGACAGAAAACTCTCAGCTCCTTCTCCAGCACCACGCCTGCCTGCCACCATGCTTCCCACCATGATGACAATAAACTAAACCTTAAAACTGTAAGACAACCCCAGTTAAATGCTTTCCTTTACAAGAGTTGCTATGGTCATAGTGACTCTTGACAGCAGTAGAAATCCTAACTAAGACATTCCTCCTAGAACCTGTGGGGCAATCTTTTGGCATTCCTTTACAGGAAAATGCCCTGCACCTCTCCTCCAAACTCACAAGGCATTCTGCCTGTGTGTCATCATGGTGTCTCTGTCTGTGTTTACTGTTTCCATTTCCAAATTTCCCCTTGTTTTAATGATACAGGCCACTCAAAGGACCTCATTCAACCCATTTTCCTTGGTGACACTTCTTTAAATCAAGATACATCATGGGACTGGAGGTTAGGATCTTCTGGTAGTTTGAGTGTATTTCTCATAAGTCTTGAAAATGTTTTGGTTCTGTCTTCAAGACAAAGTCTCTCTGTGTAGTGCTGACTGTCCTGGAGCTCATTATGTAGACCAGGTTGGTCTTGAACTCACGGAGATAGACCTGCTTCTGCATTCAAAAATTTTAGGCATTTTAATACTTGGTCCCAAGCTGGTGGCCATTTGGAGAGCATTAGATGGTATGACCTTGCTGGGGGAAGGATGTCACTGAGGGTGACTGGACTGTGAGGTTTCAGAAGACCCCTGGTGGCTTCAGTTAGCTCTCTCTGCTTCCTGTTTGTGGTTTGAGATGTAAGCCTTCACCTCTCAGGGACTTCTCCAGCTGCCTGACACCCACTGCTTCTCTATTCTACCATCATGGACTTTATTCTGCTGGAACCATAAGCTCCAAATAAATTATTTTTTCTATAAGTTTTCTTGGCCATGGTGTTTATCATAGAAAAAGAAAAATAACTAATAACTAATACAGACCTCAATATATCTTTTTTTTTTTTGGTAACAGAGTTTGACTAATAACATCTGGGCTCAGTGAGATAGTTCTCACTCAGATCTCTAAAGCAGCTGTTGTCAAATGCTGATTGGACTGATGTCATCTCTTCTTTACTTATATGTGATGCTGTTATCAGCTAGAATATATCTTGAGCTCTCTTCACATGGCTGGGAATCTCAGAGCATTGCTGTCAAAGAGAAGAAAATCAGACTCCATCTCTCGAGGACAGACTTATCAACTGAATTTATAGATCTATTTTAAAATCACCCCCTTTGTTCCCTAATCATTCTTTTTTTTTTTCACTTTTATTTTTTTTTTTTATTTTTTTTTGGTTTTTCGAGACAGGGTTTCTCTGTGTAGCCCTGGCTGTCCTGGAACTCACTTTGTAGACCAGGCTGGCCTCGAACTCAGAAATCCTCCTGCCTCTGCCTCCCAAGTGCTGGGATTAAAGGCGTGCGCCACCACCGCCCGGCTCCTAATCATTCTTACAGTTGTTAGCAAAGCCATTTTGTAAAACTCTGACCATGATATTCTTTTAGTTAAAATTCTGTGTGTGTGTGTTATGTACATGTATGTGTGCATGTGTGCCCATAAATGTAAAACATATGTATGTATGTATGTATGTAAAAAAAAAACCCTGAGGTTAACATGAGGTGTTTTCCTCAATTGCTTTCCATCTTATTTATTGAGGTGAAGTCGTATGTATGTATGTATGTATGTATGCATGTAAAAAAACCCTGAGGTTAACATGAGGTGTTTTCCTCAATTGCTTTCCATCTTATTTATTGAGGTGAAGTCGATCTGAAAGCAGAGGTGCCCTGTACAGCCAGACTAGATAGCCAACTTTCCCTTGGAATTCCTTTTCTCTGTGGAGATCACAGGCACCTGCCACATCTGCCTGGCTTTTTACACGAGCTCTGAGGATCTGAACTTTGGTTCTTACATTTGCACAGCAAGAACCTTATCCACTCTGCCATCCTATGCCACCACGAGTCTTTAATAGCATCTCACTGCTGGTGAGAGAGAAGCCAGACTTTGTTGTTGCTCTTGTTTCACTGTGTAGATCAGGGTGGCTTTGAACTCACAGAAGCCCACCTGCCTCTGCCTCCAGAGTGCTAGGATTAAAGAAGTGTGCCACCACTTTCGGCTAGAAGCCAAACTCTTGAATGTGATCTCTGAGGCTTCCCTGCTGTCCCGTCTACCCTAGACCATGTAGAGTCCAGTGTTATCAGTGTGACATCTCCTTGGAAGTCACTGAACATGACTTCCGTTTGAGGGAATTTCCAGAGCAAAACAATGAAATCAAAGCAGACCTATGCAGACACCCAGAAGAGAACAGCTTCTACACAAAACACTTGGCTAGAAAGCCAACAAAAGTTACTGCATCAGAACTGACTTTGTGACTTGTGCTTGCCAAAAACATGTGTGTACTGTTAGCCACAGAGGCCTTTCACCACCAACCCCTCCAGTGATATCAAGGGAGAGAAGATCTGATCCAGGAGTCCATTCTGAAATTCCTACAGTGGCTATTTGGATCCATTCACTGAGTGACTCCATGCTCAGCTGCTCTGGCTCCCAGGTTTTTTTTGGGGGGGGGAGGAGGAGGGGGAGAGAACATACTCTAAGTACTGCTTTTGGGGAATTTGACTACTAACACACATCTATATCTCTCTACAGATGGATAAATTGAATTTCTAGCATTCATCATCAGACTCCTGGGGGTGGGGTAGATGGGAGCCGGTCTGTTTTGCAGTGTGCCTAATGGGCGGCTGCAGATTTCTGAGCCCACAGCTGCTGAGGGACTCCAGGGGTGAAACTGGAGGGAGGCAAAGGGAGGCAACTGAGATGAAAGGTCAGAGGAAGAAGTTCATCTCAGAGCCTTGCAATCACTTCCTTTGGTTCTGAGCCCTTGGTCCCCTGCTCACCCTAATCTCAGCCTGGGACACTCATGAGGGGTTGCCGTGATACAGTCATCTTTACTCACAGACAGCCTTGCTGTAGAGGGGAGGATAACTGTGAGTCAATGTTAAGACCTACTCCAGTTGCTTCTAGTTGGAGAGGTCCTTTGAACAAAGAATCAGGCTCCTGATGTGGCCAAAACAGCAGGCAAACTTTCATCTTTTAAATGCCCCATTGTCAGTCGGTAACCACCCCACCACAGGGCATGGCCTCTTGGGGAGGTGGAGCATGGAGTTTGACTGCGCTTACCTGCTGCCCAGGGCGAGTGCTGTGCTACAGGGAAGCACCAAGACACTGCTCTGAGGGTGGGAAAGTGCGTTCTGAGATGTGAGAAAGCTGGAGCTGGTTTGGGAATCCCCAGGCCTGCAATGAGGCCAGGGCTGTGGGGTTCTCAGACTCTTGGACATCCAGGCATGACTGGGAGTCACAGAAGAGCAGAGAACTAAGTTGAGGTCCTAGGGCTGGGGACAGCATCTAGCCCATGGGGTGTGTGTTGGGGAAGGAGAAGTGGAGCCCTGGTTTGTCCCAGAGGTGATTGCCCTTAGCTTGGCAGAGGCAGGCTTGGTGGTGGTTGTGGCTGGGAGCACAGAGAAGACTTCCATGGGAGAACTAGGCTGCAGTTCTGTAGTTGAATGCCTTCTCCATGGCTCTCCATAGTGGATCTTTGATGAAAGAGATAGTCCATGATTCCAAACAATTTATTGGTCGTTCATGAAGGAAAATGGATGGATAATGTACCATACCCATTTCTCAGGGTAGCTCTGAGATTAAATACCTTTTACAGAGAGGAATGTCTGGGAAGGGAAGCTTACTGGCTAAGCCCTCTGGGCCTCTAGGTGCCTCATTTTAGCATGGAGAAATCTGTTTTGAGCCTATGTGACCATAGGACATTTTTTTCTTATATGTGAGAAGCATGGCACATGTTCCAAGTCAGGAGTCTGGAAGGGACTTGGGAGTCACCTAAGCCTCAGGTGTGTGCCCACCAAGTCTCTGGGTCTCAACTTGCTCTATCTTACCAAACTTCTTGGCAAGGTTTTATGTCCCCCACCCACGACTCCAAGGACAGGGCAAAGACAGCCTTAGGGTGACAAAGGTTTTCATTTACTCAACAGAAGAATTAGTGTCAATAGGACTGTCCAGGGGTAGAAATCTACACCCAGTCCCATCCACACCAGGCTGGCTAATAGGTGTGTGTCCTCTAGTGTAAAAGCAAACACACAATCCTAGACTTTTTCTCATCTCCAGTTCAGCCTCTGCTAATGGAGACGTTCCTCAGTTTAGCCATTAGTTAGCCCTGTCCCCTGTCCAAAAATCACTGTGAGGTGTGGAACTTGGTGGAAGTCCTTTTTTTTTTTCATGGCTTGATCCAACCATGCATTTCTGATGACACAGAGAATTCTAAACACCACTGGGTAGGATCTTAGAGTTCTGGAATGGAATGAGATGTCATTCACAGAGGTGGGGCAAGTGGACAGCTCTGCTTGAACCCATCACATCCAGGTGAGTGAAGTGACGGGTAAGGAGATCTAATTTGGAATGAGATGAGGGGGACAGCGGCTGCACATTCGAGCACACTAAATGCCATTACATTTTCAGTCTGAGTTATGCAAGGGGCACAGGATGGGAGAGAGATGAAACTAGAGGACAGGGAGAGGTCTCAGACTTGCCACGCATCTGTCCTGGCCAATGTCTTAGAACTCCTTTTAAATCAGTGGGGTAATGTGGCGAGGCGAGACCACATCCGGTTGTTCCCAGTCTGCTACTTGGGATTAATGTATCGTGAAAGGAATAAAGGATGTGGATGAGGCCAATTATAAAGTCAGCAGTGTTAGGAACGCCAACCAGCAGGCTTTTCCACCCTGGGGACTTGCCATTGGTCCCGTGGTTTCTCCTTTCTTCTTCTCTCATCCCAGGTCTACTGCAGCCAGCTTGCCCCAGAAAGAAAGCATCTCATGGAGTGGAGCCTCTCGATGAAGAAATGGATGTGGACTCTGAATTGAATTCTGGACTGCCACTGACCATCAGAGAGAGTGTGGGCAAGTTATTTTAGCCTCCCGAGTCTCAGTTTCTGCAGCTGTGAAATGGAACTTGACCATCTGTCAAGAAGATGGAAGGTTCAATGGGCTTCTACCTGAGATGTGTTTGGCAGGCAGTGCATTCACATTCCACTGACAACAGTCACTTCCGAGTTTACTTAGTGAGTCTGGGTTTTGTTTGTCAAATGATGGCTGTTCATTTCTATAATCTTAATAGGAATGAAGGAAGTAATTATAGCACAAGTGTTTTGAGGAAGTTTTCCTTCCGCAAAACTTAATGAGAATGATACTAGATCTTTCCTATGTGTGGTGCCTTACATGGTCTGCCTCACAGGATGTAGAATCACTCTGGTGTGTCTGAGAGGGATTATCTAGTTAGGTTAGTTGAGCTGGGAAGAATCACCAAACACTTCCTTTCTAAGGTCTCTTTTGGTCAGGTATTTTGTCACAGTGGTGAGAAAAGTGACCAGAGGATAGGTATTTCCCACATCACAGCCCTGATTTGATACTTTGCACACATAACATACTGTTCCTCACCAGCAGCATCCATTGTGATCTGATTTTACACAAGAGGAGAAACCCCAATAACACTGCTCAGAGAGCAGCCTTGAGTATACCAGGAGTGGTGGCCCATTCAAGAACTTACTATGAGGAAAAGTGATCAAATCTCTCCTTCCTCAGACAGGACACCTAAAGCAAACCAAGGTACTGTTGTTCCACCAAAGTCCTGCTTGGGACACCTGTGAATTTATTGAGCTTATTTACAGAGCCTGTGTGACCCTCAACACAGCAGCACCACCACTGAAAAGTCTCACCCCGACGTGGACGAGAGTATCCCCATAGCTACATAAACTTCCCTTTCAGTTTACTTTCTACTGGTTATAAACTCTAGCAGTTCCCTGGACTATGAAGCCCAGGCAATTAGGGCACAATTGGAAGGCTAGCTGGGAGTCTAGAGGGGAGCAGCTGGAATCTTGGGGAAAGGTCCAATGACCCTCTCCACCCTGTCCTTCTGCAAGCAGATGGGAGCAGTCAACAGGCCCAATCTGGAGCACATCATGCAGGGAGTCATAGCTGCCCTCCTGAAGATGACGGTTGTTATGCTTATAGGATAGCACTTGGCAAGAGTGGTGCATGACTCTCTAATCCAACACTTGGGAAGTAGAGGTAAGACGATCATAAGTTCAAGGTCAACCTTGGCTACTTAGGGAATTTGGGGGTAGCCTGGGCTCAAAAAAATAATAAAACAAAAAAATTAGCTTTCTACCCCTGCTGGGATGTTTATTTGTTGGGCAACGTCTTTGTCCTACTTCTTATTGAAAAGAAGGTTATTTAGGTGAGTGTTTTAAATATTTTTAAAGACTTATTGTTTATTGTATGAGCAAGGGTGGGCACACATTGGATCCCCAAGAAATGGAGTCACAGGCAGCTGTGAGCTGCCACGTGCGAGCTAGAAATCAAACCTGGGGTCCCCTGAAAGAGCAGTCAATGTTCTTAATTGATATGCTACCACTCCAGGTCCCTGAGATGAAATCCTTATACAAAGAACTACAAAGTGAAAATTCAACAACATTTATTATATTCACAATGTTGTATAACTACCAGCTTGTCTAACTTACAAACATCTCCTTTACTCATTAAGTAGTGTCTTCCTATTAAATTCCACTCTAGACACTGGGACCCACAAATCTATATTCTGTCTCTAGATTGATCTATTTAGAACATTGCATATAATGGATCATATATGTAATTACTTTACCTATTATAGTTTCTTCCTATTAAAATCCACTCCAGACACTGGGACCTACAGATCTGTGTTCTGTCTCTAGATGGAACTGTTCAGGACATTGCATATAATAGAATCATATATGTAATTTCTTTAAGAGGCAGGCTCTTACTCTGTAGCTAAGCCTGGCTTAGAAATCATTATGCAGTCTGATATGACCTCAGATTCATAGTAATCTTCCCATTTTAGCTTCCCGAATACATGGAATACCATGGCTCAATGGGTTTATTTTGTGTTTGTTGTTCTCTCTCTCTCTCTCTCTCTCTCTCTCTCTCTCTCTCTCTCTTTCTGCTTAGTGTAGTGTTTTTCAGGTTTCTCCACATCGTGGCATGCATTAGCATCTTCATGATGAAAGAGATCCTTTATTGTGTATACAAGGCACAGTCTGTTTATCCATTCATCAGCTGATGGACATTTGGGTCGTTTCCACCTCTTGTGTGTCACAGAGATGAGCATGCGTATACATGCACCTGTTTTCATTTCTGTTCCCAATTCTTTGTAGCTCACACCTAGGAAGAGGACTGTGGCGCTGTGCGTTGATTCTTCATCAAGCATTTTAGAGGAATTACTGAACTGTTTTTCTCAGAAGTTGAGTCACCTTACAGTTCCACCAGTAAAGTTTCTCAACATGCTCAACAACATATTTCATTTACTTTTGTGATGTTAGGAACTGGCCCCACAGCCTTGTGCTTGTTAGGCAAGTACCTAACCACCAAGCTACATTCCGAGTCCCAATGCTTGTTCTTTCTGCTTCTTCTCCTTCTGCTTCTTCTTCTGCTGCTGCTTCTGCTTCATTTGCTTCTGCTCCTCCTCCTCTTCTTCTTCCTCCTCCTCCCCTCTCCCCCTCCTTCTCCTTTTTCTTCTCCTTCATGATCCAAATGGGTTCAGAAAGTGGTATCTCATTGTGGTTAACTAATGATGACTTCTCCTGAATGCCCCTCTGTGTATTTTCTTTGGAGAAACATCTATCCAAGTAGACATTTTTTAAATATTGATTTGTGTCTTCATCAGTTTTGTTGCTACAACAAAAAGCACAGACTAATTTATAAGCAGTTGGGGTTTATTTCGTTCATAGTTTTAGAAGCTAGGGAATCTAAATGCTTAGCACCAGATCTTTGTTCTGTACGATGACATGGTGGGAGGTGACATAGTGAGAATCCAATCACACAGGAGAGTCGGAGACAGGATGGAAATTACTATCCCATTCCACAACAGTGACACTAATTAGTTGACAAGAAAATGACATTGATATAGTTACCTCTTAAGGGTGGCAACTCCTAATGTCTACAATGCAATCCAATTTCAATGTGAGTTTTGATTCTTGTTGAGTTGTGAGAGCCCTTTGGACAAAATTCCTTGACTTCGAATAGGGCTATGTCCAGATAAAGCCATCATAAATTTAAAGTGTCATAGATAAAAAATGTACTGAATACCCACAATGTAGCAATCACACAATGAAGCATTGATTATCTGCCAGGTATTTATCTTCCTGCTTAGCGGGTAACTGGTCCCCAGACATTAGCACAACTAGCACCATGATGGAAATACCATTTAGGCCATAAAACTCAACATGTAGACAGTATCACCAGCCACATTGAAAATAAAGACCTAATCCATTGAAGTCCATAGTTCTGGAAAAGTCTCTAAATGTACTAACCTTCCTTTTTGGGTTCTATAGTTCTGCTTCTTCTTGTTTTTGTTAACTGAAATATGTCTGTATCATGTAGCTTCTACTACTCACTTTAAGCTCTGGGTGGACAGTGCCACCAGTCTGTACACACACACACACACACACACACACACACACAAGCTTAATTTTCATATGCTTTTTAGCTCAATGACTGGGATCTTCTAAACCTCCTTCAGCTAGGATGCCCTCTTCACTCTTAGTTCAACAGCTCTAAATTTTCCCTCAGCTTAGTCGCATTGCTGATCTCCCTCCTGCTACCCTAGACTCAGTCAGGGAAGCGGCCAGTGGCCACTCCACCTGAGATCTCCCATGACTGCTGGCTCTCTCTTCTTCTAAAGCATGGTGAATCCTCTTTCCCCTCCTGCGTCTCTTAGCCTGCCTGTGGGAACCTGAAAGTCCTGCCTCTTCCACTCAGCCATTGGTCACTAGCATCTTTATTGATCTATCAAGAACCAGTCGGAGAAGTGGACCTTCAGTTTGTTCACATGCAGATTTCCCACTAAAGTATCAGAACCACTTTCCTGCATATGTCAACCCAGGATATGGTTTTTGTGCTTAAAAGCTCACCCTGAGAAAGGCTCAGAGATACCCTGGGCTTCCTAATACTCAGCATAGTCACCAGCAGGCAAATAAAGACTTTCTATTGGGTTAAACCCAGTGAATACCCCACAATACTGCCAGCATTATGAGGATATAGGATATTATATTAAATGCTGCTTGTTCATGTAGAAAATGCCAATTCAAAACTTATGGTGCAATCCTTCTCAATACAAGCCCCAGTTCACCAGGCTTTTAGATACTAAACCCTGACCAGAAATACAGATAGACAGTTACTTTTCTATTGCTGTGATAAAACAGCATGACCAAGGTGACTTCCAGAAGAAAGAGTTTATTAGGGGCTTATGGTTCCAGTGGGATAATAGCCCGTGGTGGTGGAGAAGCAATAGCAGGCGGTTGAAACAGCAGCTAAGGGGTCACATCTCTATCCACAAACGTGAGAGAAACTAACTCAAAATGATAAGTCTTTTTGAAACACCAAAATACCCCCTTCAAACCAAATCTCCAGCAAATCTGCACCTCCTACCCTCCCCCACCAACAGTCACCAAGTGGGTTCCAAGAATTCAAATTCTAGAGACTTATGGGCACCACAGTTTGCAAATATTTCCCTCATATATAGGTTGTCTTTTCACTTCGTTAATAATGCCTTTTTAGTTTTGCTTCACTCTTTTTTCAAAAGTCTTACTAGGGGGGACTGGAATTGGGGGGTGGGGTGGGGGAGGACATCCTCTTGGAGATGGGGAAGGAGAAGTGGGATGGAGAGTGGCCTGGGAGGGGGAAAATGGTTGAACTGTAAAAAATATTAAAGATAACTTTTTAAAAAGGAAAAAGTCTTGTTAGATATCCCTACCTATTCTGGTGCTTTCTGTTTCCTGGGCTGGCTTTGAACTCATGGTAATTCTTCTGCCTCAGTCTTTCAAGTTCTGGGCTTACAGGTGTACACCAACACATCTAGTTAGATAATGCCTTTTGTTGCATAGAAGTTTTCATATCTGATCAAGTCCAGTTTAACCAATTTCTCTCTCTCTCTTTTTTTCCTGTACATGCTCTGATGTCACAGATCACAATCCATTCATTGCCAGACCCAAGTCATGGCATTTTATCCTAGGTTTCCACAAGATCTTCACGGCCTTAGCTGTGGCATTCAGAATGTTGATACACTTCGAGATTTTTTTTTTTATTATAATTTCTTTATATGGGAAAACTCAGTTTCCCCAGCACCAATATTACAGAAATCCTCACCAAATGGTCTCCCCCTATGTTTTCCACCTCTCTAGAGTAGGCATAAACAAGTGGAGAAAATCTGGTGACCACTCTCTGGGTTTAGCTACAGGGGAGATGCTGAGATAGGCTCCTCAGTATTCCAGAGGACACTGGAGGGAGTTTCCAGAGCTTCAGGACTTACAGTAAGTGGGAAGTGTTTGGTTGATGCCTTTATCAAAGGTAACTTGAGTAGCACAGTTAGAATGATTTGAGTCATTAAATGCATGAGACTAATAATACATGAAACTAATAATACATGATGCAAACCATCATGATTATATCTAAATTCAATAGTTGGAGCTCATGCGTGTGACAGGGGAGGTGACATGATTTCCCATCACTTGAACAGTTTACTTACTTTATTTGCTTTCCTGATACTTCTGAATGCAAAACACTGTCCAGCTGGTCACTATGGCTGGCATTTTACTGAATGCACCTTTTTTGCTGTGGCCTGTGAAGTATCCTTGTCTCTGCTTTACAGAGGTGAAGACAGAGGCAAAAATAAGCTAAGACAGATTTCTTTGTTAATCTATGTAAATGTATATATTTTAGGAAGCTTCTATAGTAATATATTTCCATATTTAAGGCAGATTTCTAAGAGGTAGAAGAAGCTGAGAGAGATGCTCCATGCCTGTAATCCGAAGAACATGAAGGTGGTCAAGAACAAAGATGGCCCAACGTTTGAGGACAGCCTGGGATACATAGTGAGTTCCAGGCTAACCCAGGCTATAGAAGGAGATCCTGTTTGAAAAGCAAAAACCCCAAACAAAATAAACAAACAAACAAACAAATATAAGAACTGGATCTGAGCTCTTGAGTCCACACGCTCTATTCTAGAGAGTGTCAGCAGAAACCCAAGCAATCTTAATTAAAATGCAAAAATATAAATAAGCCCCAAACAGACCCAACTAATTAAATCTGGAGCCTTTCTTGCCCATATATATTTCACTTAATTAAACAGTAATAGTGTATAGGCCTCCAGTCAATTAGACCAGAACCAATATAGCTAAATCCTTTAATTTATCTAGATAAGACGGCTTAGGGTACACGATAAGTATTTTTTGGTTTGTTATGCTTATTTGCTTGTTTTGACTTTTTTTTAGACCAAATCTAAACATGTAATGTAGGCTGGCCTTGAACACTTTATACAGGCTAGGCTGGTTTCAAACTTTGGATCCTGTGTTAGCTTCCCCCCATAGTAGGGCTATAAGCCTGAGCCATAATTTCTATAATTATTTTGTGTAAGGTGTGTGTGTGTGTGTGTGTGTGTGTGTGTTGTGTGTGTGTGTGTGTGTGTGTGTGTGTGTGTATGAAATATACCTACAACTTGAATTCTTACCAGATTTTCAATGCACAACACCCCATGGATAATTCTTTGGCTTTCTTGTTTAAGTCAGCTCTTTGCAGAGGGAGTTTTTTTCCTCTTCTGACCCTGCCAAGCAGATGATCCCAAGAGCTTTTCAAAACTAGTTCTAATATGAAGCTGTCAGTTCTAGAGTTCAGAAATCCAGGGCAAGACCTGCCCCTTCCCTCATGGCAGATTCAGTACAAGGGCATCAAACAGATGAGGCACTGCCTTCTGGAGATGCTCTAACCCCACAAGCCAGTTGTCCTGTGTGCCACACTGTTTCACTGTTGGAGGCTGGAGTGGCTGCCAATCCAATTAGAAATATAAACGTCTTAAACCAGAGGCTACACCAGGCCCAGCTCAGCCCGAGGCAGGAGACTGAGAAGGCTATGGGCATGTCTGTTCATCTGCCATCTCTAGTCCTGGAAATTTACCCCATGGGAATTAATATGGAATGTGCAAATATTTTGG
Source organism: Tokudaia tokunoshimensis (assembly GCA_036184795.1). NCBI lineage: Eukaryota > Metazoa > Chordata > Mammalia > Rodentia > Muridae > Tokudaia > Tokudaia tokunoshimensis. Next base: position 53,535,091 of record BTHU01000014.1, on the reverse strand, counting down.
TACAAAGATTATTTTCCCTCATAATTGATTATATAATAATAACCAAGAACTGAAGTGACATGAAATTCTCATGTAAAGGATTAGTTAAATCAAACAAAATACAATTTGAGCATTAAAAAGACGAAGTCATGTTTTGAAATAGAAAATTGTTCTCGGGTTGGAGAGATGGCTCAGTGGTTAAGGACATAAACTACTCTTGTAGAGGACCAGAGTTTATCCCCCTACCCCCGCCTTGGTTGGGCAGCTCACAACTACCCGTAACTCTGGCCCCAGGGAATCTGACAATCTCTTCTGGATTCCACAGGCACCTGTACACACATGTACACCACACCACACCACACCACACCACACCACATATGCACAGATTTAAAAATAAAATAAATCTTAAAAAAGAAAGTTGTTATAAGTGAAAAAAGAGAGTTAAATGAAAGGGTGTATAGGGCAGATTGCCTCCCTTTCCTCTTCTTTCTTTATCTATCACTGTGATGGTTAATCTTTACTTTTAACTTAATGGGATATAGAGCTACCTAGGAGACACACTTCTGAGTGTATCCGTAGCCAGGGACATTTAACTAAGGTGGAAATACCTACCCTGACATCGTCCCATGGGCTGCGGGCCCTGACTGAGTCACCTGAGTGGGCTGAGCACCAGCACTCTGTCTTTCTCCTCCGTCATGGGATGCAGTGTGACCAGCCGCCTTGTTTCCCTGCCACCATGCCTTCCCATCATCATAGACTGTTGCCAAACAGACCCTTCCTAGGCTGCTTGTGCTGGGTTTTTACATCATGGCAATAAGAAAGGCAGCTGATATAATCTCCAAAGGATGAAAGGATAAACTCTGTCAGCAACGACAGACCCGACTATGGAGGATCAAGAACATTTTTGTTGGGCTGGAGAGATGGCTCAGTGGTTAAGAGCACTGACTGCTCTTCCAGAGGCCCTGAGTTCAAATCCCAGCAACCACATGGTGACTCACAACCATCTGTAATGGAATCCAATGTCCTCTTCTGGTGTGTCTAAATAAATAAACTTTAAAAAAAAAAGAAAAGTGTGTGCTTTTCTGATCTTCAGGTTTTCCTATGCTTTACATGTTATTTTTATATGACAAATTGTAAATGTATAATTATATATGGTTATTTGTGGACAGATACAATATAAATACACATGTCCATGCAGAAATAAGATAAAGCCAGAGTTTCTTAGCTGTTTTTAGAAAAGAAAGTTAAATCTGAGATCTTCAGTCAAGTGTACTTTCCTAAGAGGAAGCTTGTCATTTAAACACAGATGGAGGCCTGTGGGACCAAGTGTCTCCCTGACACTGGGGTATGGGCACAGCTCCTAGGGAGGTGAAATGCAGGGAGATAGACTGTGCCTATCCCATGCTGCCATTGTTGGGTGTTGGACTTCCGGGAAATGCCAAGGACTGCTCTGGGTGGGAAAAACGTAGTCTAAGGTGTGGGAAAGGCAAAGCTGGGGTCTCTGACTCCCGGGTATCCAGTCACCACTGGAAAACCACACCGAGAAGCTGGGAATGCCATGTGGGGATCCACAGGCCTGCAGTGAGGCTGAGACCCGGGACTCCCAAACTCCTGGACATTCAGGTGCTTCTGAGTCTTTAGGAGTTGGGGGGCAGAGTCAGGGGGTGGGGAGAAGGCCCACAGACTGAGAATGTTGAAGAAGCTGGGGCCGGGGGAAATGGGAACTTCAGCTTAGTTCATTGGTGGTTGTCCTTAGCTTAGCATCAGTTGTCCAGGAGCTCAGAGAGGCCTTCTATGTGAGACTTGAGTTGTGGTTATGTAGGCAAAGGCCTTCTCCATGTTCTCAATGAAAGAGACAGTCCATGTTTGTCCATATCATTTATTGACTGTTCGTTGTGGAAAATGGATGCATACCAATTCCTCAGGGTGGGCCAGAGATTAAATATCTTTTGCAGGGAGGAATGTCAGGGAAGGGATGCTTATTGGCTAAACCCTCAGGCCCTTTAGCTACCTCATTAGCATGGAGAACTCTGTGAGGAGTGTGGTCACGAGTTCTAGGCTAGGAATCTAGCAGGAGCAGGGAGGTACCTACCATATCAGGTGGGTACCCGAGTGCCAGGGTCTTAGACCTACTCAGCCTGTCCACTGTCCCACAGAAGCCCCCTCCCTAGCCCACCTCAAGAGCTGAGAACAGATGGCATCCAGGTTCGGAAACCTCTCTCCTTACTTCTCACAATCATGATCTCTTGTAGCATCAGGGACTTGTGAGTGGCATGTATACAGAGCGGGCTCTCAGAACCCAAAATGCAGGGAGAGTGCCTTGCATATGACTCCACTGAGTGTGCAGGGTTTAACTGACACGTGGTGGAGCTCCTGGACTTCCAGTTCCCTCCTGGATCCAGTATGGAGGTCTATCTACAATCTCTGCACTCTTCGTTGACGTGTTCTGATAGGGGAAGTCTTGAAGTATTTTTAAAGATGTTCCTCAAGGTGAGGCATTACCCTTTTATGTTCTTTCTGTATTTAGCATTAGAGGGATAGATAACATTGGTCAGGTCTCTACTTTCGTCTTTGTGGAAGAGACTGACAGCTCTAAGTATGAGAGGACCACAGCCACATAGCTTGATTTGAGGACAGGCAGGAGCACGATTTTGTCCTGCTTTAGGTCCAGTCTGTGACATAACTTGGGCCAGTTGCTTATCTCTCTGACTCCATTTCTGCATTCAAAGGTAGAAACAATAAACTCCATAAATAAGATTGTTTTGAACTTTGAGACTTAAAAACACATAGCCCAATCCATAGCACAGGGTGGCTGTGTTTGGACTTTTTGTTGCTATTGCCTGAGAGAAACAGTTTAAGAGGCAGGAGTGATTTTGGTTCATGGTCTCAGAAGTTTAATCCATGGTTGCCTGGCTCCATTGTTGTGGGCATGAGGTGGAGCCAAGCACCATGGCAACATGTGTATGTGGCAGACGCTGCTTGGATCATAGTGGCTGGAAAACAGAGAAAGACAGGAATGGGCAGGAGGCAAGATACAACCTTCCAGTGAATGCCACCAGCATCCCCCCTCCCCCACCAAGACTCCAAATCCCAACAACACCATCATATTATGAATTCATCAAGGATAAATAAGTTAATAATTCCAGAGCCCTCTGGATTCAATCCCTTCCCCCAAATCTGTCATCTGGCAACTGAGATTCCAGTGCTTGAGCCTTCAGGGAAATCTCAGATTGAAACTATAGCAGCAATCCTGGTGCCATCTCCTATCCTGGTGTCTTCTGGAATTTCCCTCATAAATAAACAGGTGATACTTTAGATCTTAAAACACATTCTTCAATAAAGGACGGATTTATGAGACTGAGGAGCTGCTGGTGTAGATGGGCACAGGGTGCAGAGACAATATTTTCTTCAGGGGTTTGGCCCATGGTTAAGTTTCCCAAACTCCTGTGGATACAGTCTCCATACATGTGGGCAGCATTAATTGGGTTATCTAAAATAAATAAATAAATAAATATGTAGGAAGGGGAATGGAAGAGGCAGCCTGCAAAAGGTTGGGGTGGGGATGTGTTCATGAACACAGTTTAAACACATTGCTTATGTGTATGAAAATACCAAAGAAGAACCTAAATCATTTCTCAGGGCTCAAAATATGGCTCAGTGAATGATGTGCTTGTGGCATAAGCCTGAAGACCTGCATCTAGATCTCCAACATCCACACAGAAGAGGGTAGTCACTGGCCAGCCACTCTAGCTGAAATGGTGAGTTCCAGGTTCAACAGGACACCCTGACTCAAAAAAAAATAATAATAATAAGGTGGAGAGTGATTGAGAACATACCAAACATTATCCTCTAGCCTACACAACACACACACACAGACACACACACACACACGTCTCAATGCAAGAACTGCACTTTTTGGTGTATATATACCTAAGAACTCCTAGCATGATTATGTAAAGAGACAGGTGCTGAAAACATCTGTTGCCATTCTGCTTGTACTAATAACATAAGAGAAACATGGATACAATGATGATATTAAATTGCATGGAGTTATGACCACTCAATGCAGTGGTTATCTCTGGTGGCCTCCCTCCCTCCCTCCTGCATTTTTTTTTGCTTCCCTTTTATATTCTTCTCATCTCTCTGTCTCTTCCTTCCTCTCTCCCACACATCTTTCCTCACATCCTTCATCCCCCACATTCCTTCCATTCTTCTCCCTGTCTCCCTTCCTGTTTTGAATTTTGTTAGTAGTCATGAGTGTGTGTGTGTGTGTGTGTGTGTGTGTGTGTGTGTGTGTGTGCGTGTATGAGTGAATCCCACACATGGCATGAGATTAGAGGACAGGTTTTGGGATTCCATTTTCTCCTTCCACAGTGTGTTCCAGAGATTAAACTCATGCTTTTGTGGCAAGCGTTTTATCCACTGAGTTGTGTCAAGGACCCACTTCCCGTTCTTTCTAGCCTGGCTTTAGTAAGAAGCTGAGTTCTAACAAGGAGCTGCCAATGAAGTATGTGATGATACTAGACTGATTAATCATGCTGTGACTGCTGGTGAAAAATGCTTTAAAATAACAAAGAGCTGTGCAACCTTGCAGGGCTGTGGGCCCTGGTTGCATGCTCAGCTCCGTGATGCTTGTTTTTACATGGTTAGCTGGGATACCCATAAGGATGCTCTTGCAGACCTCTCAGTGGGAAGGTAGGAATGACCAGCCTTTCTGCAATTATGGACTAGGGTGCAGTACAGTGGTAGAGCACGGTTCTGCATATACAAGGGTCTGGGTTGGATCCTTAGCACCACAGAAAGAAAGCAAGAAAACATGTAGTTGGTATTATAGTCACCTCTAGTGTGTTTTCTTTCTCCCAGCATCCTATAGAATTAGGAGTGTGCTACTTAGTTTGTTTTTTGTTGTTTGTGGGGGTTGTCAATATGACAGAAGATAGGAATATCTTGGAAGAGGGAACCTCAATGGCCTACATGCTTCCATTGTTGGCCTGTAGGCAAGTCTTGATTAATGTGAGAGGGTTCTGCCCACTGTTGGTGGTGACACCCCTGGGCAGATGGTCTTGGGTTATATAAAAAAATAAGTTGAGCAAACAAGTAGGCAGTGCTCTTAGGTGGTTGTGCTTCAGTTCTGAGTTCCAGGTTATTGCCCTGATTTTCCTCAATGATGGATTGGCATTGGGACATTTAGGAAGTCATCTGAGGAGCATTTCCTCAGGGGGAACACACAGAAGCTGTGCTCCAAAGGGGTCAGGACTGCATCTCAAGTTGGCCACTCAATTTGGCAATGTGCAAGAGACTCCCACATGGTACTAGTTTTAGCCACAAGGAGGCTGCAGAAATGAAGGGATTATGGAGGCTTGGCACTGTGAGAGGGGATACCACTGGTGAAGGTGCAGTTTCTGTTGCAGTGGAGACTCCAAGCAGGGTATTGGAGATGCCAGGACTGTGTGACATCTACCACTGACAGAGACAGGTGTGGAGTGGAAACGGTCTGAGTCTGGGAGACAAGTTCCTTGAGCTGTGGGTGGCAGGGTTGAAGAAGTAGACCTGCTGAAGTTCCTTAGAACCCAGAAGATCACGAGTGAGTCCCAGACACTGGACACTGAAGGGTTTTGTTTGTTTTGTTTCTGCTTTTAGTATTTCTTTACACAGTTGGACTCTGATTTTGCTTTGATCTAATTATAATTTTGACCTGCTTCTTTCCTCTTGGAATTAGAATGTTTACTTTGGATTTTACAGAAGCCCATACTGTTATGAGACTATGAAACTTTATGAAAATAGTTTGAGATTATTTCTAAGACATTGATCTTCTAAAGTGTTTAAATTTAATTTTAAAAAATCGATGTATATGAGTGGTTTGTCCGCAGGTATGCCTATGAACCACTTCCATGCCTAGTAGCTATGGAGACTGGAAGAGAGCATCAAATCTCCTGGAGCTGGAGTTAGAGACAATTGTGAGCTGCCATGTGGGTGCTGGGACTCAAACGAGTTTCCTGGAAAAACAGCCAGTGCCCTTCTCTGCTGAGCCATCTGCACCCCATGTTTGAATTTTTGAAAGATTGTGAACTTTAAAAAGTTATACTAAAGAGTAGATTTTGCAGGTGTACTAGGGGCAGGTGGAGATGAGACTAGGAGGGATTAGACTGGGGAAGGAGGGATAAAGGGAAGTACAGGAGAAATAACTGAAATTGGGGTGCATCTGGGGGCAGTGTGGAAACCTAGCACAGTAGAAATTTCCTGTAGTCTATAAGGGAGACCCTAGGGAGGACTCCTAGTAGAGGACGATCAAAGCCTGAACTAACTGTCTTCCATAACTAGGCTAGGCTTCCAATGGTGGAACTGGGACACCAATCTAGTCACAAAACCTTCAAGACCTGCCCTGCCTGCAAGATGTGCTGGGACAATGGTGGCTCATAGTTTATGGGAGTGACCAACTGATGACTGATCTAACTTGGGGCCCAACATAGCCTGGATGGCCAGGAACCAGAAGCTCGATAGCCCAGAGACCTAAGGAAGAACCAAACACAACTGGCCAAAAGTAGGTAAGTAAATAAATAATAAAGTCAATGAAATGATTCTGAATGATATTCTGCTATAGTCATAGATCAGGGCCAAGTCCAATGGCCATCAGAAAGGCTTACTTTGGCAGCTGATGGGAGCAGATGCAAAGATCCACAGCCAAACATTAGTAGAGCTCAAAGAAACCCACAAAAGAGGGGAGGAAAGATTGTAGGAGTTAGAGGGGTAGAGGACACCAGGAGAACAAGGACCGCAGAACCAACTAAGTGGGGCTCATAGGGATCCCAGACTGAAGAAGAACCAGTGTCTGCATGGGTCTGCACTAGGTCCTCTACTTATATGTTCTGTTGTTTAGCTTAGGAGGGTTTTTACAGGACTCCTGAGAGTGGGAGTGGGGGTATCTTTGACTCTTTTGCCTCCTCTTGGAACCCTTTTCCTCCTACTGGTTTGCCTAGTCCAGCCTTGACATAGGGGCGTGTGCCTAGTCTTAGTGTGTCTTGTCATGCCATGTTCAGTTGCTATCCCTGGGAGGCTACTCTTTTCTGAAAGGAAATGGAGAAGCTGTGAATCTGAGGGAAAGGGGAAGCGGGGATGTGGAGAACTGGGAAGAGTGGAGGGAAGGGAGACTGTGGTCAGGATGTATTGTATGAGAGAAGAATAAATAAAAAGAAAAAAAGTATACTTTATTTTATTCTGTGATATTAATACAAGATAAGGGATAAACAAGAAGAGAACAGTTCTGGCTTAATAGAGCTGTATTTGTAGGTCGAGTTGATGAGGCTGGCTAGTTATTTTTCAACTTCAGACAAAAGTAGGGACACCTGAGAAGAGGGCACATCAATTGACACAATGCTTCCATCAGGTATACTAATAAGCAAGCCTCTGGGGGCAGTTTCTTGATTGATGATTAACATGAAAACCACCCTCAGGCAGGTGGTCCTGGGTTGTATTAAAAAAGTAAGCCTCAGCAAGTCTTGAAGAACAAGCCAATAAGCAGCCCTCCTCTGTGAGTCCGCTCTAGTTTCTGCCTTGAGCTCCTGCCCTGAATTTCCCTTCCATGGAGTAAGTAGGCAGCTGAGATATAATGTTACCTTTCCAAGTTGGGTTTTTTTTTTTTTTTGGTCAGTGTTGTTTTTTTTTTTTTTTCTTGCTTTGTTTTGCATCAATAGGAAGAAAACTAGAATGAGGAGTGATTTGAAAAATTCCCTTGCCTTAATAACCCAGCAATTACATGCAGCAGACAAAACAAATATCAAAGAACACGAGGTCTGACTAAGGACAAAAGTATGTTCCATTCTTTTCGATTATTCTGGGGAGGTTTGTCAATTAAAGTAACAAGAGAGTAACAGGTGAAAAGACACAGTTTTTATGACTATGTTACATGCATAGGAACTTACCAAGAAAGAAGGGAAATCTAAGTAGCAGAAACAGAGTCCCTAAGTATCATTGTAACCAAGGAAAGGGAGTTTGTACCTCAAGGAAGAATGAATCAGGGGAAGTCTGTAGGAAACCTTGGGGTGTTAGTGAAGGATAAATGTCTTAGTCAGGGTTTCTATTCCTGCACAAACATCATGACCAAGAAGCAAGCTGGGAAGGAAAGGGTTCATCACCAAAGGAGTTCAGGACTAGAACTCAAGCAGGTCAGGATACAGGAGCTGACGGCAGAGGCCATAGAGGGATGTTTCTTACTGGTTTGCTCAGCTTGCTTTATAGACCCCAAGACTACCAGCCCAGGGATGGCACCACCCACAATGGGCCCTCTCCCCTTGATCACTAATTGAGAAAATGCCTTACAGCTGGACCTCATGGAGGCATTTCCTCAGTTGAAGCTCCTTTCTCTGTGATAACTCCAGCCAGTGTCAAGTTGACACACACAGAACCAGCCAGTTCAATAAAGGCTTTCAGAAAGTTTTTTGTTTTGTTTTGTTTTGTTTTTGCTGGGAATTAAACCCAAGGGCCTGGCTCAAGCCTATGCTCAGGACGCTGCCTCTGAGCAACGTCTCCAGGCTTTAAATGTGTTAGGTTGGCTTACACAGGCTCAACTATGAACTGATTCTAACTGACCACGAGACTCTCTCCTCTCCTGGTATGAGAGGGTACTCCACAAGGAAAATATTTGCCCTGCTCTTAGGCAGAGATATGGAAGGCAGAGATCTCCTCAGCATCTGTTGATTCTTAAGTAGCATAGTCATGTGGCATATCCTGCTCTATTTAAGTAAATAAGCTCCAGTTGCCCATTCACCCCCTGTACTGTACATGTAGTTCCAACCTGTGGGGGTGGGGATCCACGCATGCTCTATATGAAGGAGAGTCATATAGAGCATGCGTGGATCCCCACCCCCACAGGTTGGAACTACATGTACAGAGTCCAACCTGGATCTGTTGAACCACATATGCCCCCCAGGTGCCTGGCTTCAAGCCTAGAGATCTTGCTGTCATTTCTTCTTCAGAATTGCTGTAGCAATGGCTGATTCATCTTCGAGGTACAGGAAGTGTGTATCTTGATTTGCTGCAATATTGTGGGAACCAGAGACATTTATCCAGAGTCTCAGGTTTCGACACACAGAGAATGCAGTTGCGGTCACCTTTACACGGAAGGCTGATTTACCATGGTTTCTCCACACCAGAGGAAAACACTGTCCCAGAAGAGGGTCCTAAGAAGTGCTGACTGAAACTCGGCCAGATGACCGTTCTGTTTGATTTGGCTCCCTTGAATGGACTCAGGCTGGTCATGGGTGAAAGTGCAGTAGAGTTACCATGACTGACCAGAAGAGGAGTTGAGTTTCGTCATGTGGGACAGCAGATCTGTCACGTACTTGTAGAAAGTTACACACTGAGCCAGATGTAGTACTGTGGTGATGGCTTTGATAAAGAGGACAAGGACAAAAATGTTCTCTGTCTCCTTTGTGCCCAGGAGTGAACTACAAAGTCTGCTCAGGCCCCAGGGAGTCACAGTTTGGTGAAACAGCTCATTTGATTTTGAGAAGTTTCTAGGTCCTCTGAAAGTAACAACAACACACTCACCCTATCTCCTTCAGTCCTTAGGGCCTATGGCTGGATCTGGGCCCCAGATCCCCAGTGATCACCCCACCTCCACCATTGGAGGCTTGTGCTTGGGGTCGAAGCGCTAGACCAGGAAGTGGCCTGGATGCTGGCCCCTGAACTCTAGTCATCAGCAGAGGTCAAGATATTTTCCCACAGGACACTGTAGTCTCCATGTTGGTCCAAGTCTATATGTTGTTGTGGGGTATAACCAAGCCTCCTAAGACACTGGGTGTCACTGGGATCCCTGCTTATAGGTGTGACAAAGCAACTTGAGGGAAGATGGACTTATTTCATCTTACAGCTTGAGAGGACACAGTTCACCAGGGAAGAGAAGGGGAGGACTGCAGGAGCTTGAGATGGCATCTGCAGTCAGGAAGCAGAGAGAAATGGATGTAGGAGATCAAGTCACTTTCTTCTATTTTACTCGATCCAGAACCCCCAGCCCATGTGGTATGGTCACATTTAGAATGGATCTTCTCACCCAATGAAGCTGGTCTAAAAACCCTTTCGGAGATATGCAGAGGGTTTTTCTTCCAGGTGATTCTGGACCATGCCAGCTTGACAGCGTCAACCGCACACAGTGATGTGGAAAGCAGCAGCTTGGTGGGAGGGAGCCTTCAAGCAAGATTGGCATCTCTAACTCCGGGAGGAGAGGAAGTAGCTGCACATGGGGCATTTGGAATGGGTTTGGGAAGTGATTTTAGTACTGCCAGGTTTGAGGATAGCTTGGGGTCGAGGAGCTAGATGGAGCCCAAGTGGCCTGAAAGTAGCCCGGATGCCGGCCCCTGGGCCCCTGGGTTGTGTGACAGGCAGGATGGGGTGCTGTGCTCTGCAGAATGACTCAGCCCTCTTCTGGTGCTGTCATTCTTACAAGCCTCCCCGGACTCTCTTTAGACATCCCCTTGGTTCTACGCTGTCCAATTTTTCTTACAGCCGAGGCTCTTCCTCTTCATTTGCAAAGCCTTCAATCTCAAACCATCACAGGCTGCGTGGCTTGAGCAACAGAAATTTATGGTTCCATGGAGCTGGAAACTCATCGAGGCAGGACACACTCCTCCACCTCCTCGATCTGTTTCCCTTGAAGGTGGGAGTCATGCATCTCCCATTCTCCTGTGGAGCCATGCAGAGGGCAGCCTCGGGCAGGGGTTCGTGTTTCCCCCACCCCCATCACTTTAAAAGCATGCTGATTCATCATGCACAGAGAGGCTTGCATGTATCCCATGACAGGAGTGGAAAGCTCTGTGTGTGTGTGTGTGTGTGTGTGTGTGTGTGTGTGTGTGTGTATGTGTTAGAGAGAGGGAGAGGAGGGAGGGAGAGGCAGGGACAGAAAGAGAGAGAAAAAGAGAGAGAGAGAGAGAAATATTGATTTTGTTTGGTGTCAGAGAGGGGCTGTTGAGCAGAACCTAATGGAGCCTTGAGAGGTGACTGTGCCCAGACCTCAGCCTGCAACGACTGGCACTGTTCTCATCTGTGCTCTTTCCAGCAAGACGTTCTGCCTGGCTGAGTGGCTCAGTCACCAGAGGTGATGTGGAAAATCAATCCGATGCATCTTTGTGGAGTGAAGAGAAAGTATAAACTATGAGCTGTCTTGGCTGAGTCAGCTGGTTTCTTTATGCTGCTTTCCAGGAGAGGAGCAACGTTTGGGGCCTCTATGCCTTGGACCTGCCCCTGAACCATAATCCCACTTTCTCTCAGTGACGCTTGGAAGCTGTTCGCCACTCTGAGGGATGTCAGAAGGATCACTCAGCTTCCTGAACTGAGAAGGGGACAACTAACCTTGGGTAGTCACAAGTCCCTAGCTTCTATTTGCAGTTTCCAGAAGGCGAGTCCGGGCCTGTGGAGAGCCTGTCTGCTGAGCTCATGCATGACTGAGTTTCTGGGCCATACTGACCAACTGGAATACTGTTGACCTCCTAATCAATAAGAGCTAGACTACGTCCTCCCACCCCACCCCACCCCACCCCCACCTTCCACTCTTCCTCCAGTACTGTGTGCCCAGTCCCACCTCTAGGCCCATGGCCAGGTAATTCACCCCAGGGGACATCTCCTTCCATCTACCTCATCAAAGTCTTGCCCACCTGCCAAGGCTCAACCCCACCTCTGTAACAATTTTGCATTTAATGGCCACACTCATTGCTGAATACCTTGAAACATTTGCTGTGTTGTCATGGTAGTGGAGTTGAAATTTATTTATATGACACTCGGATGTATATTGAAACATCTTTTCTCTTCTCTATAGTCAAGTTTTCCTTCTGAGTGTACACTCCCTGGATGTCAATCATGGTGGGTGGTTGCATAGGTTGGAAACACTATTTTGTCCAGGGTAATAAACTAATAGGTTCCTTTGGAAAAGTCACTCTCAGAATGTGTCCCTATACCCCCCATTCCTCTGGAAGCTGGTGTAATGCTGGAGCCTGGTGGGAATGTAACAAAGGGATACTGTCCAGCTACTACAGCAGACCTGTCATGGCTGCACCTACGCCAGGCAATGTAATGTTTTGCTCAGGGCATTCTCATTAGATTCCTCTCACTGATGGTCCTGCTTCCAGCTTCATCTGTGCTTACACAGCTGCTGCTACAGTGCAGAAAGCCAACACCCGTATCCGGACGCCCCCCATGGCCGCCCCCCCCATCCCCATGCGCATCTCTCTCCAGTGCACATACAGATGCCTGGATACATTCAAACTGTGCAGAAGAATCGAGGACATCTCAGAGGAGACACATATGGTAGTTTGAATGAAAACATGTTCTCCACAGGCTCATGTGTTTTTAAAGACTTGGTCCCCAGTTGGCGATGCTGTTTGGGAGAGTTGTGGAACCTTTAGAAGGCGGTGGCTTACTGGAGGAAGTGTGTCACTTGGGGTGGGATTTGAGAATTTAAGCATGGGATTTGAGAGTTAATAGCCTTGACCCACTCCGAGTTTGTTCTCTGTGCTTCCTGTGTGTGATCTCTCAGCTTCCTGTCCCTGCTACCGGGTTCTATGCCCACCCTGCTGTTGTGGATTCTTACTCTAGAACCCCATCTAGTCCAAATAGCCATAGCCACAGTGTGGTTCACAGACTCCGGTATTTAAATGCTCAGTCTCCAGTTGGTGGCACTGTTTGGTGATGTGGTATAGCACTGCTGAAGAAGGTTATGTCGCTAGGGGTGAGTCTTGAGAATTCATAGCCTCATCTCACTTCTGACTCATTCTCCCTGGTTCAAGTTTATATTGAAGATGTTCTCTCTCGGCCTCCATACCTATCACTTACTGTCTTAACTTTCTTCCATGACTCGGATTCTTATCCCCTGGAACTGTAACCCAAACTTGATATTTATTTATTTATTTATTTATTTATTTATTTATTTATTGTATATGAGTACACTGTAGCTGTACTGATGGTTGCGAACCATCATGTGGTTGCTGGGAAATTTGAATTCAGGACCTCCGCTCGCTCTGGTCGGCCCTGCTTACTCTGGCCCTGCTCGTTTCAGCCTAAAGATTTATTATTATATCTAACTACACTGTAGCTGTCCTCAGACACACCAGAAGAGGGCGTCAGATCTCTTTACAGATGGTCGTGAGCCACCAGGTGGTTGCTGGGATTTGAACTCAGGACCTTTGGAAGAGCAGTCAGTGCTTTTAACCACCGAACCATCTCTCCAGCCCCCTAACTCTTTCTTACACAAGTTGTTCTTGGTCGTAGTGTCCTATCACAGAAACTGAAAAGTAGCTTAGGAAGACAAGACTTCGAAACTACTCCTATGTCCATGAGCAACAGGGACATAGGATATTCTTGCAAGGGTGTGACCCACTGGATAGTGTCGCTGTGAGCTGTCAGCAGTCTAACAGCACATAGGGATTGGGTGTGTTTGCTCTCGACAGAAGTTTGAGGCAGAGCCCAGAACCTTGTATAGCTCCTCATATACCTTATTCCAACAGCATATCGACCTGTGCTCAGAGTACTTTCTGTGGGACACACACACACACACACACACACACACACACACACACAATCTCACTTAAGCCTTGTGAGATGCCCAAGAAGTAGATTTTTTTTAAAATCCTCGTTTTATAGCACAGGAATATAAAACCCAAGGACGGTTAATCCCAGTATTACTGAGTAAGTTGCAGGGCCAGGATCATTAGAGCCCGAAGTCTGGCTCTTTTACAAATGCTTAGATAATTTTTGCTTAAATAAGAACAATACACATGGGAGAGAGGGTAAACTGGAAGGCTAATCTGAAATTCAAGGAGACACTCATTTCAGCCCCGACAGAGTGTGAGGCTGGGCAAACATCACAGATGCAGGCTTAGGATTCTTGGAAGGGAGCTTCCTGCCGCCTTCAGCCTCCACAGTTGTCAATGGTTAGCAGGACAATCGCTTTCCTGTAGGGTGTTGTTTTGTGTGTTGGGGGTGGGGAGGCTCCTAAGGAGAACACTTGGACCTTAGCACTTCGAATAATGACCACAGTGACAATACAAAAAGAAAAGAAGCCACTTCCTGGTAGTCAACTGTAGAAAAATAATTTTATTTACTACTGTAAATAAAGTAGTGCAAAGATAGTTTGAACCCACAGTATTGCATTACTGATTTATTTACTACTGTAGCAGCATACACTCTGTTCTTTTTTGTCCTCTTACACACACACACACACACACACACCCCTATAAAGACACAGGCAGGCATAAGGGGTGGTGATGAACCTATGAGCTAACAGCTTGCTTTTTTCTGTGTATTCCATTGCTGCCAGTCTATTCTAACGGTGATTCATGGGGAAGAAGACTACACTTAAATTGTAAAGATTTCCTAGATGTTATTGCATGTATTAGGATGGAAACATAAACAATAATACCCAATAATGTCATCAAATGATTTGGAAGCACTATGACCTCTAGAAAAATCCACAGGGAAAAAAATGTAAACCAATGTACAATGCTATTGCCTTCCCTGTATATGGTGCTTTGTTTGTTTCAAGGTTCCTTCTAACTGCTGGGTTTGGGACTCAGAGAGCAAACTGCCAGTTGGGCTTTTGCAGAGCAGGTTGTGGCAAACAGAGGTACTGAAGCTTCATCAGCCTTGGAGAGAAGTCCCTGTTCTCTGGCAAAGGGGGTGGAGAAAGACTAAAGCTTTTCAAATGCCCCTCTACAGACAGTCACCAGGAAGGAAAGCCTGAAGCCTCAGCTCACCTCCCCGACTCCCCTATATTCAAGGTAATCCTTGAATTTGTTTGATGACTGCAGTCTGCTCTGGGTATGTTCTTGTTTAAACATAAACAAAAAGACACCAAGTGCAAAGTTGGCATCCAGTTCACAAGACTTTTAAGGTATTTATCAGTATAACGCCTGGCCCCAGCCTTCCCGAACCAGCCGTTGAAAGGACCGTCTCTCGGTTGGAGAGACCAGGAGTGCACAGTTCACCCTCGAGGCTCAGGGCTGTTAGCCATCATGGGTGGGTCATGGTCGGAGGCTTCTGCAGCTGGAGGCACAGCTGGACTCGGGGTGGATGAGGTGGGGTCTGCCAAGACCCAGGCTGGTGCTGGAGAGGAGTCACCAACTGCAGAGACAGATACAAACAGAGCTGAACATTTGAAGGAGGCCCACTGCAGAACACCAAGCACCCCGCCCCCCCAAGCAGGAGGGGTGCTCCTTGGCTGATGGCCCAAACTCTAGGTAAATAGACAACCTTGGGCCCATTTTCTAGGTTCTTTGAACTTTCGTGTCCCCTTCTATAAAACAATAGATTGGAATAGCTGTGTAAAGATCCCTGGCGGTTCTCATGACCTATGGTTCTAAGTTGCTGCGCATTTGCAAGGATTTTTTTTTTTGTTTGTTTGTTTTTTTTTGTTTTTCGAGACAGGGTTTCTCTGTGTAGCCCTGGCTGTCCTGGAACTCACTCTGTAGACCAGGCTGGCCTCGAACTCAGAAATCCTCCTGCCTCTGCCTCCCAAGTGCTGGGATTAAAGGCGTGCACCACCACCGCCCGGCTAGCTGCAAGGATTTTTAAGCAAAAAGTTGCTGTGATCAGTTTCATGAGCTATGACCCTAGTCCCCTCTCCCCCAAGATGTCAATATAATACAACCATAAATAGTGTCAAACAGTCAGAGGGGGGCTACTTTTATTCACATTCTTATCCCATTTGGATTGTGTGTCAAATTCAACCCAAGTTATTTTATTTAAATAATTGCATAAAACAACTGAAAAAAATACAATTGCTGTATTTCCACAAAAATTATTAGGCTTCTGTGGTTTTCAATATATCTTTAAAAGAGAGGATAATGACCCCAATTTTAGAGGAGCGTTTATCAAGTTTATGTCAGCAGCAATTTTCTTTTCCTTTTCACTTGTATTTTATATGTGTGAGTGCTTTGCAAGTGTGCATGTTTTTGTTCCACTTGAGAGCCTAGTCCCTACAGGGTCCAGAAGAGGACACTGGATTCCCTGAAACTGTGGCTACAGATGGTTGTGAGCAGCCCTGGGGTGGTTTTGGAACTGAACCCAGGTCTTCTGCAAGAGTAGCCAGTGCTCTTAAAAACTAAGGCATCTCTCCACCCCCACCCCATTCCCTCCATGTCAGTAATTTTCAAAGGGGAGTGGTGTTTCCTTCCCAAGGACAGAGCTGGAAGACATTTCCACTTGTCACACCTGCCCAGGAGTGGGGAATAGGATGATGGCATCTACTGAGTGGGAACCAAGGATCACGTCCAGCCTCCTGCAGGACTCATGACATCCCTGCAGCAGTGAGTGACCAGCTCTGAATGCCATCCATGCTAGAGGCGGCAAAGCCTGCTGTACGAATTCAAACCTAGAAGTGCCCCAGGTGACTGTGGGCTCTGACCTTTAACAGCTGTGTGACTTGGGTGAGTTATCCACATGCTCCCACCTCCAAGAGATGGAGGAAATGGGTGGCTCTGAATCAGTCCACGGCTTAAATGAGAAAACATACTTAAGAGGCTTAGAACAGTGTTTGACAGGTGTAGGTACGAGGGGAGTGCTACTGGGGAAATGTGTTAAGATTTGTTCATTTCAGGTACATGGCATTAGGGACTGATAAAAGAGTTAAAGCACTTGTTTTCTGTATGCTTGCAGTCCCCCGTTTGAGACTCCAGGATAAAAACAACACGAACTTCAAAGCCAGAAAAGACTAAGAGTTGAATAGTGCTGATATTTTCCGGCTGGGTAATCTCGAGCCCAGCTTTTAGCTATAAAATGGGGGTAGCAACATCCGGAGCTGTGCTATGAATGGTTATCTCGTGGCCAAAGTCTGTGCAGACACAGCTAGTTTACCTGTAAGCAGCGATCTTAATTACACTTAGTAGTGTTTTAGCCCTACTAACTTTGTAGAGAGTGTGTGCGGGGAGGGTCATTTTTATCCTACGTATCACTTTTTGCACTTATTTATTTATAATGCCTATGTGTAAGTGTGAGCACGTGCCAGGCACACATGTGGAAGTCAAAGGACAGGTTGCAGGAACCAGTTCTTTTCTTCTAACACACAGGTCCAGAGATCAAATGCAGGTTTTCAGGATTGGAAGCAAGCATCTTTCGATACTGAACCATCTTGATGGCTTGTTGGAGCCACTTTTAAAGGTCGATATGAAATGTATGTACTATAGAAAGATGCCACCCTGTGCTGACAGTCCAATTCTTCAATGACTCTGTCTGTGTATGGTCTCCCCCCAGGGGCCACTGTGAGAAATCAGGTCACGAGTTTTCTAGCAGGTTGGCTTTTCCGCATATTGACAGAAGTTCTCTTTAGGGCTCCTTTCAACACCCATAGGAGATGTGGAACCATAGAGGAGAGGAGAGGCCAGGTGTTGTGGGATGGTGGGACATTACTAGGACTATTAAAGGCTCAGAGGCAGGTGACCAAGTGAGGAGGTTCAAAGACCACTGTACCACAGTCAGGAGGCCCAGGCTGGGCGTGTCTTCTTTACCTGCTGTTATCTACCCCTGAACTAGATACTGACTTTTCCCTTTCTACCGTGTTAGAATTCCTGGTTCCTCTGTTTCCTCTCCTGGGAATAGAAGGGCTTGGAGCAGCTGGTGTCTGGACCCCCTTTTGCCATAAGATTTGCCTTTCCGGTGACCTCTGTGGAAGTTAATACAACACTAAGGCACGGACTTTCAAGCTTAGGGAATGTCTAAGTCACCATGGCAACAAGATAAATCAGCAATTGGTTTTCCGATTAAAGCAAAAAGTGCCAATGTGTAAATGTAGAAAGAATGCCTAATTAGCACTGCAACCACTTAATGCCCCTGGACAGGGACAACAGAAATGCCGCTGTTTCCACAGCAAGTTTGTTATTATCTTTGTGAGGGTTCCCTCCTTTCTGTGCCCCGCCCCCCGCAATCACTGCGTGAGTCCCCCTACCGCATCCTAATTTTAAAGTGGCCCCTTTGTCTCTGCTCACCTGGAATGCATGCTAATTTTATTATTGGGCTAGAATCGAGGTAACTAGGGATATCATCATGCTGCTTAAAAAATTACAGAGTAATTCCAAAGCCAAAGAGAAGTGATTTGTGGGTTACTTGCTGGCTGGGGGGTCATTTTCTGTACATTGGTGAGAATGATCAGGAGCTGGCACACACAGGACCCCGGGGCCAATGACAGCCACTGCCTGTTTCTGTGTGGCTTGCTTTTAAATGGGAGAACAAAAAAAAAAAAATCCAAACAAGAATACGATTTTGTGACGTGTGAAAGCATTTGAAATTCAAATGTGTCCACAGCACAATTTTATTACAAGCCCAGCTACGATGGGTGCTTCAGATTTCCAGGGACAGAGTAGACAAGCCAAAGCTATTGTTATCTAAGTCCTTAGAACAGTGTGCTGCCGGGGTATAGCTCGGACCGGACGGTAGAGCAATTGCCTAACATGCTTGAAGCCCTTGATTCCATCGTTAGCATTAAACTGGACTAGAGGTGTTGGCCTATAATCCCGACATTTGGGAAGGAGAGGTAAGAAGATCAGAGGTCAGGTTAGACTACAGGGCAAACTTGAGATGGGC
>BTHU01000014.1:51126554-51544054 GCA_036184795.1 Tokudaia tokunoshimensis | reverse complement strand
AAATATTTTAAGAAAGTTTTGTCTCTCTCCAGAATCTAAACTACAAAAGAAAAATGTTCTCTTGGCTTGTATAAATATACTGAGGGCAGGATGTACAGGGAATGAGAGCAGCACTAACACATGAAAATGCAAAGGAACCAAAAGTGAACAGGTTCAGACTGAGAAACCTGATTCACAAACTGGCCCTTATGAGAGTTAAAATTAAATTTTAGTATTCATTATTATTTGCCATTACTACTCCCTAGAATCATCTATCTCTATCTCTTTCTCCCTTTCTTTCTCTTCTTTTTTTCTCTCTCCTTTCTTTTCATCTCTTTCATTTCTCTCATCTCTCTCTGTGTACATGTGTGTGCATGTGTGTGTGTGTGTGTGTCTGCATGAATACATATCTGTGTCTATGTGTCTGTATGTGCATATATGGGTCTGTCTTTATGCAGTATTTTTCATCATCTGATTAGTAATCTCAAAGTTATACAAAATAAGAGTTGTTCCTAAGTACACCCTTATATATCTCCTTCTAAGTGGATATCTAAAGCTTGGTACCCAACCTCAATGTTCATGGCTTTAGGTACTTCATAAATTTAGCAACCAGCAATTCCCTCAGTCAGCCTAGATAATAGCCACATCTTAAATGTCTTTATTCTAGGAAGTCTTTTGTGGACTTTGCTCTGTTATATTTATTATTTTTGGAAATATATGAACCAAAATTCTCTTCATATTTGGATGTCACTTTAGAGGCATCCACAAGGGAATTCAATTGAGAGTTTAGCATATAAGAGTGAATCAAAACTGTTTTTGGAAGCTGTTTCTGGAAATAGATACAGTTGGAAAACGAAAGCAGAGGAAACAAATGCTTTTTAGCTTTTCTCCTTTTGTCCTCACTGCTGTGGGAGTCTCTGTGTCCACCAGTGCAAGCAGAGGAAAGATCTGAGGGAAGCAAAAAGGCATTTTAGTTAAACATGACTCACTGACAGGTTTAATCTTTGGAAGTCTGTCTCCTAATAGTTTATTTTAGGCATGTTTTTAAGCACAGCACAATTTGGTGAAATTTTTCTTGGTGGTAATTAACTCAAGACTGTGTATATGATGATTATAAAATGACTACATAAAGAACTTTTTGTGAAATACATGTGGAGTCTTCGATAAAATTGGTTCTCTAGGTAGATTGTACTGGTATCTTCCATAAATATAGGGTCTATAAATTGAAAAGCTTATGATAAGGGTCTGGGAGAAAGTCTGGCATGGTCTAGGCCACAGAGAGGGCAAAAGACACTAGACCATTTTTTCCACGTCTACTTTTTGACTTCTAATAGATAACCCTAGAACGCTCTCTTGGTTAGGACAACCCTGTGTATTATTTTTTATTAGGTATTTTCATTATTTACATTTCAAATGTTATCCCCTTTCCATGTTTCCCCTCTGAAAACCCTCTATCCCATCCTCCATCCCCCTGCTCCCAATCCTACCCACTTCTGCTTCTCTGACCTGGCATTTCCCTAACCTGGGGCAATGAACTGTCACAGGTCCAAGGGCCTCTCCTCTCATTGATGTCTAACCAGGCTATCCTCTACTACCCATGTGGCTGGAGCCATGGGTCCCTCCATGTGTACTCTTTGGTGGTCAAGTCCCTGTGAGCTCTGGGGATCTAGTTAGTTCATATTGCTGTTCCTCCTAAGGGACTGCAAACCCCTTCAGCTACTTGGGTCCTTTCTTTAGCTCCTCTATTGGAGACTGTGTGCTCAGTTCAGTGGTTGTCTGAGAGCATCCCCTTTTGTCAGGCACTGGCAGGGCCTCTCAAGAGATGTGCATTTAAGAATATTATTTCCACTTTGCTTCCCTGTAAGCACAAGGACCTCCAAAACTCCCACAATGTGCCTCTTTTCTTCTTTTCTTCTATCCTTCAGATATATTAGCAAACAGTATCCTCATCCTGCTCACCATAAATTCAACTGTGCATAATGACCTTATTACACTGAGGCAGACCACTGAACAAGTTTCCTTTCTGTATACTACTGTTGACTCTAAAAGTGTTTAGTTTCTCAAATTGAATAGGTTACTCTTCTTTTTCCTGTTCTACTCTTTGTAAACCTCCCTTACATTTGGGCTTTCATTTTCCCATCTCTTCAAAGGTTTGTTTTATTGCTGTAATATGATCCATTGAAAAAAGAGCATTTTCAACAAATGGTGCTGATTCAACTGGTGGTTAGCATGTGGAAGAATGTAAGCCTATCCATTCTTATCTCCTGATTAAAGAGCAGTCAAGTAGATCAAAGACCTCCACATAATACCAGATACAATGAAGCTAATAGAAAAGAAAGTAGGGAAGAGCTTCAAGCACATGGGCACAGGGGAAAATTTCCTGAACAGAACACCAATAGCATATGGTCTAAGATCAAAAATTGACAAATGGGATCTCATAAAATTGCAAAGCATCTGTAAGGCAAAGGACACTGTGAATAGGACAAAATGGCAACCAATAGATTAGGAAAAGATCTTTACCAATCCTATAGCGGACTAATATCCAATGTACACAAAGAACCCAAGAAGTTAGATTCCAGAGAACAAAATAACCCTAAGGCAAAGGACACTGTCAAAAGGACAAAGGGGCAACCAACAAACTGGGAAAAGACCTTTACCAACCCTACATCCGACAGAGAGCTAATATCCAATATATACAAAAAACTCAAGAAGTTAGACTCCAGAGAGTCAAATAACCCTATTAAAAAATGGGGTGCAGAGCTAAACAAAGAGTTCTCACCTGAAGAATATCTAATGGCTGAGAAGCACCTAAAGAAATGTTCAATATCCTTAGTCATTAGGGAAATGCAAACCTTAGTGAGGTAACCCAATCACAAAAGAACACACATGGTATGCAGTCACTGATAAGGGGATATTAACCCAGAATCTCGGAATACCCAAGACACAATTCACATATCAATAGATGTCCAAGAAGATGGAAGGAGAGACCCCTGGTACTGGAAAGACTGGATGTAGGAGAATACCAGGACAGAGAAGCGAGAGGGGGTTGAATGAGGAACAAAGGGATGGAAGGGGGCTCATGGGACTTTCAGGGAGGGGTAAACGGGAAAGGGGAAATCATTTGGAATGTAAATAAAAAAACTTAGAAAATAAAAAAATAAAAATAAAAATAGGGTACAGAGTTAAACAAAGAATTCTCAATTGAGGAATATCAAATGGCTGAGAAGCACCTAAAGAAATGTTCAACATCCTTAGTCATCAGGGAAATGCAAATTAAAACAACCATGAGATTCCAATTCAGACCAACTCAGAATGGCTAAGATCAAAAACTCAGGTGGCAGCACATGGTGGCGAGGATGTAGAGACAGAGGAACACTCCTCCAGTGCTGGTGGGATTGCAAGCTGGTACAACTACTCAGGAAATCAGTTTGGCATTTCCTCAGAAAACTGGGCATAGTACTACCCGAGGACCCAACTATACCACTCCTGGGCATATACCCAGAAGATGCTCCAACATGTAACAAGGATACATGCTCCACTATGTTCATAGCAGCCTTATTTATAATAGCCAGAAGCTGGAAAGAACCCAGATATCCCTCAACAGAGGAATGAATACAGAAAATGTGGTGCATTTACACAATGGAATATTACTCAGCTATTAAAAACAAGGAATTCATGAAATTCCTAGGCAAATGGATGGAACTAGAAAATACCACCCTGATTGGGTGGTATCCCAATCACAAAAGAACACACATGGTATGCACTTGCTGATAAGTGGATATTAGCCCAGAAGCTTGGAATACCCAAAATGCAATTCACAGACCAATTGAAGCTCAAGAAGAAGGAAGACCAAAGTATGGATGTTTCAGTTCTTCTTAGAAGGGGGAACAAAATACCTATGAAAGGAGATACAAAGACAAAATATGCAGAGGAGACTGAAGGAAAGGCCATCCAGGGACTGCCCTGCCTGGGAATCCATCCCATATACAGTTACCAAACCCAGACACTATTACGGATGCCAACAATTGCTTGATGATAGGACCCTGATATAGCTGTTTCCTGAGAATCTCTGTCAGTGACTGACAAATAAGGAGGATGATGCTCTCAGCCTACTATTGAAATGAGCACAGTGTCCCCAATGGAGGAGCTAGAGAAAGGACCCAAGGAGCTGAAGGGGTTTGCAGTCCCATAGGAGGAAGAGCAATATGAACCAACCAGACCCCCAGAGCTCCCAGGGACTTAACAACCAATCAAAGAGTACACATGGAGGAGCCCATGGCTCCAGCCCCATGGCTAGTAGAGAATGGCCTGGTTAGACATCAATGAGAGGAGAGGCCCTTGGACATGTGAAGGTTCACTGCCCCAGTGTAGGGGAATGCTAGGTCAGGGATATGGGAGTTGGTGGGTTAGGGAGCAGGGGAAGGGGGGATGAGATAAGGGGTTTTCAGAGGGAGAATGTGGAAAGGGGATAGCATTTGAAATGTAAATAAAGAGAATATCTAATAAATAAATAATTCTACATTGTCTCTTACTGATTGTGACCAAACCCCAGTTGAGATAGATGAGTAAATTTTCCCATTTCTTTCTCAAATCCAGAGAACACATATGGTTACAAACCTCACTCACACTAAGATTGCCACCTTTTGGACTTCTAGATCAGTCAGGTACAGGTATGCACCATTCTTTTTCTCGCTACCACCTCAAGTTACAATAGGGTGTCTCTGTCCATTCCAGTATTCTCACAGTTATTGGAGTATAGGAATCAAGGGTATAGATATATCTGTCTTACTCTCTCTGCATTTCCACTCATCTAGCACTAGGTCAATTATATCTGTGCTACTTTCTCTTCTTTTGTATTCCACTTACTATGGCGAATTTTGAACTTCAAGATAAGATTCAACATCATAGAATTAATCTCAGAATTGATGTTAATGCATATTTTTATTTAGTATGCCACAAATTAGCTCTTCATCTCCTCAAAACCAACTTTTCCACATTGTTTATGAGGTCTGCTGATTTTATTCATTTAAAATCAGGATAGTTCCTTTTAGGAAAAGAATTTGATTCTTAAATGATAAGAAATTCTCAATGTACCAGTCTATCAGGTTAGAGGAGTGGGATCTAGGGTCCACGTTTAAACTGTTTGGAGACAATGGGTTCTTTTATATAATTGTATCATGACAATGCCTTTAACAAGCTGAGGTGAGCACATAACAAATCTTGAGTTTCTGAGAATCAATATCCATCCACAATCAGATGCCATGAGGGATGTATGTGTGGAACACATGTAATAAGTGTTATAGATGTAAAGATGAAAGAGTAAGTACCTTTTCCCCAGCAAGGACACTATGACTTCAAACTGGCATAAGACTAAGGATATGGGTTTATCTAACCAAGATGCTGGAGAGTCAGAGACCATTCCTTCTCAGTCCTAGTTTCTGCATTGGCTGCTATCAGTCCAAAGTAATCAGGAGTAGAGTCTGTAAAGCCAGTGTGAACTTCCACTAAAAATTCTCTGACGTTTCCACTTTGATTCCTTCTCTTTGATGCTATTTAGTTAGTTTATTGTATTAATGTGACATATTCAAAATTTTTCATTTTTCTCAATTAATCATATGTTATAAAAGACTAATCTTCAAAGAACTTTCTACTGTGTCCAGAAGTACTTAGGTCCTAGCTGGCACCCCACCCCTATCTGAAATCCAAATTTAAAGCTGAGATAAACCCTTCTTCTAAACCCACACAAGTACAAGTAATTAATAGTCTGTATTAATCTCATCTATGTTTTGTCCAAGACTCTACAAGGACAATTTCTAAAGGAGACTCAAAATATTTTGAAATGTTTTTGAGTTTAAATTCATAAAATTTATTTCTTGTGTATATTCTGTCTTCAAATGGACTGTAACAACCTTAAAATGAAACACACACACACACACACACACACACACACACACGTGTGTGTGTGTATGTATGTATGTATGTACGTATGTATGTATTTCCATCCCTTCGTTTGGATAAATCTGAATTTGATATGGCTAAATAAAGTTTCCCAAACAAGCAAATAGGGTGATTAGAATACATCTTGAACAATCTAGTTTCACTAACAAGTAAAAATATCAGCTACTGTTCTCTCACAGACATGATTGACTCTATAAAAGGATATTATAAGTGATGGTTGACAGTAACAATTTATTACCTCATTATTTCAAGTTATGTCAAATAGGTTAAGCATGCATATGGCAAAAGTTACTGCCCATAAGGTTAACTAACAAGCCAATTGCTATATATCTTTTTCATGCTATTCCCACTATTAGAGCCCACAGTGACATGGCTCTGGTCCCTGGCTCCCAGCTCCATATGTTTCTGCATTGGGCATGTTCATTGTCATTATCTCCCACACTACTAGCTCACTCTTGTCTTGCCAAGCCTTATAAGCTACGTGCACCACTGGATAATGCATCATGATACCCCCAGGCCTCTTCCTGCCAGAAGATCTACATGGGGAACCTCTAGGGGCAACAGACTTGGAACACACCTAATTTTGCTGCCTCACCCTGGTGTAACATCATTCACAGACAATTGATTTTTAAAAACCCTTCATTTTGTGTTTCTACTAAATTTCTCAGTCACGATGAAGAGAAATGAATACTCTATGATGTGTGAAAATCACTACTTAGCAGAGCATGGGAAAGGCCACAGGAAATGGCACATTTAGTTCTCTCCCACACTGTGGGACCAGGGTCCTTCAGGAGCAGTTCATCAGCTCCTTGTGCTGTGAAACCTCCAGTGGCACCAGCCCAAAGCAGTTCCTTTAATTTTCAGTGTGATGGGGGATAACTTACCTCCCACAACCACATTCATAGTAAACTCTGGGAGGATGAGTAGAGCTTCACAGGCACCTGTGCTTTGTTCTTACAATATGTTTGCTGTGTACTATTGATTTCTACATAAATGTACAATGCCGATGAAGAAAAGGAAGAATGACCAAACCCTCCCAAAAGAAAATAAATCCAATGACAGAACGCATTTGATGATAGAAGTGTCTCTTTCAATCTGGGACTTTCTACATTATAAAATCTGCTCATAAAAATAATGGAATCTGTTTTTTCAGTTTTATACATCAGCGTGTTATATTTTTAATCTCAAGTATATTTTAAGAATTCTGTCTGACAGGGATTACCGTAGTTCTTGTTGGCACATGGAGGGCCTATGGCTTAGGGTGATTTAAGAAATACCCAGGGCCATGCTAATACAGTATTTAAAAATTACATCTTTTTAGTCCCATATACTACACCCTAAATTTGGCTCTAGACTCTTAACATAAGCATGAGCAAGTTGTACCCAACATCAGCTCCCCGTGCTTATAAAATGATGGGAAATGATTCTTTCCTGCTCTCACTTCATTTTCACACATTTTTACTGTCTCAGTAGTTTTCCAATATCCTCATGAGTGCGTATTTATTCTGTATCAGCTTTCTGAGACTGTGGGCTACCTATGTACTATTCACAACTTTTAGTCTGGGTATGAGTATTAAAATATTAGATTACCTTTAAATTGCTAGATTGCAAGTACGAGCAACAGATTTCTCTCGCAAATACAGGTGGGCTTCAAAAAAATCAGTTCAAGGTTTAAATAGTCAAAGAAAAGTCTCACCTGTCTACAGTAGGACTTCTCTTGTGTCTCTGTGTGAACTCACATTTTCAGAAATCCCTGTTACTATGGAGAGTTGAAATTGTCTCGGGCTGTCTTTAACCCTCTTAATATCTTAATTGCTATTTGTCACCTTCTTCTGTATCTAACCTAAAATACCTTGTGATATGTGAACGTATGATAATATATGGTACAATATATACAATATTGTGAATGTATTCTCAGAAGATTGCTGGCTTCTCTCCACCCAAAAGCTGAGTCAGCATGTAGGACAGGAAACTTACAACAGAGTTTAGGATACTTATTGACCAGCTTCCTATTCCTCTAACATTATATCATATATTTGGATACTTTTGTCTTTCTTCCTTCCTTCCTTCCTTCCTTCCTTCCTTCCTTCCTTCCTTTCTTTCTTTCTTTCTTTCTTTCTTTCTTTCTTTCTTTCTTTCTTTCTTTCTTTCTTTCTTTCTTTCTTTCTTTCCTTCTTTCTCTATTTATTTATTTAATTCCAAAACAGAACTCACTGGGCTAAAATCTATGAATGAACTGAGTTACATGTCCCCTGTAGTCTTGTGTCAGAAAAACAAAATCTCATCTTTTTGGCCTCTATGAGATGATTGCTGTCCTTGGCTCTTGGATTTGTTTTTAATCTTCAACCTTGATGACCAAGTCAGCTTGTGATCTATTCTTTTTCAGACTAGTTCAGTCTGACAGAGTAACCTTTCCATTCTGCACCTGCTTTTAAGAGTCTTTGCTCATTCTTATTTTAAGACCAACAAATGAGCAACCTGAAATCTCCTGGAGATCAGAAAGCTCCAGAGACTGAGTGGATTTGGACCTAGGCACATGGCCTCCTGTGAACTTCTTAGCAATGCAAACATGAACAAATGCATAATTAATATTACATGTGTATCTCTCTATTTCTTGTTCCCTGGTTATTGAATTTAGCTTTCAGATGGACTTTCCACACTTTATGTAATATGGCCACAAGAGTCTGGCCATACTAAGCTTTAGTGGAGTTTGATTCAATTGCATTTTCTCCATCTTTAACTTACGGTGTGTGTGTGTGTGTGTGTGTGTGTGTGTGTGTGTGTGTGTGCGTGTTTCTGGCTCTCAGTCTGGGTCTGTGTGTGTATGTAAGTCAAATCATTCTTTTTTGACTCTTTCTTCTAGCCATAGTCTGTTTTTTTTTTTGAGAGGCTTTTCTGGATAATTCAAATAAGATAGGTCTAAATATCATATCCCAACATATATGGTATATTCTCTTCAAGAAGCTCAAAAGCAGATGAAATGGCCCAGATGATTAGCTTTCTAATTTAGTGGGTTTTTCAGTCACTAAAAAGATGTAGGTGAATATAGATCTTATCTGGGTTCTACTTTTAACAGTTTTTAACCTCTAGAGTTTGCAACTGGGTCTTGCTTGTAAATTCCAGAAACAAATTTGATGAGGAAATGATTGACTGGTTTTATGAATAGATTACAAATGACTAAAACGATTTATTGTGCACTTGGTTTTCTTTGCTTCCAGCAGGGAAAGGTTATATTTCCATGTTCTCCTTCTCCATAAAGAGAAGTGTTATTTTTAAAGGAAAGCACCATTAATTCATTGCTTCCCCTGGAGTACCATGCATTCCTCAGAGGATATTTTTATCTTACAGGAAATGTGTCTTTCTTCTGCAGTTCCTTACTGCATTTCTCCTCGGATTCTCTGGGGAACAATAAGGAATATGCACACACAGAGATTGATTGAGGAATCACTTTGATTTAGAAAATTAGGATTGACCATGGACAGCTCTTTCTGTACCTTTAGTAAAACTACAAAGTAACCCTCTTCAATTGGTACTCATAATACTGGAAAAATCTGACTTGTCTACTTAGCCATGATTTTAGCTCATAATCAGTGAATCCTGTACCTGTTTGAGGTACATCCAAGATAGACTACTGCATTAAATCTAACAGGAGGAATTTTATAGGTTTGACCAAATTCCTTTAGGAGTATTTCTGATTAAATTTTAAATCCTGAATATCCATTGTTCCTTTTATTCTTGCCTAGGACTTCAAGGGTAGAGAAGTTTACTTTCATCCAAAGTCCTGAAAATTTCATTTCAGTGGGTATTGTGTACATATACCCTTTGGGTGATCAGAATATTAGGAAACAACCTACGTTCTTTTCTTAATTAATCACTTGTATCATGTAGTTTAGGAATTCAGTGTGAGCTAAAACCATCTATTTCTCATGCAGCGCTGCATACTTAGCAAATAGCAAATGCTGCTGTTCAATTAGTAATTAATGACTGTATTACTGACGGGATGTGAGACTTCAGAATAGTGATCAATTTTGTTATTTGCTCATCTATAAGGAGCTATCCACTTACGTTGATTAGTAACTATCTCTTTTTTTCTTTTTCTTTTCTGTAAAAATTTTATTTAATCTTTTTTACAGTTCAGATTTTATACTCCTCCCAGTCCACCCTCTGATTATTCCTCATCCCATACCTCTTCCTTCAGTCTCCACATGGATGTCCCCACTGCTCCATTCCCCACCCAACCAAACCTCCCCACTTCCTGGGGACTCCAGTCTCTTGAGGGTTAGGTACATCTTCTCTGATTGAGACCAGACAGGATAGCCCTCTGCTGTATTTGTGCTGAGGTATATCTGCTGGTTGTGCTGCCTGCTTGGTGGCCCAATGTCTGAGAGATTTTGGGTATCCAGGTTAGTTGAGACTATTGGTCTTCCTACAGGATTGCTCTCCTCCTCAGCTTCATCCAGCTTTTCCCTAATTCAACCGCAGGGGTCAGCAGCTTCTGTCCATTGGTTGGGTGTAAATATCTGCATCTGACTCTTTCAGCTGCTTGTTGGGTTTTTAGGAGGGCAGTCATGATGGGCCCCTTTTTGTGAGCACATCATAGCCTCTGTAATAATGTCAGGCCTTACGGTCTCCCCTTGTGATGAATCCCAATTTGGACCTGTTGCTGGACCTCCTCTTGCTCAGACTCTTCTCCATTTTTGTCCCTGCATTTCTTTCACACAGGAACAATACTAGGTCAGAGTTATTGACTATGGAATGGCAACCCACTTGATGCCCTATCTTTTTTACTGGAGGTGGACTCTTCAAGTTCCCTCTCTCCACTGTAAGGCATTTCAACTAAGGTCCTTACCTTTGAGTCCTGATAGTCTCTCATCTCCCAGGTCTCTGGTACCTTCTGGAGGGTCTCCCCACCTCCTACCTCCAGAGGCTGCCTGTTTCTATTCTTTATGCTGTCCCTCAGGGATTCAGTCCTGTAACCCCCACCCCATACCTGATCATGCTCCCCTCTTCCCCACCCTGTCACCTTTTACACCCAGGTCCCTCCCTTCCTTCCTTCTCCTGTGATAACACCAGACTGTGAAGAATGTTACAAATTTGAAGATGTTTGTTTTATCAAAAACAAGTAAGTTAACTTTCTTGTTTGTCACAAGCCAAATAAGCTTTCATAACCTCCCTTTATGTTTACATTTAAAGTAAAGACAGAGTGAAATTGTAGGTTTTATCTTATTGGAGCAGATAGGATGTCAAAATGCCCTCTGTAAATTTGCCTGAAGCACTTATTTTTCATCAATCTCAATTTTACTGGGGAATATTTATTCACATAAAGTTTCCTGTAAAATTAGCAGTCCATGTGATTCTTCTCTATAGATTCTATGTAGTCTATATGATATTTATATAGCCCTACTGTTGGAAGAGCTCAAATCACTTGATAAATAACACCTCATTGATCCTATCCACATTCCTCAGTGGTAAATGGCAAGATTGGTATCATCAGCTAGCATGATACTACATTCTTTTTTTTTTTTCTGAAAAAGAAGGTTCTTTTTTTCCCCCCTTAGATATATCCCTTACTTATATTTCAAATGATTTCCTCTTTCCTGGTTCCCCAGCCTCCAACAGTCACATAAGTCCTCTCCCCTCTCCCTGTTCCACAATCAGCCCCTTTCCGCTTCTCTGTCCTGGTATTCCCCTACCGGCTGCATCTAGCCTTTCCAGGACCAGGAGCATCTCCTTCTTGGACATCATTTGATATGTGAATTGTGTCTTGAGTATTCCCAGTTTCTGGGCTAATATCCACTTATCAGTGAGTGCCTACCATGTGTGTTCTTTTGTGATTGGGTTACCTCACTAAGGATGATATTTTCCAGTTCCACCTATTTGCCTAAGAGTTTCATGAATTCATTGCTTTTAATAGCTGAGTAGTATTCCATTATGTAAATATACCACATTTTCTGTATCCATTCCTCTGTTGAGGAACATCTGGGTTCTTTCCAGCTTCTGGCAATTATAAATAGGACTGCTA
This sequence comes from Tokudaia tokunoshimensis, assembly GCA_036184795.1. Taxonomy (NCBI): domain Eukaryota; kingdom Metazoa; phylum Chordata; class Mammalia; order Rodentia; family Muridae; genus Tokudaia; species Tokudaia tokunoshimensis. Next base: position 51,532,095 of record BTHU01000014.1, on the reverse strand, counting down.
TGAACATAGTGGAGCATATGTCTTTATTACATGCCAAGGAAACCTCTGGGTATATTCCCAGGAGAGGTATAACGGGGTCCTCCAGTAGTATCATGCCCAGATTTCTGAGGAACCACCAGACTGATTTCCAGAGTGGTTGTACCAGCTTGCAATGCCACCAGCAGTGAAAGAATGTTCAGCTTTCTCCACAACCTTGCAAGCATCTGCTGACTCCTGAGATTTTGATCTTAGCTATTCTGTCTGGTGTGAGGTGAAATCGCAGAGTTGTTTCGATTTGCATTTTCCTGATTACTAAGGATGTTGAACATTTCTTTAGGTGCTTCTCAGCCATTCACTATTCCTCAGGTGAAAATTCTTTGTTTAGCTCTGTATCCCATTTTTGATAGGGTTATTTGGCTCTCTGGAGTCTAACTTCTTGAGTTCTTTGTATATATTGGATATTAGCCCTCTGTCAGATGAAGAGTTGGTAAAGATCTTTTGCCAATTTGTTGGTTGCCATTTTGTCCTATTGACAGTGTCCTTTGCCTTACATAAACTTTGTAATTTTATGAGATCCCATTTTCCAGTTCTAGATCCTAGAGCATAGGCTATTGGTGTTCTGTTCAAGAAATATTCCCCTGTGCCCATGTACTTACTCAAGGCTCTTTCCCAGTTTCTCTTCTATTAGTTTCAGTGTGTCTGGTATTATGTGGATATCCTTGATCCACTTGCACTTGAGCTAAGTAGAAGGAGATAAGATGGATCTATTTGCATTCCTCTGCATGCTAGCCAACAGTTGAACCAGTACCATTTGTTGAAAAGACTGTTTTTTCCTACTGCATAGTTTTAGCTCCTTTGTCAATGATCAAGTTACCATAGGTGTGAGGGTTCATTTCTGGGTCTTGAATTATATTCCACTGAAATACTTGCCTGTCCCTGTACCAACGCCATAGAGTTTTTAACACTATTATTCTGTAGTATTGCTTGAGGTCCAGGATACTAATTCCCCCAGAAGTTCTTTACTGTTGAAAATAGTTTTAGCTATTTTTGTTTATATTTTTGTTTATTTGGGTTTTTTGTTATTCCAGATGAATTTGAGAATTGTTTTTTCTAACTCTATGAAGAATTGAGTTAGGATTTTGATGGGGATTGCAGTGAATCTGTATACTGCTTTTGACAAGATAGCCATTTTTACTATATTAATCCTGCCAATCCATGAGCATGGAAGATTTTTCCAACTTCCAAGGTCTATCTTCAGAGACTTTAAGTTCTTGTCATACAGATCTTTTACTTGTTTCATTAGAGTCACATCAATATACTTTATATTGTTTGTGACTATTGTGAAGAGTGTCATTTCGCTAATTTTTTTCTTAACCAGTTTATCCTTTGAGTATAGGAAGTCTACTGATTTTCTTAAGTTAATCTTACATCCGGCCACTTTGCTGAAGTTGTTTATCAGCTGTAGGAGTTCTCTGGTGGAGATTTTTGAGTCGCTTATGTATACTATCATATCATCTGCAAACAGTGATAATTTGACTTCTTCTTTTCCAATTTGTATCCCTTGACCTCCTTTTGCTGTCTAAATGTTCTACCTAGAACTTGAAGTACTATATTGAATAAATATGGAGAGAGAGGGCAGACTTGTCTAGTGCCTGATTTTAGTGGTATTGCTTCAAGCTTCTCTCCATTTAGTTTGATGTTTGCTACTGGTTTGGTGTATATTGTTTTTACTATGTTTAGATATGGGCCTCGAATTCCTGTTCTTTCCAAGACTTTTAACGTGCAAGGATGCAGCATCTAGTGAAATGACCATGTGATTATTTTCTTTGTGTTTGTTTATGTAGTGGATTACATTGATGGATTTCTGTATATTGAACCATCCCTGTTTCGCTGGTAGGAAGCCTACTTTATCATGGTGAATGATCATTTTGATGTGTTCTTGGATTCCGTTGGCAAGAATTTTATTGAGTATTTTTGCATCGATATTCATAAGGTAAATTGGTCTGAAGTTCTCTTTCTCTTTTGGATTTTTGTGTGATTTTGGTATCAGTGAAATTGTTGCTTCATAGAATGAGTTAGGTAGTGTTCCTTCTGTTTCTATTTTGTGGAATAGTTTGAAGAGTATTGGTGTTAGGTCTTCTTTGAAGGTCTGATGGAACTCTGCACTAAAACCATCTGGTCCCATGTTTTTTTGGTTGGGAGACTGTCAATGATCACTTCTCTTTTTTTCGGGATTATGGGACTATTTAGATGCTCTATCTGATCCTGATTTAACTTTGGTGTTTGGTATCTGTCTAGGAAATTGTACATTTCATTCAGATTTTTCAGTTGTGTTGAGTATAGACTTTTGTAGTAGGATCTGATGATTTTTTTGAATTTCCTCATTTTCTGTTCTTATATCTCCCTTTTATTTCAGATTTTCTTAATTTGGATACTGTTTCTGTGCCCTCTGGTTAGTCTGGCTAAAGATTTATCTGTCTTGTTGATATTCTCAAAGAACCAGCTCCTGGTTTTGTTGATTCTTTGTATGGTTCTTTTTCTTTCTACTTGGTTGTTTTCAGCCCAAAGTTTGATGATTTCCTGCCTTCTCCTCTTGTGTATATTAGCTTCTTTTTGTTCTAAAGCTTTCAGGTATGCTGTTAAGTTGCTAGTCTATGCTCTCTCCAACTTCTTTTTGGAGGCACTCAGAGCTACATGTTTTCCTTTTAGCACTGCTTTCATTATGTCCCATAAATTTGGGTATGTTTTGCCTTCATTTTCATTCAATTCTAAAAAGGTTTTGATTTCTTTCATTATTTCTTCCTTGAGCAAGGAATCATTGAGTAGAGCATGGTTCAGCTTCCATGTATATGTGGGTTTTCTGTTGTTTTTGTTGCTATTGAAGACCACCCTTAGTCCATAGTTATCTGATAGAAGGCATGGGATTAGTTTGATTTTCTTATATCTGTTGAGGACTGTTTTATGACCAATTGTGTGGTCAATTTTGGAGAAGATACGATGTAGTGCTGAGAAGAAGGTATACCTTTTGATTCAGGATTAAATGTTCTATAGATATCTATTAAATCTACTTGGTTCAAAACCTCTGTTAGTTTCACTATGTCTCTGTTTAGTTTGTGTTTCCCTGATCTGTCTATTGAGGAGAGTGGGGTATTAGATTCACCCACAATTATTGTGTGAGGTCCAATGTGTGCTTTAAGCTTTAGTAAAGTTTCTTTTACGAATGAGGGTGCCCTTGTATTTGGAGCATAGATGTTCAGAATTGAGAGTTCTTCTAGGTAGAATTTTCCTTTGATGAGTATAAAATATCCTTCTATGTCTTTTTTGATGACTTTTGTTTGATAGTCTGTTTTATTGGATACTAGTATGGCTACTCCAGCTTGTTTCCTGGTACCATTTGCCTGGAAAACCGTTTTCCAGCCTTTTACCCTGAGGTAGTGTTTGTCTTTGACACTGAGATATATTTCCTTTATGCAGCAAAATGCTGGTTTCTGTTTATGTATACAGTCTGTTAGTCAATGTCTTTTTATTGGGAAATTGAGTCCATTGATGTTAAGCGATATTACAGAATAGGGATTGTTGCTTCTTGCTATTTTTTGATGTAATTTATGTTTGTGTAGTTATCTTCTTTTGGGTTTGTTGAAAGAAGATTAATTTCTTGCTTTTTCCAGGGTGTAGTTTCCCTCCTTTTGTTGGTGTTTTCCATTCATTATCTTTGAAGGGCTGGATTTGTGGAAAGACACTGTGTAAATTTGTTTTTGTCATGGAATACCTTGGTTTCTTCATCTATGGGAATTGAGACATTTGCTGGATATAGCAGTTTGGTTTGGCATTTGTGTTTGCTTAGGGTCTATATGACACCTGCCCAGGCTCTTCTGGCTTTCCTAGTCACTGGTGAGAAGTCTGGTGTAATTCTGATAGGTCTACCTTTATATGTTACTTGACCTTTTTCCCTTAATGCTTTTAATATTCTTTCTTTGTTTAGTACATTTGGCAGTTTAATTATTATGTGACAGGAGGAATTTCTTTTCTGGTCAAATCTATTTGGAGTTCTGTAGGCTTCTTGTATGTTCATGGGCATCTCTTACTTTAGGTTAGGGAAGTTTTGTTTTATAATTTTGTTGATGACATTTACTGGCCCTTTAAGTTGGAAATCTTTACTCTCTTCTATACCTATAATCCTCAGTTTTGGTCTTCTTATTTTGTCCTGGATTTCCTGGATGTTTTGGGTCAAGATCTTTTTGCATTTTTCATTTTCTCTGACTGTTGTGTCAATGCTTTCTATGGTATCTTCTGCATCTGTGATTCTGTCTTCTATCTCTTGTACTCTGTTGTTGATACTTGAATCCATAAGTCCTGACTTCTTTCCTAGGTTTTCTATGTCCAGAGTTTTTTCCCTTTGTGATTTCTTTATTATTTTTACCTCTATTTTTAAATCCTGGATGGTTTTGTTCAATTCTTTCACCTGTTTTGTTGTGTTTTCCTGTAGTTCTTTAAGGGCTTCTCCCTGTTTACTTGTCTTCTGCATTTCTTTAAGGGAATTATTTATGTCCTTCTTGAAGCCTTCCATCAGCATCATGAGCTGTGATTTTTAAATCCAAGTCCTGCTTTTCTCCTGTGTTGGTGTATCCAGGAGTTACTGTTGTGGGAGAATTGGGTTTGGATGGTGCCAAATTGCCATGATTTCTGTTAGTAATGTTTCTACATTTGCCTTTTGCCATCTGGTTATCTCTGGTGTTAGTTGGTCCTGCTGTAGCTGGCTGGTGATTGTCCCTCCTGTGTACCTGCAAGCCAATCTCAGCACCCCTGGGTTACTGGTTTTCCCCTGGCACAGAGTACTCTGGGGCTGCCCAGCTTCTGAGTACAGGTGGGGCCCTGGTGATCTGAGTCCCATGTGATCTTACACTCAGGTGTTCTCTGCGTTTCTGGCTGTAACAACCAACTCAGTAGCAGGAGTGAAGATGGTGGCCTCACCTCTAACCATGGGACTCCCTGGAGAGCAGATGTCCCCTAGCAGGATAGGAGCACAGAAAGGTGTGGAGGCACTTTCCTGCTCCTGAGTGTAGGTGGGACCCTGGCAGGGCATGTCTCAAGTGATTTCATACTCAGGTGTTCCCTGTATACCTGTCTGCACCTGTCTTCTCAGTCACAGCAGCAAAGATTGAGACTATGTACAGAGAGTGAAATGCAAAAGAATTTGAAAGAGAAGGAAGAAGGACAAAAGCAATTCTCAGATAGTATAGTCATAGCATCTTCCTGGTCATCAAAATTTATATTTCTCCTTCTCTATCTCTAATTCTTCATAAGAAAGCTCATTTTTTTCATACTACTTTATTAGTTTTAATTTAACCTTGGTTGTGAGTCATTTCAATGGCTATATCTGTAAAGCACAGTATTATTGTTTGGGAATACACATTGATTCTTAAATGCTTGTATTACTGCCCTTAAGTTTTATATTCAATTAAAAATCATGGAGACATGACTTCAGGGAGTTTGAGGCATCATTGCTCCCACTTCTTTTATTATTCCAAACAACAGCAAGACTACAGAAAGCATGAGATTCTTCCCCAAGTCCCACTGGTTAATAAAGGGAGAAAAGATAGTGAAGCTTTCCAATAAGTAATTTGTATTGCTCTGCAATAACTGAGAATCCAAAAGGGATTATAGATACAGGCCATTGGTAATAATGTTGTTGATGGAAGGTATTTGTAATTACCTCCTGTGATGTCCAAGTTTAGTTGTTGTTACATTATATTGTGGTTTTCTGTATATCAAGCACACATTTAGAATGAATAAGTAAATAAATGATACATAGCTCTTATGGCAGTGGACACAAGGACAGAAACATTAATGTGTCTGATAAGTGTCAACATATCTAAATATGAATTGTTTAGTGAGATTGTTTGTGTTAGCCAGAACCTTTTCATTACTCTCATCATTTTATTGAAATGTTGTACATTGTCTGTATAATTCTCATGTTTATTTCAACCAGTAATTATTTATTCCATGGATCTATGAACTAAAGGAATACTTGAGACACTTGAGCAAACAAATGTTCTACAGGTACCATATAAGATGTTAAATTCTATATTAAAGTGATTACAGAACATATCTATACTTCCTTTGAGAAAATATAAAGCAAAGGCAAAAGTCAGTATGTGTGCTGCACCCACCAATATTACTTTGAACTGATTCCTTTTTTACTTCTGTAGAGAAAATTAATCTAATTTAACATCATTTCCAAATGTCATTGGAAGCAAAGTTCTCACTTCTGACTGATGAACATTAAAGATTCTTGATGGTGTTTGTAACAGATAGAGATATTTACATGAAATTTAATAAAAGTAAGCACATGGATAATCTCATCTTTCCTCCTTTTTTGTACAAACTACACATCAGCTAGAAGGTAAACCCTGTGGTGAGAACCATGATAACCCAATGTTTTCCAACCACACTGATAAACTGTAAAAACTGCTTTGCTTCCCTTTGACCTTTAATTTGAAGGATGCTAACAGTTTGCAGTCCTAAAAAGTCAAACAAATCAGAGAAAGCCCAAACTAGCTTCATACATGCTTTAGGAAATCCTATGGCATAACTTCTTCAATTTCTAATTTTCTTTTTTTATTTGCACAAATTTTTATTATTGGAATTCAAAATATAATAACAATGGGTTTTTTTAAAATTTTATTTTGTTTAATTTTTTGGAAATTCTAATTTTTTATTTTCTTTATTAACATTTCAAAAGTTATCCCCATTCCTTAACCACCACCCCCAAAGGAAACCCCCTACCCCTGCTTCTATAAAGGTGTTCTAATTTTCTGAGGAAGTTCCAGACTGATTTCCAGAGTGGTTGTACCAGCTTGCAATACCTCCAACATTGGATGAGGGTTCCTCTTTTTCCACATCCTGGCCAGCATCTGCTGTCACCTGAGATTTTGATCTAAGCCATTCTGAGTCGAGAGAGGTTGAATCTCAAGGTAGTTTTGATTTGCATTTCCCGGATGACTAAGGATGTTGAACATGTCTTTAGGTACTTCTCAGCCATTCGAGTTTTCCCAGTTGAGAATTCTACATTTAGTCCTGTTCCCCATTTTTAATAGTATTATTTGGTTGTATGGAGTATAACTTGTTGAGTTCTTTTTATATATTATATATTAGCCCTCTATAGGATGTAAAATTGTTAAAGATCTTTTGCCAATCTGTTGGTTGCCATTTTATCCTGTTGACAGTGTCCTTTGCCTTACAAAAGCTTTGCAGTTTTATGAGGTTCCATTTGTCTATTCTTGATCTGAGAGCATAAGTCACTGGCATTCTGGTCAGGAAAGTTTTCCCTGTGCTCATGTGCTTGAGGATTTTCCCCACTTTTTTTCTATTAGTTTCAGTGTATTTGGTTTTATATGGAGGTTCTTGATCCACTTGGACTTTAGTTTGTACAAGAAGATAAGAATGGATGGACTTGCATTCTTCTACATGCTAATTGCCAGTTCAACCAGCACCGTTGTTGAAAATGCTGTCTTTTTTCCACTGGATGAATTTAGTTCCTTTGTCAAAGATCAAGTGACCATAGATGTGTGGGTTCATTTCTGGGTCTTCAACTCTATTTCACTGATCTATCTGCCTGTCATAGTACCAATATCATACAGTTTTTATCATTATTGTTCTGAACTATAGCTTGAGGTCAGGGATGGTGATTCCCCCAAAAGTTCTTTTGTCGTTGAGAATAGTATTCAATATCCTAGGTTTTTTTGTTATTCCAAATGATTTTGAAATTTGCTCTTTCTAACTCTATTGAGTTAGAATGTTGAAGGGGATTGCATTGAATCTGTAGATTGCTAAAATGGCCATTTTTATTATAGTAGTCTGTAACCTCCCTGTGGTTACATAGGAATGGGTCATCGGGTTCTCTGGACGGAGAGCTAGGGAGATAAAACAGGGTGACTAGGGAAAAACATGAATCAAGACAACATGGCTGTTCAAAGTCTCTGGTTTACCTGTGAAATCACAATTTAAGGTTTGGGGGCTAGACCCTTCCTCCAAAGTTGAGAGTCTGCTCGCAGGGCTTCAACTCCACTGTTTGGTGAATGTTGGTTCCATGGGTCTGCTGCTCTGTGGGAGACTGAGGTGTTTTTCAGAAGGATGCAGGCAGTTGGCTCCTCTCTCAGGATGCTGCAAATCTTTGAAGAACAAAAGACTTCACCTTGGTCCTAGAGCTCCACCAGTGGGGGAGGTGTGGCTCACTGAGGTCTGGAAGTTCCCGCTCAGAATGCTGAGAGGGAGAAGGGTTCCTGCCAAACCAGGAGCATGGGTGATATTTCCAACTTCTGAGATCTTCGAATTCTTTCTTCAGAGACTCGAAGTTCTTTCATACGGATCTTTCACTTGCTTGGTTAGAGTCACACCAAGGTATGTACTACAGTTTTTGACTTTTGTGAAGGATGTTATTTCCCTAATTTCTTTCTCAGCCTATTTATCCTTTGAGTAGAGGAATGCTACTGATTTGTTTGAGTTAATTTTATATCCAGCCACTTTGCTGAAGTTGTTTATCAGATATAGGATTTCTCTGGTGGAATTTTCAAGGTCATTTAAGTATAGGATCTTATCATCTGCAAATTGTGATATTTTGACTTCTTCCTTTCCATTTTGAATACAGTTGACCTCCTTTTGTTTTCTAATTGCTCAAGCAAGAACTTCCAGTACTGTATTGAATTGATAGGGAGAGAGTGGGCAGCCTTGTCTAGTCCCTGATTTTAGTGGGATTGCTTCGAGTTCTCTCCATTTATTTTGATGTTGGCTACTGGTTTGCTGTATATTGCTTTTACTATGTTTAGGTATGGGCCTTGAGTTCCTGATCTTTCCAAGATTTTTAACATGAAGGAATGTTGAATTTTTTTCAAATAATTTTTCAGCATCTAATGAAATGATCATGTAGTTTTTTTCTTTGATTTTGTTTCTGTACTGGATTTCATTGATGGATTTCCATATATTGAACCATTCCTGCATTCCTGGTATTCTGAGAATTTTATTGAGTATATTTGCATCAATGTTCATAAGGGAAATTACTCTGAAGTTCTCTTTGTTTGGTCTTTGTGTGGTTTAGGTCTAAGTGCAATTGTGGCTTCATAAAAATAAATTGGGTAGTGTTCCTGTCATTTCTATTGTGTGGAATATTTTGAAGAGTATTGGTATTAGGTCTTCTTAGAATGTCTGATAGAATTCTCCATTAAACCCATCTGGAACTGGAAATTTTTTGGTTGGGAGACTTTTAATTACTGCTTCTATTTCTTTAGGGGATATGGGACTATTTAGATGGTTGATTTGATCCTGATTTAACTTTGGCACCTGGTATCTGTATAGAAAATTGTTCATTACATTATGATTTTTCAATTTTGTTGAGTACAGGCTATTTTGTAATAGGATCTGGTAAGCCTTTTAATTTCTTCCTTTTTCATTTCTTTTTTTTTCATTAGATATATTGTTTATTTACATTTCAATGATTTCCCCTTTCATGGTTCCCCCCTTCCCGAAAGTCCCATAAGCTCTCTTCTCTCTCACTGTTACCCAATCAACCGCTCTCGCTTCCCTGTCCTGGTATTACCCTATACTGCTGCATGGAGCCTTTCCAGGCCTCTCCTTCCTTCTTGGGCATCATTTGATATGTGAATTGTATCTTGGGTATTCTGAGTTTCTGGGCTAAAACCACTCATAAGTGAGTGCATACCATGTGTGTTTTTTTGTGATTGGCTTACCCAACTTAGGATGATATTTTCCAGTTCCACCCATTTGCCTAAGAATTTCATGAATTCATTGTTTTGAATAGCTGTGTAGTATTCCATAGTGTAAATATACCACATTTTCTGTATCCATTCTTCTGTTGAGGGGCATTTGGGTTCTTTCTAGCTTCTGGATATTATAAATAGAGCTGCTATGAACATAGTGGAGCATGTGTCCTTATTAGATGCTTAGTCATTAGGGAAATGCAAATCAAAACAACCCTGAGATTTCACCTCACACCAGTCAGAATGGCTAAGATGAAAAACTCAGGAGACAGCAGTTGTTGGAGAGGATGTGGAGAAAGAGGAACACTCCTCCACTGCTGGTGGGATTGCAAGCTGTTACAATCACTCTAGAAATCAGTCTGATGGTTACTCTGAAAACTGGGCATGATAATACTGGAGGACCCCATTATACCACTCCTGAGCATATACCCAGAGGATTCCCCATGATTTCTGATTTTACTAATTTGGATAATGTGTCTGTACCCTATCCTTAGTCTGGCTAAGGTTTTATCAATCTTGTTGATTTTGTCAAAGAACCAGTTCCTGGTTTTTTTGATTCTTTGTATAGTTCTTTCTGTTTCTCTTTTATTGATTTTGGCCCCGAGTTTGATTATTTCTGTCTTATCCATTTGGGTGTGTTTGCTTCTTTTTGTTCTAGAGCTTTTAAGTGTGCTATCAAGTTGCTAGTGTATGGTCTCTCCAGTTTCTTTTGGAAATACTTAGAACTATGAGTTTTCATCTGAGCACTGCTTTGATTGTATCCCATTAGTTATGGTATGATGTGCCTTCATTTTCATTACATTCTAATAAGTCCTTAATTTCTTTCTTTATTTCTTACTTGACCAAGTTATCATTGAGTAGAGCATTGTTCAGCTTCCATGTGTGTGTGGGGGTTTGTTTTTTTGTTTTGTTTTTTGTTTTTTGTTTTTTTGTTTTTTGTTTTTTGTTTTTTTTTTTTGACATTGAAGACTAGCCTTAGTCCATGGTTTTCTGATAGGAAGTATGGGATTATTTTAATTTTCTTGTATCTGTTGCGGCCTGTTTTGTGACCAATTTTTTGGTCATTTTTGGAGAAGGTACCATGAGGTCCTGGGAAGAATTCATATTCTTTTGTTTTAGGATGAAATCAACTAATATCTGTTAAATCTGTTTGGTTCATAACTTCTGTTAGCTTCACTATGTCTCTGTTTAGGTTCTGTTTCCATGATCTGTCCATTACTGAGAATGGGATCTTGAAGTCTCCCACTATTATGGTGTGAGGTGCAAAGTTTCTTTTATGAATGTGGGTGCCCTTGCATTTGGAGCTTAAATGTTCAGAATTGAGAGTTCTTGGTAGATATTTCCTTTGATGAGTATGAAGTTACCTTCCTAATATTTTTTAATAACTTTTGGTTGAGTGTTGATTTTTTTCTTTTTTTTTTTTTTTTTTGATATTAGAATGGCTATAACAGCTTGTTTCTTGGGACCATTCATTTGGAAATTTTTTCCAACCTTTTACTTTAAGGTAGTGTCTGTCCTTGTGACTGAGGTAAGTTTCCTGTGTGCAGCAAAATGCCAGGTCCTGTTTATGTATCCAGTCTGTGAGCCTGTGTCTTTTTTATTGGGGAACTGAATCTATTGATGTTAGGAGATATTAAGAAAAAGTGATTGTTGCCTCCTATTATTTTTGTTGTTAAAGTTGGAATTATGTGTATCTTCTTTCAGGTTTGCTGAAAGAAGATTACTTTATTGCTTTTTCTAGGGTGTAGTTTCCCTCCTTGTATTGGTGTTTTTCTTATATTACACTTTGTAGGGTTGGATTTGTGGAAAGATATTGTGTAAATTGGTTTTGCCATGGAATATCTTGATTCCTCCAACTAGGGTAATTAATAGTTTTGCTGGATATAGTAGCCTGGGCTGGTAGTTGTGCTAGAATAGGGTCTGTATGACATCTGCCCCGGATCTTTTAGCTTTCAGAGTCTCTGATGAGAAGTCTAGTGTAATTCTGATAGGTCTGCCTTTATATGTTCCTTGACCTTATTCCCTTACTGTATTTAATATTTTTTTTCTTTATTTATTTTGGTGTTTTTATTGTTATGTGACGGGTAGAATTTCTTTTCTGTTCCAATCTGCTTGGTGATCTGTCGGTTTCTTGTATGTTCTTTGGCAACTCTTTCTTTCTTTCTTTCTTTTTTTTTTTTTTTAGAATCTTGGTTAGTAAGTTTTATATACATATCTTTTTTTTAAATTTTATTTTCTAAGTTTTTTTTTAATTTACATACAAAATCATTTCCCCTTTCCCATTTATTCCCTCCCTGAAAGTCCCATAAGCCCCCTTCCCTCCCTCTTTTCCCCATTCAACTCCCTCTCGCTTCTCAGGCTTGGCATTCCCCTACATCCAGTCTTTCCAGGACCAGGGGTCTCTCTTTCCATTTTCTTGGAAATCTATTGATATGCGAATTGTGTCTAGGGTATTCCGAGATTCTGGGCTAATATCCCCTTATCAGTGACTGCATACTATGTGTGTTCTTTTGTGATTGGATTACCTCACTAACGATGATATTTTCAAGTTCTGACCATTTGCATAGGAATTTCATGAATTCATTGTTTTTAATTGCAGAGTAGTATTCCATTGTGTAAATATACCACATCTTCTGAATCCATTCCTCCGTTGAGGTACATCTGGGTTCTTTCCAGCTTCTGGCTATTATAAATAAGGCTGCTATGAACATAGTGGAGCATATGTCCTTATTGCATGCAGTTAAAGCCTCTGGGTATATGCCCAGGAGTGGTATAGCCAGATCCTCTGGGAGTGTCATAGCCAGTTTTCTGAGGAACTGCCAGACTGCTTTCCAGAGTGGTTGTACCAGCTTGCAATCTCACCAGTAGTGGTAGAGTGTTCCTCTTTCTCCACATCCTCGCCGACAACTGCTGTCACCTGTGTTTTAGACCTTAGCCATTCTGACTGGTGTGAGATGGAATCTCAGGGTTGTTTTGATTTGCATTTCCCTAATGACTAAGGATGATGAACATCTCTCTAGGTGCTTATCAGCCATTAGATATTCTTCAGGTGAGAACTCTTTGTTTAGCTCTGTACCCCATTTTTTTTTCTTTTTCTTTTTTCCTTTTATTGGATATTTTCTTTTTTTTTTCTTTTATTTTTTTAATTTACATTCCAAATCACTTCCCCTTTCCCATTTCCTCCCTCCCCGAAAGTCCCATAAGCCCCCTTCCCTCCCTCTTTTCTCCATTCAACCCCCTCTCGTTACTCTGTCCTGGCGTTCCCCTACATCCAGTCTTTCCAGGACCAGGGGTCTCTCCTTCCATCTTTTTAGAAATCTATTGATATGCGGATTGTGTCTAGGGTATTCCGAGATTCTGGGTCAATATCCCCTTATCAGTGACTGCATACCATGTGTGTTCTTTTTGTGATTGGGTTACCTCACTAAGGATGATATTTTCAAGTTCTGACCATTTGCCTAGGAATTTCGTGAATTCATTGTTTTTAATTGCAGAGTAGTATTCCATTGTGTAGATATACCACATCTTCTGAATCCATTCCTCCGTTGAGGGACATCTGGGTTCTTTCTAGCTTCTGGCTATTATAAATAAGGCTGCTATGAACACAGTGGAGAATGTGTCCTTATTGCATGCAGGTAAAGTCTCTGGGTATATGCCCAGGAGTGGTATAGCCGGATCCTCCGGGAGTGTCATGCCCAGTTTTCTGAGGAACTGCCAGACTGCTTTCCAGAGTGGTTGTACCAGCTTGCAATTCCACCAGCAGTGGAGGAGTGTTCCTCTTTCTCCACATCCTCGCCAACAACTGCTGTCTCTTGTGTTTTTGATCTTAGCCATTCTGACTGGTGTGAGATGGAATCTCAGGGTTGTTTTGATTTGCATTTCCCTAATGACTAAGGATGATGAACATCTCTTTAGGTGCTTCTCAGCCATTCGATATTCTTCAGGTGAGAACTCTTTGTTTAGCTCTGTACCCCACTTTTTAATAGGGTTACTTGCCTCTCTGGAGTAACTTCTTGAGTTCTTTGTATATATTGGATATTAGCCCTCTGTCGGATGTAGGGTTGGAAAAGATCATTTCCCAGTTAGTTGGTTGCCGCTTTGTCTTTTTGACAGTGTCTTTTGCCTTGCAAAATCTTTGTAATTTAATGAGGTCCCATTTGTCTATTCTTGATCTTAGAGCATAAGCTATTGGAGTTCTGTTCAGGAAATTCTCCCCTGTGCCCATATGTTCAAGGTTCTTCCCTAGTTTCCTTTCTATTAGTTTCAGTGTGTCTGGTTTTATGTGGAGATCCTTGATCCACTTGGAATTGAGCTTAGTGCAAGGAGATAAGAATGTGTCAATTTGCATTCTTCTGCATGTTGACCTCCAGTTGGGTCAATGCTTTCTCAGCATCTAATGAGATGACCATGCAGGTTTTTTTCTTTGAGATTGATTATTTAGTGGATTACATTGATGGATTTCCTTATATTGAACCATCCCTGCATCCCTGGGATGAAGCCTACTTGATCGTGGTGAATGATCATTTTGATGTGTTCTTGGATTTGGTTGGAGAGTTTTTTTGAGTATTTTTGCATCGATATTCATAAGAGAGATTGGCCTGAGGTTCTGTTTCTTTGTTGGATCTTTGTGTGCTTTTGGTATTAGCGTAATTGTGGCTTCATAGAACGAGTTGGGTAGTGCTCCTTCTGTTTCTATTTTGTGGAACAGTTTGAAGAGTATTGGTGTTAGGTCTTCTTGGAAGGACTGATGGAATTCTGCACCAAAACCATCTGGACCTGTGCTTTTTTTGGTTGGAAGACTTCCAATGACGACTTCTAGGACGGTTTAGATGGTCTATTTGATCCTGATTTAATTTTGGTATTTGGTATCTGTCAAGGAAATTGTCCATTTCCTGGAGATTTTCTAGTTGTGTTGAATACAGGCTTTTGTAGTAGGATCTGATGATTTTTTGAATTTCCTCAGTTTCTGTTGTTATCTCTCCCCTTTAGTTTCTGATTTTATTAATTTTGATACTGTCTCTGTGCCCTCTGGTTAGTCTGGCTAAGGGCTTATCTATCTTGTTGATTTTCTCAAAGAACCAACTCCTTGTTTTGTTGATTCTTTGTATGGTTTTATTTGTTTCTACTTGATTGATTTCAGCCCTGAGTTTGATGACTTCCTGCCTTTTACTCCTCTTTTGTGTATTTGCTTCTTTTTGTTCCAGGGCTTTCAGGTGTGCCATTAAGCTGCTAGTTTCTTTTTGGCGGCACTCAGGGCTATGAATTTTTCTCTTAGCACTGCTTTCATTGTGTCCCATAAGTTAGGGTATGTTGTGCCTTCATTTTCAGTAAATTTCAAGAAGTCTTTGATTTCTTTCTTTATTTCCACCTTGACCAAGTTATCATTGAGTAGAACATTGTTCAGCCTCCATGTGTATATGGGTTTTCTGTTGTTTTTGTTACCATTGATGACCACACTTATTCCATAGTGATCTGATAGGAGGCATGGGATTAGTTCTCTCTTCTTATATCTGTTGAGGCCTGATTTGTGACCAATTATATGGTCGCTTTTGGAGAAGGTACCATGAGTTGCTGAGAAGAAGGTGTATTCTTTAGCTCTAGGATGAAATGTTTTATATATATCTGTTAGTTCCATTTGGTCCAAGGCTTCAATTATATTCACTGTGTCCCTATTTAGTTTCTGCTTTCCTGAATGATCCATTTCAGAGAGCAGGGTGTTGAAGTCACCCACTATTATTGTGTGAGGTGTGATGTGTGATTTGAGCTTTAGTAAAGTTTCTTTTACAAATGAGGGTGCCCTTGCATTTGGAGCATAGATATTCAGAATTGAAAGTTCTTCTTGGTGAATTTTTCCCTTGATCAGTATGTAGTGTCCTTTTGTTTCTTTTTTGATGACTTTAGTTTGAAAATCAGTTTTATCTGATATTAGGTTGGCTACTCCGGCTTGTTTCTTGGGACAATTTGCTTGTAAAATTGTTTTCCAGCCTTTTACTCTGAGGTAGTGTTTGTCTTTGACACTGAGGGGGCATTTCCTGCATGCAGCAAAATGCTGGGTCCTCTTTATGTATCCAGTCTGTTAGTCTATTTCTTTTTATTGGGGAATTGAAACCATTGATATTAAGAGAGATTAAGGAATAGTGATTATTGCCATCTGCCATTCTTGACGCTATCTTTATGTTTGAGTGGTTATCTACTTTTGGGTTTGATGCAAGAAGGTTACTATCTCGTTTTTTCCATGGTGTTGTTTCTCTCCTTGTATTGGCAGTTTCCACCTATTATCCTTTACAGGGCTGGGTTTGTGGAAAGATATTGTGAAAATTTGGTTTTATCATGGAATATCTTGGTCTCTCCATCTATGGTGATTGAGAGTTTTGCTGTGTATAGTAGTCTAGACTGGCATTTGTGTTCTCTTAGTGTCTGCATGAGATCTGTCCAGGATCTTCTGGCTTTCATAGTCTCTGGTGAGAAGTCTGATGTGATTCAGATAGGTCTACCTTTGTATATTACTTGGCCCCTTTCTCTTACTGCTTTTAATATTCTTTCTTTGTTTAGTACATTTGATATTCTGATTATTATGTGACAGGAGGTATTTCTGTTCTGGTCTAGTCTGTTTGGAGTTCTGTAGGCTTCTTATACGTTCATTGGCATCTCTCTCTTTAGTTTAGGGAAGTTTTCCTCCATAATTTTGTTGAAGATATTTACTGGCCCTTTAAGTTGCAAATCTTCACTCTCATCTATACCTATAATCCTTAGGTTTGGACTTCTCATTGTGTCCTGGATTTCTTGGATGTTTTGGGTTACACATTTTTTGCATTTTGCATTTTCTTTGACTGTTGATTTGATGCTTTCTATGCTATCTTCAGCCCCTGAGATTCTTTCTTCCATCTCTTGTATTCTGTTGTTGATGTTTGCATCTATGACTCCTGATTTCTTCCCAAGGTTTTCTATCTCCAAAATTGTCTCCCTTTGTGATTTCTTAGTTGTTTCTACTTCCTTTTTTAGATCCTGGATGGATTTGCTGAGATCTTTCACTTGTTTGTTTGTATTTTCCTGTATTTCTTTAAGGTATTTTTGCGTTTCCTCTTTCAGGATTTCTGCCTGTTGACCCAAGTTCTCCTGTATTTCTCTAAGCGATTTTGTGTTTCCTCCTCATGGGCTTCTATCTGTTGATCCATTGTCTCCTGCATTTCTTTAAGCAATTCTCGTGTTTCCTTTGTAAGGGCATCTACCCGTTGATTCATTTCTTTAACAATTTTTGTGTTGCCTCCCTGTGGGCATCCATCTTTTGACCCATATTCTTCTGCATTTCTTTATGTGATTTTTGTGAATCCTTTGAAAGTGCATCTACCCGTTGATTCATTTCTTTAAGCGATTTTTGTGTTGCCTCCTTGTTGGCCTCCATCTGTTGATCCATGTTCTCCTGCATTTCTCTAAGCGATTTTTGTGTTTCCTTTGTAAGGGCTTCTAATCGTTGATTCATGATCTCCTTTAATTCTTTACTAGATTTATTTGTGTCCTTCTTGAAATCCTCTAATAGCATCATGAGAAGTGATTTTAAATCCAGAACTTGTCTTTCGGTTGTGGTGGGGTATCCAGGACTTGCTGCTGTTGGAGAGTTGGGTTCAGATGGTGCCATATTACTTTGATTTCTGTTAGTAACGTTCCTACTTTTGCCTTTTGCCATCTGGTTACCTCTGGTGTTAGTTGGTCCTGCTGTCACTGGCTGTTGGCTGGACCTCCTGTGAGCCTGCAAAGCTATTTCTGATGCCCCTGGATGACTGGGATTTCCCTGGCACCGATTTCTGGGGTCTGCCCTGCTCTTAAGTGACTTTGGAGCCCTGATGTGCCTTGCCCCAAGTGATGTTTATTGGGGAATCCCTGCACATCCAAAGGCTCAGAGTAGTGGATTCCTGGAGCAGAGGTTGCCAAAGGGAGGCTGGTAGGCTCCTGCCCTGTGCAGGTGTGTGTGATCTCACCCAGGGAGGGTGGACAGGGTTCCTCTGCAGGGCAGAAGTCCCACAGCCGAGCTGGCTTACTGCAGACCTGCCCAGCTCTTGGGAGCAGGGTATACACCAGCTGCCTGTGACCCAATCGATATTATGCCTGACTGTCTCTGAGCCTAGAGGTCCCAACTGCCCTGATGCTGGAGCAAAGATGGCGGAGTTCCCTCTGCACTCTCTTGGGGCTGATCACTCTGCAGGGGAGATGGCCCACAGCAGAACTGGCGCCCAGATGACAGCAGCCCTGTCCTGCTCTTGGGCGCAGATGGAAGCCCAACAGGCTGTGTTCCAAGCGATGTTATATTGGGGAGAACCTGGATACCTGTCTCCTCAGTGCAGTCGATCCAGGAACAGAGGTAGCCAAAGGGAAGCTGGTAGGCTCCTACCCAGTGCGGGGGGGGGGGTCCCTCTGCAAGGCAGAAGTCCCACAGCAGAGCTGGCGCGCAGGTTACTGCAGACCTGCCCAGTTCTTGGGAGCAGAGTACACACAAGCTGCCTGAGACCCAAGCGATATTATGCCTGTCTGTCTCTGAGCCTGGAGGTCCCATCTGCCCTGATGCTGGAGCAAAGATGGTTGAGTGGGCATCTCTTTCTTTAGGTTAGGAAAGTTTTCTTCTATAATTTTGTTGAAGATATTTACTGGCCCTTTAAGTTGGGAATCTTCACACCCTTCTAAAGTTATTATACTTCTATCCTAGATTTCTGGGACGTTTTGGGTTAGGAGATTTTTGCTTTTTGCACTTTCTTTGAGTGTTGGGTTAATGCTTTCTATGGTATCTTCTGCACCTGACATTCACTCTTCGATCTCTTGTATTCTGTTGGTGATTCTTGTATCTATGACTCCTGATCTCTTTCCTAGGTTTTCTGTCTCCAGGGTCTTTTCCCTTTTTGATTTCTTTATTGTTTCTCTTTCCAGTTTTAGTTCCTAGATGGTTTTTTTCAATTCCTTCACCTGTTTACCTGTGTTCTCCTGAATTTCCTTAAGGCAGTTATTTATTTCCTTCTTAAATGTCCTTTATCATCATCATGAGAAGTGAATTTAGATCCAAATCTTTATTTTCCTGTGTGGTGATGTAGTCAGGACTTACTTTTGTGGGAGAACTGGGTTCTGGTGATGCCAAGTAATCTTGTTTTCTGTTGCTTATGTTCTTAAGCTTGCTTCTTGCCATCTGGTTATCTCTAGTACTATCTACTCTCATTGTATGCGACTGTAGCCTATCTCTTCTGTGATCCTGGTTGTGTCAGAACTCCTTAGAGTCCATTGTCTCTGTATTACTGTGATGTCCTGGGTATGTCAGAGCTCCTGTGAGTCAAACTGCCTCTGTGATCCTGAGATCCTAGTGTGACCAACCTCCTGAGATCCTGTGATCCTATGATCCTGTGATCCTGGGCATGTTAGAGCTCCTGGGTGTTAAGCTTCCTCTGGGTGCTGTAGGACTGGGTAAAGAGCTAGCACCCAAGGTCTGCTCAGGCTATTAGTTCAGACCAGAAGGTACCTGTGCCACTGGCCATGTGAGGTTCCTTCTTCCTTGGATCCTGCTGGTCCCAGTTATTCCCCAGTGTTGGGGCAGAATTGTTGCCTCTTCACCTATGATCCTATGATCCTTGGCACATTAGAGTGCCTAGGATTTGAGCTTTCACTGAGTTTTGTGGGACTGGGTGCAGAGGTAGCACCTAAGATCTCTTTATCTTTTTTTATAGTCTAGATTTTATACCCATCCTGGTCCACCCTCTGACTGTTCCTTGTCCCATAACTCCTCTTTCTGTCTCCACATGGATATCCCCATCCCTCCACCCCCTACTCCACCAGGCTTCCCCACACCCCAGGGACTCCAGTCTCTTGAAAGTTCGGTGCATCTTCTCTGACTGAGTCCAGACCCAGCAGTCCTCTGCTGTATCTGTGTTGGGGGCTTCATAGCAGCTGGTGTATGCTGCCTGCTTGGTGGCCCAGTATTTGGAGATTTCGAGGGTCTAGGGTTAATTGAGACTGCTGGTCCTCCTACTGGATTGCCCTCCTCTTCAGTTTCTTCCAGCTTTTACCTAATTCAACCACAGGGGTCAGCATCTTCTGTCCATTGGTTGGGTGTAAATATCTTCATCTGACTCTTTCAGCTGTCTTTTGGGTCTTTCAGAGGGCAGTCATGATGGGTCCCCTTTTGTGAGCATACCAAAGCTTCGGTAATAGTATCAGGCCTTGGGGCCTCCCCTTGAGCCAGGCCCAAATCGAGACATAATTTTCTTTAAGCTATTTTCACTTCTGACCCAAGTCTAGGACCTTTATCTTTGAAAAATTAGGTTTGTGTCAAGTCTCTTTGATAGTGTCATTTTCAGACCTCACTTTCTTTGAGCATCTTGCCTCACGCCTCCAGGCAATTTTCTTCTAGCAGTTCATATCTTATGCTTCAAGCTTCCAATCTCCTTAGGTTGTCCAATGAATAATTTACTCTTCAGATTTATTGTGTTTCTAATTTCTAAGACATTTGTTTTCCTTATGCATGTCAGACAAGTACTCAGATGTAGAGTATGCACTAGTTTCAACAGAATCTTATTTACAGACTCTACCTTATAATTGTCAACATGTCTAATTACTTAATACTGAAAAGTTGGAGGATACTATCTCAGTAACTGAAGATTCTTCAACCTTGTTGATTCCTCATCTACAATAATTTATTTTACTTTATTGTAGATTAATAATTTCTTACCATTTTCTCTTCTATCTTTAAGTTTTCTTCCTGTCTTAAACTTCATTATGTGGATTAGAAAACATGTTATTATTTTACTCATTCACGTGGTTATAACTTCCTTTTATTTTTTATATATATATATCTTTGTTGAAGCTCAGAACGAAGCAGAATCCATTGTTGAAATCCTGGAACCTGTGAGTTTAGAATATCATAATCTTTATATAAATATTTATGATGGAAGTTCCAATTATATGATAAGCAGTTTCTTTTTTTTTTAACTGCTTTGTTTGTTTGTTTTTCAAGACAGGGTTTCTCTGTATAGCCCTGGCTGTCCTGGAACTCACTCTGTAGACCAGGCTGGCCTCAAACTCAGAAATCTGCCTGCCTCTGCTCCCCAGGTCCTGGGATTAAAGGCATGTGCCACCACTGCCCGATGATAAGCAGTTTCTTTGTGATGCTTTTATTAGTTGGTATGATGCTTAGCTTTAACTGTGACCTTGACATTCCCTGAGATGAGAATCTTAATGAGGAATTATGTAGACCATATTGACATAAGAACGTGTTGTTGTCAGGAAGACCCAGACCAATTTGGATGATGCTATTTCTCCAACTGAATCTTGAACTATATAAGAATAAAGAAAGCTAGCAAATGAGCAAACAAGAAGCACATATGTGATGCATCTTTCCTCTTGAGTGTGGATGCGAAGTGACTAGCTTCTTGGTTACTGTCCTGACTTTACTCCTTTGATACACTGTAAATAAAATTGTTAGACAAATAATACTTTTTGTCTGCCTACTTTCATCATGGCAAGAAAAATGAAATTACAGTAGTTACCAAGTATATTTTATTATTCTTTTTATTCCTATTCTACTACTTTAAATTGCTACAATGGGTTCAATTTTAGGAAGACGTGACACTGGTTTATATTTCTCCTTATATTTTCTTTGCCATACAATCTTTTATTCAGTGGCTAAATAACATCAAACAGAAATATAGCATTTGCATCCTTAAAAGTTTCAGTAGTTCTCTTGGTAAAGAATTATATTTGAATATTTCTGCAAAGTCCATCAACACACATCATTAAAATTACTCTGACACATATTTGTTTTTCTTTTTTGGTCATGGCAAAACATGACACATCATTTGCTTTTCATCTAACATCTAATCTCACTTTTCCTAGAAATGCATTCATACTTGTGATTATCCTCCTAAAATACCATTGTTTATTATTTCTACCACTTACAGAATTTTCTTCTTGAATTGCTACTTCTAATATATTTTGGGGACAATCTATCTATTCAAGCACTAAGACTCAATGGAGCATTTTCCTCTAACATCTCCACTTTTCCTATTTGTTTAATAAGAAATCACAACATTGTTTACTATATTTTTAAATTGCTGTACTACAATTCTTTATTTAGATGCATAGATGCTTACCCCCAACAATGAGTAGGGGTATTTTGTAATACCACTCTTAACCAAGAAGATATATGCAATTGATACATGCTGGGAAAATTGAAATCCATTTTAGCCAATGGTCTTTCACTGAGTATATTAACCATAGCCCAAGGCAGACGTTATACCTAGGAGTAGTTGGTCACCAGAGAATGGACTGACTCCACGATTTTGTTTGTATGTACAGTTTTTGTTTTACTTTTTTGGGGGGTTGTAATATTTTGTCATGTGAGCATTATTTTTCAGGTTATTTGATTTGATTTTCTTCCCTTTTCTGTTTTATATTTGCATTTTTCTATTATTTTATGAGAGAAAACATGGAGTTTGGTAGATAAGTTTGTGTAGAGGATCCTATATAGTTGTTGGAGGTAAAATAATATGATTAAAAAAAGGGGAGGTTGCAATCAGTATGTATTGTATGAGATAATTAATAATATATATTAATATATACATGTATATATTAAATACTTTTTTCCTTTCCTAAAGCACACATGCATTGAGTTCTATTTATGATCATTTCTGTACCATTTCCCTTAATTGCTATTCTTGATTTTCTGAATTCTCATATTCTCTCAAAAGGACCAGCATTGTAGGTTCCAAACTACTTGCCTGTGTAGTTATATTCTCTGTTCTCTAGTTTCAGTATGTTTATATAAATGCTATTACAAAATAGAAACTTAACTATACCATTACTTTGCTAATAATCCTTTCTGATTAATGTCTCAGTATGAGGTGTTTGCAAAGTTAGTGAGATGGAGGAAATTATCAATGAGGACATCATTACCATTTGTAAGCTGATAGAAATAAATACAGCAGCAAAGGTATGAAAATGTTCATGTGGAGATATAACGGTAAGGGTGTCTAAGACTATATTCTGGTTATAGCTCTATCTTTTAAAACATATTTACACAGTTTCATTGCATTCACTAATATCATCTAGATATTTAAAATACCTCAGAGGAGAGTTGACTACACTATTAATTTGTTATTGCTATTAGAGAAAGAGCATTAGTGTCAAGTAAAAATATGATTCTATATAAAAACTTTTACATTCAGTTTAGGGGGTTCATGCAGTTTTAAGAGTATTTGCTCATTCAAGTAGTATTTGACCAAGGACCTCTCCTCTATTTGATGTCCACCAAGGCCATCCTCTGCTGCATATGAATCTGGAGCCATGAGTCCCTCCATGTGTACTCTTTGGTTATGCCAGGACAGAGAAGCTGAGTGGGTGGATTGGTGAGCAGGGAGAGGGGGATGGGTTAGGGGATATTCATGGTGGAGAGGTAGAACCAGGAAAGGGGACAACATTTGAAATG
The DNA here is from genome assembly GCA_036184795.1 of Tokudaia tokunoshimensis. Lineage (NCBI taxonomy): Eukaryota > Metazoa > Chordata > Mammalia > Rodentia > Muridae > Tokudaia > Tokudaia tokunoshimensis. Next base: position 51,508,887 of record BTHU01000014.1, on the reverse strand, counting down.
TAAAAAAAGAATATATCTAAGAAAAAAAAGAAAAAATGAGGTATTTGAGTGAGAAACAAAACACTATGAATTATGTTCTGACAACTATTCAGTGAACTCCTCCAAATGATTTCTTTTTTTAAAAGATACACACATACATACACACACACACACACACACACACACACACACACACACAAAGTTTTCAAGACAGGTTTTCTCTTCATAACAGTCCTGGTGGTCCTAAAACTTGCTTTGCAGACCATGCTGGCCTCAAATTCACATAGATCTGTCTGCCTCCATCTCCTGAGTCCTGGAAATAAAGGAATGTACCATCATGCTTGTGTTTGATATTATTTTGATTAAAATAGTACATCACTTTCTCCTACCAAATTGTCCCATCTTTCTGCTCACCCTCAAACTCATGATTATATTTATTTTTATTATATACATGTATATACATATATATAATATTAGTGTTTTACTGCTGTGAACAGACAACAAGACCAAGGCTACTCTTATAAGGACAACATTTAATTGAAATTGGCTTACAGTTTCAGAGGTTCAGTCCATTATCATCAAGGCAGGAATGTGGCAGCATCTAGGCAGGCATGGTGCAGAAGGAGCTGAGAGTTCAACATCTTGTTCCAAAGGCATCAGGAGAAGACTGGCTTCCTGGCAGCTAGGAAGAGAGTCTTAAAGCCTATGCCCACAGTGACACATATGTTCCAACATGGCCAACCTTACTCCAACAAAGTAAAATCTAAAAATAGTGCCACTCACTGGGCTAAGAAAATTCAAACTACTGTATATGTATATGTATGTGTAACCTACTGTCTCTACTTAGTGTTACTTATATGTATATGCTTTTAGGGCTGACTATTTATTATTCTATAATCATTTAGCAGGCAAATCTCTGAAGATTAACTGCTTCAGTGCTTCTTTATTACTTATAGCTCTTTCTCTTAGGACATAGGCCCCATGGGATTTTCTGAGTACACTTTGGAATGTCAACTGGTGTTCTTGTTGTTCAGGTCTTGTTTAGGCAGTCATTTTGTTGAGATTTCATGAGTATAACTTTCCTGTTACAGAAGACACAATCACACAGACTTCCTGGTCCTTTGTCTCTTACAATCTTTCTACCTCCTCCATGTTTTCTAATCACGAAGCACAAGAGTTCTCTGTGTTGTAGGTGTTTCGTTTGTGCTGATTATTTCATGGTCAGTTCTCTGCATTTTGACCCTTTTCAGTCTCCAGCAATGGTTTCCATCTCCTGAATGAAGAAGCTTCCTAATTAGGATGACAGCTAGAATCATAATCAGGCACAGTGTCCTTCTTGTTAAGTCTGCTTTAAGTCATAATAGACAGCCATTGATTATGGTTGTATATATGTGCCACTATTCTATACTTTTGAGGTAGTTTGCCATACTACTTATTGTTTTAGTTCATTAGCATCATAGCTGATTAAGAGTATTGATTGCTTTCTTTTCACAGAAGCTTGTCTGCCACTGTTACATACTATGAAAGGTGGTACCTGGGAAAGAGGGTTTTGGCTAGTTCCAGCTCAAATCCACCAAGATATATGTCTGAAGCACATAGTGTCATCAGAAACATGTCTTACCTTCAACTTTTGGGAGGCAATTTAGAATAATACCAAAAACCTATATTATTTTGGGAGTCTCATGGACTCTTGTGACAAAAAACAACTTGTAAACTAAATACTTTCAAACTAATAAAATATTATAATTTACTTCTTTTAATCAACCACCTTTTGCCTCATTAGAATTATCATTTCACAGGCAATAATATGTGATGCTTGTACCAGGAATGTTACATGCTACATATAATCTAATGGACACACATAGTTCTATAATTCTATTTTAAGTTAATTTTTTGTTGTTGTTGCTCTATATGCAAAGGAAAATATATAAATTTTTTCAAAAGCTTAGAAGAGAGGACAATGAAATACAATAAGTAATACGTTTAAGTGGAATAGCTAAAGAAAAATGGTGGGTCATGTTTTTCCTGGGCATATGAAAATATTTGGGGAAACTGTAATATAACATGTCTAGTTGATAATTTTTGTAATAATAAACATTACAAAATATTTAAACACTTAAATCTTCTAGCATATAGTAAGTCATTGATGAATTCATTTTTATATTTGATTATAATTTAAAAATTATGTTTATTTAATCTCAAATTTAAAATTAACACGTAACACTATATGTTTATATAAAAGGTAATCACTTACTAGAATTTTATTACATATAAAAAATAACTTGCCGGGCGGTGGTGGCGCACGCCTTTAATCCCAGCACTTGGGAGGCAGAGGCAGGAGGATTTCTGAGTTCGAGGCCAGCCTGGTCTACAAAGTGAGTTCCAGGACAGCCAGGGCTACACAGAGAAACCTTGTCTTGAAAAACCAAAAAAAAAAAAAAAAACAAAACAAACTTAATATGTAACTCTTTCATTTAATTTTTACTTTAGACTAGCCTACTTTTACCTAGAAGTAGGTAATTTATCAATGACAGAAAAAAATGTTCCATATTTAGAAGTATGATAATATAATTATTTATGTAATAATTTGATATATAATATAATAAGATAAAACAAAAACTAACACAGGAATTGGACAAAACAAACAAACAGAAGGAAAAGAGCCTAGGAGAAGGCAGAAGAACAGAAACCCACTCAACTGCACACTCAGCAATTATATAAAACCTCTAAACTATGGCTCTTCTCCAAAATGGTTTCCTGATCCTTGAGGGGAAGAATTTTAAAGAGACATTCCGTGTAGGGATGTGTGTTCTAAGGTCTCTCACTCTCTGCATATTTTTTGGCTCTGGAACTTTGTATTTATGCCCATCTGTTGCAGGAAGAAGCTTTTCTTATCCAGAGTATAGCAGGATATCATTAGATGTCATTTTAGCATTCTTACCAGCATCTGCTGTCACTTGAGTTTTTGGTCTTAGCCATTCTGACTGGGGTGAGGTGGAACCTCAAGGATGTTTTGATTTGCATTTTCCTGATGACTAAAGATGTTGAACATTTCTTTAGGTGCTTCTCAGCCATTTGGTATTCCTCAGTTGAGAATTCTTTGTTTAGTGCTGTCTCCCATTTTTTAAAATTGGGTTTTGTTATCTGGAGTCTAATTTCTTGAGTTCGTTGTATATATTGGATATTAGTCCTCTATCAGATCTAGGATTGGTGAAGATCTTTTCCCCAAAACTCAGATGACAGCAGATGCTGGTAAGGATGTGGAGAAAGAGGAACACTCCTCCATTTTTGGTGGGATTGCAAGTTGTTAAAACCACTCTGGAAATCAGTTTGGCAGTACATCAGAAAATTGGACATAGTATTACTGGAAGCATAGTATTACCACTCCTGGGCATATAGCCAGAAGATGCTCCAACATGTACTAAGGACACATGTTCCACTGTGTTGATAGTAGCCTTATTTATAATAGCCAGAAGCTGGAAAGAACCCAGATGTCCCTCAGTGGAGGAATGGATACAGAAAATGTCGTACATTTATACAACGGAGTACTACTCAGCTATTAAAAACAATGAATTCATGAAATTATTAGGTAAATGGATGGAACTAGAGAATGTCATCCTTAGTGAGGTAACCCAATCACAAAAGAACACACAAGGTATGTACTCGCTGATTAGTGGATATTAGCCCAGAAACTTGGAATACCCAAGATATAATTCACAGACCACATGAAGGTTAAGAAGGAAGACCAGAATGTGGATACTTTGTATCTTCTTAGATAGGGTACAAAATACCCATGGGAGGAAATACAGAGACAAAGTGTGGAGCAGAGACTGAAGGAAAGACCATTCAGAAACTCTTCCACGTAGAGATCATCACATATACAGTTACCAATCACAGACACTATTGTGGATGCCAACAAGTGCTTGCCAACAGGACTCTGATATAGCTATTTCCTGAGAGGCCCTGCCAATGCCTGAAAAGCACAGAGGAGATGCTCTCAGACAATCATTGAACTGAGTACAAGGTTCCCAATGGGGGAACTAGAGAAAGGACCCAAGGAGCTGGATGAGCTTGCAGCCCCATAGGAGGAACAATAATATTAACCAACAAGTGCTCCCAGTGCTCCCAGGGACTTAACCACCAACAAAAGAGTACACATGGAGGGACCCATGGCTCCTGCTACATGAGTAGTAAAGGATAGCCTAGTCGAACATCAATGAGAGGAGAGGACCTTGGACCCGAGAAGGCTCATTGTCCCAGGTTACAGGAATGCCAGGTTAGGGAAGCTGAAGTGGGTGGGTTAGTGAGTGGGGTATGGGGATAGGCAGTTTGCCAAGGGGAAATGAGGAAAAAGGATAGCATTTGAAATGTAAATAATGAAAATATCTAATAAAAAAAGAAGCCATTTTAATGTTTCTCTATGTCTCTGTCTCTCTTTCTCTCTATCTTCAGTTTATTTCTATTTTTATTTTTGGACAGTAGCATTTGGTTTGCCCTAGGTCCCAGGGCTATTTAGACTCAGGTTCTTGGTCATCCAAGCAGTATAGGTTAAATTTGGCTCCACCATTGCACTAGCATTTCTTGTAGGCAGGACACCACTGTTAAAGCATATGTGGCAGGGGTTATGTATAAGTTTCTCCTTTGACAGGTACAGAGTAATTTCCTATACCTAAGATGCTAGAACATAGGAGTAAAGGCTGTAGGTAGACACTTGGTGAACTTCTCTATGTTTAATGAGTCATTGAAAATATTTTCTGAACTGAGTTTTTATCTTTGGATATTTCTATGAAATAATAAAACTCTCATTGATTCTATGATACAATGAAGTATTCTGTTTATGAAAATATTGCCATATATAAAATACAATTTTAAGGACAAAACACTGAAAACAGTTTTTGAATCAAAAAAATGGGTTTGTTGTTGTGGTTGCCATAAATTTTAACATTTTTGAGAAAATTCATGGACATACTTGCCTGAAGCATGAGAAAAACACCTTTTGAAGCTTACATAAGTAATACTGCTATTTGATGCTTAATTAACACTTTTGGCATGACTAATACAGGCTAACTGCCAATATAAAACAATTTAATTCTTAAGTAAAAATATCTTTGACTAAATTAAAATTGAAAGACAATGATCCACTGGATGGGCAAATTTATTGAATACTATGCCCCAATTTTGTTAATGAAGGCATACATCATTCTCCAAATGACGCACTATTTGCAAAGCCAGGAATAATGCTAGTTTTTGTAGTTGGTGCCAAGACTATGGTTGAAAGAATAACAAGAAGAAACATGGTAGAGATGGCAAAGTAGTGGGGAGTCCTGTGGCCAAGAGTAGAAATTATTCACGATGATGTTTTCTTGGTTTGGAATCTCTTTCCCCACCCCTATAGAATTCCAACCACCACATTTAAAATAAATTTGACAAATACAATATATTAAATTAAATACTACCTTGGACAGGGGGAAGAATGATAAAAGCTGGAGTTAGAAATTTCTAGGTGGGCCATTTTGTCTCCAATGATTGAGCAGGTGGGAACAGTCAGGAGTGCAGGGAACATAAGAGTGCCAGAACAGCTGGGACAGGGTTTGTCTGGGCTCCATCTGCACCCAGAAGCTGGGCAACCCCACAGCCATTTCTGCACTGATCCTGCCAGAGGGAAATGCTCTGCAGGGAGTGATTTGACTTCTGGGTTTAGAGGTGAGGCTTCCATCTTCTCTCCAGCAACTGAGCAGGCAGGTACAGCCAGGATTGCAGGGAACACAGGAGTGGCACAGCAGATGGGACAGGGTCCATCTTGAATTCCACAAGCACCTAGGAGCTGGGCAGTGCCACAGCACTCTGTGCTAGGGGAGAGATGGTCACCCAGAGGTTCTAAGACAAGCTTGCAGGCCCACAGGAGGGACAAGTGACATCCAGAGACAGCAGAACAAGCTAAAACCAGAGATAACCAGATGGCAAAAGGCAAACTTAGGAACATTACCGACAGAAATCAAGGGAAAATGGCACCATCCAAACCCAATTCTCCCACAGCACGTCCTGGATACCACAATACACCAGAAAAGCAAGATTTGGATTTAAAATCACAGCTTATGATGCTGATAGAGAGCTTCAACAAGTACATAAATAACTCCCTTAAAGAAATACAGGAGAACACAGGTAAACAGGTAGATGCACATAAAGAATTACAGGAAAGTACAAAAATCCAAACAAACAAACAAAAAACACACAAAAAAACAAAAACAGATAATTACACCAGACTTCTCACCAGAGACTATGAAAGCCAGAAGACTCTGAGCAGATGTCATACAGACCCTAAGAGAAGACAAATGCCAACCTTGGCTACTATACAAAGCAAATCTCTCAATTACCATAGATAGAGAAACAAGGTATTCCATGACAGAAACAAATTTACATAATATCTTTCTACAAATCCAGCCCATCAAAGGATAATGACTGGAAAACACCAAAAAAAAAAAAAAAAAAAAAAGGAGAGAAACTACACCCTGGAAAAAGCCAGAAATTAATCTTCTTTTAACAAACCAAAATGAAGAGAGCCACACAAACATAACTCCAACTCTAATAACAAAAATAACAGGAAGCAACAATCACTTCTACTGAATATCTCTTAATATCAATGAGCTCAAATCTTCAATAAAAACACATAGACTAACAGACTGGATACATAAGTACATAAGCAGGAACCAATATTTTTGCTGCTTACAGGAAACCCACCTCAGGCACAAAGACAGACACTGCTTCAGAGTAAAAGTCTGGAAAAGAATTTTACAATCGAATGATCCCAGGAAATAAGCTGGTGTGTAGCCATCCTAATATCAAATAAAATCGATTTCCAACATACTCAAAAAGATAAGGAAGGACACTACATACTCATCAAAGGAAAAATCTACCAAGATGAACTCTCAATTCTGAACATATATGCTTCAAACACAAGGGCATCCCATTCATAAGAAACTTTAGAAAGCTCAAAGCACACATTGCACCACACAATAATAGTGAGAAACTTCAACACACCACTCTCCTCAATGGACAGATCAGGGAAACACAAACTAAATAGAGAAAGAGTGAAAGTAACAGAAGTTATGAACCAAAAGGATTTAACAGATATCTGCAGAACATTTTTTTCCTAAAACAAAAGAATATACCTTCTTCTCAGCACCTCACAGTACCTTCTCCAAAAGTGACCATATACTCTGTCACAAAACAGACCTCAGCAGATAAAAGAAGATTGAAATAATTCCATGCACCCTATCAGATCACCACAGAATAAGGCTGGTCTTCAATAGCAACAAAAACAACAGAAAGCCCACATACACATGGAAACTGAACAACACTCTACTTAATGATAACTTGGTCAAGGAAGTAATAAAGAAAGAAATTAAAGATTTTTTAGAATTTAATGATAACAAATGCACAATATACCCAAACTTATGGGACACAATGAAAGCAGTGCTAAGAGGAAAACTCATAGCTCTGAGGGCCTCTGAAAAGAAAAAGGAAAGATCATACACTAACAACTTAACAGCACAGCTGAAAGCTCTAGAACAAAAAGAAACAAATACACGCAAGAGGAGTAGAAGGCAGGATATAATGAAACTCAGGGCTGAAATCAACCAAGTAGAAACAAAAAGAACTATACAAAGATTCAACCAAACCAGGAACTGGTTCTTTGATAAAGATAGATAAACCCTTAACCAAACTAACCAGAGGGCACAGAGACAGGACAGTATCCAAATCAGAAAAATCAGAAATGAAAGGGAGACATAACAGATACTGAGGAAATCCAAAAAAATCATCAGATCCTACTATAAAAGCCTATACTCAACAAAAGTGAAAAATCTAGATGAATTGGACAATTTTCTAGACAGACACCAGGTGCCAAACTTAAATCAGAATCAGATAAATGGTCTGAACAATCCCATAACTCCTAAAGAAATAGAAGTTTTCATTAGTAGTCTCTCACACAAAAAAAGGCCCAGGGCCAGAGAGGTTCAGTGCAGAGTTCTATCAGACCTTCAAAGAAGACCTAATACCAGTACTCTTCAAATCATTTGACAAAATAGAAACAGATGGAACACTACCCAATTCGTTTTATGAAGTCACAATAACTCTGATACCTTAACCACACAAAGACCCAACAAAGAAAGAGAACTTTACACCAATTTCCCTTATGAATACTGATGCAAAAATTTTCAATAAAATTTTTGCCAACCAAATCCAAGAACACATCAAAATGATCATCCACCATGATCAAGTCGGCTTCATCCCAGGCATGCAGGGGTGGTTCAATATAGAGAAATCCATCAATGTAATCAAATATAAAAAAAGAACTGAGAAAAGAAACACATGATCATTTCATTAGATGCTGAGAAAGCATTTGACAAAGTCCAACAACTCTTCATGAAAGAAGTCTTGAAAAGATCACGAATTCAAGGCCCATAACTAAATATAGTAAAAGCAATATACAGCAAACCAGTAGCCAACATCAACCTATATGGAAACTTGAAGCAATCCCACTGAAATCAGGGAGTAGACAAGCCTGTTCACTCTCTCCGTGCCTGTTCAATATAGTACTCAATGTCCTAGCCAGAGCAATTAGACAACAAAAGGAGGTCAATTGGATACAAATTGGAAAGGAAGAAATCAAAGTATCACTGTTTGCAGATGATATGATTGTGTACTTAAGTGACCCCAAAAATTCCACCTGAGTACTTCTAAACCTGATAAATAACTTCATCAAAGTGACTGGATATTAAATTTACTCAAAGAAATCAGTAGCCTTCCTATACTCAAAGAATAAACAGGCTGAGAAAGAAATTAGGGAAATGACACCCTTCACAACAGTCACAAACAATATAAAATACCTTGGTCTGACTCTTACCAAGCAAGTGAAACATCTTTAGGACAAGAACTTCTAGTCTTTGAAGAAAGAAATTGGAGATCTCAGAAGATGGAAAGATCTCCCATGCTCATGGATTGGCATAGTAAATATAGTAAAAATGGCCATCTTGCCTAAAGCAATCCCCATCAATATTCCAACTCAATTCTTCATAGAATTAGAAAGAGCAATTTCCAAATTTATCTGGAATAACAAAAACCCCAGGATAGTGAAAACTATTCTCAACAACAATAGAAACTTCTGGAGGAAATCACCATCCCTGACCTCAAGCTGTATTACAGAGCAATAATGACAAAAACTGCATAGTATTGGTACAGTGACAGGCGGGTAGATCAGTGAAATAGAACTGAAGACCCAGAAATGAACCCACACATCTATGGTCACTTGATCTTTTAAAAGGGAGCTAAAATCATACAGTTGATAAAAAGACAGCATTTTCAACAACGGTGCTGGTTGAACTGGCAATTAGACTGTAGAAGAATGCAAATCCATCCATTCTTATCTTCTTGTACAAACTAAAGTCCAAGTGGATCAAGAACCTCCATATGAAACCAGATACACCGAAACTAATAGAAAAGAAAGTGGGGAAAAAACCTCAAGCTCATGGGCACTGGGAAAACTTTCCTGACCAGAATGCCAATGGCTTATGCTCTAAGATCAAGAATAGGCAAATGGAACCTCATAAAATTGCAAAGCTTCTGTAAGGCAAAGGACACTGTCAACAGGATAAAATGACAACCAACAGATTGGGAAAAGATCTTTACCAATTACATCCTATAGAAGTCTAATATACAATATATACAAAGGACCCAACAAGTTAAACTCCAGATAACCAAATAACCCTATTAAAAATGGAGAACAGAGCTAAACATAGAATTCTCAACTGGGAAAACTCGAATGGCTGAGAAGTACCTAAAGACATGTTCAACATCCTTAGTCATCCGGGAAATGCAAATCAAAACCACCTTGAGATTCAACTTCACTCTAGTCAGAATGACTTAGATCAAAATCTCAGGCAACAGCAGATGCTGGCAAGGATGTGGAAAAAGAGGAACCCTCATCCAATGTTGGAGGTATTGCAAGCTGGTACAACCACTCTGGAAATCAGTCTGGCAGTTCCTCAGAAAATTGGACATGGTACTATCTGAGGGCCCAGCTATACCACTCCTGGGCATATACCCAGAAGATTCTCCAATATGTAATAAGGACAAATGCTCTACTGTGTTCATAGCAGCCTTATTTATAATAACTAGAAGCTGGAAAGAACCCAGATGTCCCTCAACAGAGGAATGGATATAGAAAATGTGGTTCATTTATACAATGGAATATTACTCAGCTATTAAAAACAATGAATTCATGAAATACTTAGGCAAATGGATGGAGCTTTTATCCTGTGTGAGGTAACCCAATGACAAAAGAACACACATGGTATGCACTCTCTGATAAGTGAATATTAGCTCAAAATTCTGAATACTCTAGATACAACTCACAGACCATGTGAAGCTCAAGAAAAAGGAAGACCTAAGTGTGGATACTTTGATTCTTATTGGAAAGTGGATCAAAATACCTGTGGCTCACAGCCAACCAATAGAATGAGCATGGGTCCCCAATGGAGTAGCTAGAGAAAGGACTCAAGGAGCTAAAGAGATTTACAGCCCTGCAGAAGGAACAATAATATGTACCAACCACTATCCCCAGAGCTCCCAGGGACTAAACCACCAACCAAAGTGTACAACCATGGAGGGACCCATGGATCCAGCTTCATATGTAGCAGAAGATGACAATTTCAGACATGAATGAGAGGAGAGTCCATTGGTCCTATGAATGCTCAATTCCTCTGAATAGGGGAATGCAAGTCAGGACATTTGGGGTGGGGGTGCGGGGTGAGGTGTTCAGGGGAAGGGGGGATAGGATAGGAGGTTTTCAGAGGCAGAAAGTGGAAAGGGGCTACCATTTGAAATATAAATAAAGCAAATATTTAATAAAAAAGAATTTTCTAGGTGAAATTCTTCTTACTATTTGGTTCATTTAGAAGCACTTCAGGATTATTCATAGTTACAATATTGCTATACTCCATATATAAGGCAGTCACATTCCAGGGCATTGTCTTCTTTCTGGAATATTTGCACATGTTTGAATTCAAAACATAACAGGAGGAATGATGTTTAGGTCCAAGAAGGAAAAAGTGACCTTCTTTTATTATTCTTCTAGTATTAAATTCTATTCCTCTGATACCATGCTCTCTTAATTTCATGTATCCTCTCTATTGTTAGTTTCTCTTGATTATTGTTCTAGGATAGGCAGGACTGTTCCTCATAGAAACACTGTCTTGAAAACTAAAACCAAACCATGTGTGTGTGTATATATATATATATATATATATATATATATATATATATATATATATATATATTATGGATAATAATGAAATAATAGGAAGTAATAAATTTGTGTTAGAATAAGGAAGGCATGGGAGAAGTAGGCATCAGGAGAGAGAGAAGATTATGCAAAATATGCAAATAGAGTATTTTTATATGAACTTCAAAGTAAATAATTAAATTTATTTAAATTCCTTTACTTTTATCTCTAAGAGTATAAGTATAAGCATGTTAATAAGACTATTTTAAAAAAAATCCACCATTTTTGTTCAAGGAATGATATACTTTGTCATAGCATTTTGTCTCTTCATTCTTCCCACAAATAGGCACTTATTGTCTGAATGAATTCGGTAAATTCTGAGGCAAAATATCCATTACAAATCCAATCATGCAAACATTTTGTACTAAATGTTTTAAAGTACATATTGTTCATATCACATTTATCATAGCATATTATGGAACTAAGAAGTTTAACTCTTGAAAGTACTCTTAGAAAGAACTGTGATGAACAGATGAGGGATATATTGCTGAGAAATGGCAAAAATAAGATTGTCTAACTCAAGAGGATCTACTGATCACAAAGGAAATCTGATGGGCAAAAAAAAAATTGCATCAGTGGAGGAGTGTTCCTCTTTCTTCACATCCTCACCAATATGTGTTGTCACCTGTGTTGCCGTCTTCGCCATTCTGATTGGCATAAGGTGGAATCTCTGGGTCATTTTGATTTGCATTTCTTTGATCACTAAGGACTTTGAACATTTCTTTAGGTGCTTCTCATTCAAGATTCTTCTGTTGTGAATTCTCTGTTTAGTTCTATACCCCATTTTTTGACTTTTTTTTTATTTTTGGTGGTTAGCTTATTGACTTCTTTATATATTTTCTCTATTAGCCCTCTATCAGATGTAGGGTTAGTGAAGAATTTTCCAACTCTCTACATTGCCAATTTGTCTTATTTACTACACCCTTTGCCTTACAGAAGCTTTCCAGTTTCATGACGTCCCATTTATCAATTCTATAGCGCCAACCTTCAGCAGGAAGACAGGGCATCAAATGAGGGAGGGGTTTCCATCCCACAGTCGAAATTCTCACCCATAATTGTTCCAGTCTGATAGAACTTCAGTGATGGAGATGGAGAGAAGCCAGAATAAAAGAAGGTCCACTGATAGGTCCAAAGTGGGATCCAGCTCAAAGGGAGTTCCCAAGGCCTGACACTGTTACTGAAGCTGTGGAATGCTCACAAAACAGGATCTCTCATGACCACTCTGGAAGACCCAAAAAGCAAATGATAGAATCAGATGCAGATATTTGCACCCAACCAATGAGCAGAAGCTGCTGACTCCCGTGGTTGAATTAGGGAAAGGCTGAAAGAAGCTAAGGAGGAGGGTGACCCTGTAGGAGGACCAGCAGTCTCAATTAACCTGGATCCCCGAGATCCCTCAAACACTGGACCACCAACCAGGCAGCATAACCAGCTGATATGAGGCCCCTAACACATATACAGTAGAGGACTGCCAGGTCTGTGTTCAATCAGAGATGATGCACCTAACCCTCAAGAGACTGGAGGACCCAGGGAGTTTAGAGGTCAGTTGGGGTGGAGGCTGGAGGGTACGGACATCCTCATGAGACTGAGGGGGGGGTGGCGAGGAGGTACGGATGTAATGTGGAACAGTTGGAGGGATGATGGGGGGGTTGGATAAATTCTGAAGTGTAAAAATATAAATAAATTAATTAATTAAAACAAATGTAGCAATGGGAAATTGCTTTGTACTCCCTAACCTCTCTGTCTCACAGTCTCTGCTTCAGGTAATTAGAAATGAGCATTCATAATATTTTGTAAATATTCCAGGAGTTAGCAGACAAGTGACATTTATCATAGAATCTGGCAGAGGGCAGGCCTGCAATCACTCTTAGTCTTCAGTCATTATCTCATTATCCATGACATTTGACACTGCAGTATAAAGACCTTGGCATCATATATTGTCTTTGTGATCTCAGTTTCAACTTTTGTAATATGTGAATAATAATTCCTGTTCTGTGCCATGGGGTTGCTTTGAAAAGCAAATACAATAACAGATGCTGGAATCACTCAGGTATAGTCAAAAGAATTCAGCTTTAGAACAAGATAAGTCTAGTCTCAAATCCTTTTAGCAGATTATTTCCCACGGAGCATCTTCCATAGCATTGTTAAAATGCAAATCTGATCTTATCTCAGTGTCTCCTAAAATTTTAATTCTTTTTCTTTTATTTTCAGACTATAATCAATAATCCTTGCTGTTACCTGTTAAGCCTGCATGACATATCCCCGTCTTTGGCTTTATCGATGCTGGTTTCCCATGATTCACTAGAAAGCTGTCCTGCCCTTTCCAAAACAAAGCTCTCATGTTAAGGTTTAGAATCAAAATATTTCTCTCTTTATCTTTTCATATAAATGTAGCTTATCTATTAAGCTTTATATATTTAGGATTTCTTATCAATTATGTTCTCAGTCATGTACCCCCAGTCTTTGTTGTTGTGTTTAGCTTTTTAGATTGTTTTCATGATATTATTAATTTTGTTTCTTAACATATTACAGTATATACTAAAATTTCTTGAACTAATATTTGCTTCTCTGTCACCTCTGCTCACTCCATCAAAAACAACAATATCCCTTAGTGTTTTTAGCTGTTGCCCCAGGTTTTAGTAAATCAGACTCTTAATAGATTTTCTGAAAGTATTTACATTAAATTTTTTACTGGATAAGACAGAAACTAATGCTATAAGAATCTATTAATATTGAAGATATGTCAATATCAATATAGCAATTAGTAAAAGCTACCATTCTTACTAATTATGTAATTATGTAAGTAACTGTATAAGCTATGCTACATTTAAATGTATTTAATTACTATTTTCAAATCATTAAAGGCATATAAGTTGAATATTAATATATACATGAATATTCTCTCATAATACAAATTTAAAATACACTTTGTTGGGGTGGCTAGTTCAGAGATCATAGAATGTTCATAATACCTTAAGCTAGTATTGTTCAAAAAGAATTATGAAGTTTAAGATGAATGTATCCAGGGAGAATTTTAGAAAGAAGTGTTTCTATATGGTCATGGCCATCAGCATAAACTATACCAACATGTCAGAATTGAAAATTCTTGTGGAAGGAAGTAGCTTTGTTAGAATACAGAGTGTTTAAAGTTTAATAGCACTTTTAAGTCTCTTAAGATTAACACGGTCTTGTTGAGTTAACTCATTCCAACACTATAAAAGATGAGGGAATAATTAGCCATCAGTGCCTGTTGATCTGTCTCGTCTTCCTACTTCTCTGTGGATAAAGTTGCACATTTTTATTCAAAATATAAGAATTGTGTTCAGTACTTTTTCCTCCTCCTGAAGACTAGGTCATTGGGATTCTTGCTAGAGCAAACTTTTACTTCTTTGTACATTGCTAGAGCCACATGTTACTTTTGAGATGCTTGTGGAATAAGTGAGGGCTATGCAGAGTCAGAAAAGGGAAGCAATTCCATTTTGCTGTGAGAATGTTCAAAACTCACCCTCTAAGTTTTTGACCAGTCTAACAATAGGAAAAATTAGGTTCTATGTACACATTTAAAATAATAACTTTGGCACATCATTCTAGGATAGAAGGATAATTAAATAGACAGATTTCTAATGTTTATAATATTCCTGACATACAAAGTAAAAGTGAAATGGAAACTTTCACTCATAGTATTCACGATGACCTATGAATTCTTAGATACCAATAGTTCTGTCACTGTGTGTAGAGTTTACAGGAATGCTAATCTATCAAGGTTAAAGGGTAAAACAATAATATTAAGAGCCTAAGGAGATGATTCAGTTTCTAAAGTGCTTACTGTGTAAGCAGAGGATCTGATATCAAGACCTGTGTAAAAAACTGGTAGGTAGCATCCCTACACCAGAGCAAATCAACAGGTACCATGGAGGTAGCTGACCAGGAAGCATAGTTACAATGAGTTCCAGGCTCAAAGAGAAACTTTGCCTTACAAAATAAATTGGAGACAGTGTGCAAACCTAGTGCAATGAGAACTTCCTGGAATCTATGAGGGTGACACTAGTGAGGACTGGAAATATTGAAGGATGCAGCATCTGAACTGGCCAACGTTTTTAGCCATGCAAGGCTTCCAGAGTTGGTCTTGGTTGCATTTGTCTAGTTGTTTGTTGAGGGGTTTCCTGTTGAGATGTCCAGACAACACAGGCGGGTATTAGAATAAATAGGTTCACTCTCCGAAAACTGTCAATAGGGCCACATTGCTGAGGATAACATCCACATACCACACTGAATGTTGAGATAGAACTAGTGTTTTTTGTTGGATCTACGATGCAAGACCCATAAAGTCATATCATGAGACAGGTCTCACGTAAGAGGTTTACTTAGGGAAGGGGGAGGAAACACAAAGGTTTCCTCTGGATAGAGAAAAGAAAAAAGTGGAGAAGGAAAGAGGAACTGGACCTTTTATTAGGCAGGTGGAACATAGGCAGGAGGAAGAGATGTGACAGGAGGCAAGAATGGGACTGTGTCACTTCTCAGCTGCTAGTGATGATGTGTCCTGTTATTGCTGGACCTCTCTGGTTGGTTGTGGAGGTACCTTATTGTCCTGCTATTTCTGAACCCCTTGGATTGATCATGAAGTGGCTGATTGCTAACAGCTGTATGGAGCCTTTACCCCATTTTAGTCTCTTTCAGGCAGGAATGTACTCTGTGGGCTACCAAAAGGAAAACCTGGACACCAATCCAGCCACAAAACTTTTGACCTGCAATCTTTCTTTTCTGCAATATATGCTGGGTCAATAGTGGCACAAAACTTGTGGGAGTGACCAACCAGTGTCTGTTGTAACTTGAGACCCAGGCCACAATAGGGATCCCATGCCCTACAGTGCCTGCATGGCCAGGAACCAAAGACTAGATAGCCCAGAGACCTAGTCAAAATAAATAGATACTAGATAGATAGATAGATACTGGCCAACGTTTTTAGCCATGCAAGGCTTCCAGAGTTGGTCTTGATTTGATAGATAGATAGATAGATAAATAGATACTAGATAGATAGATAGATAGATAGATAGATAGATAGATAGATAGATAGATAGATAGATGACAGATGTAATGAATTAATGAAGGAATAAATAAATAAATAAATAAATAAATATGATTCCTGATAGCATTATACTATACTCAGAGATCTGGGTCTTAGCCAGTTAATCACTGTAAATGAATACTCTGGCAGCAGACGAAATCCAGTGGGACCCACAGCCAGACATTATGTGGAAAGATAGTGTACACTGGATGAAGCTTCCCGGGAGTTGCACACGAGTGGGTTTTCGGTGAACGGAGAGCTGGGAAGTGAAACGACTGGGTTTGAGAGAAAGAGAACACACAGAGACATTAGTGCATGGCTGTACAAAATCTCTCTTTTCTTGGGGAGATAAGGGTGGCAATAAATGTGCTGTGGGTGTGATCTTGCAGAGTCTTTTCAGTGCTTCTCATCAGGGCCTTGGCACTACTGTTCCTTGAGGATGTTGACCCCATAGGGTCTGTTGCTCTGCGGGAGGCTGAGGTGTGACAAAAGGCTTGCTCCTGGAGCTCTGCCAGCTCTGCCAGGTTTTTTTTTGGGGGGGTGGTGGTGGCTGGAATTCCTCCCTCTGAATGCTGCGGAGTGGGAGAAGTATGCAGGCAGCTGAATAATGGCTGTCAGGCTATATGGCACTTCAATATAACTCTCTACAACTGGAGGTCTCCATAGTGTTCAAACCCTTGGATATTGGGAAACCCGACAGAAGAGGAGTATAGACTCTAGGAGTAAGATGAGATGGAGGACACTAGGAGAACAGGCTCACTGAATCTACTAAACAGGGATCACATGGGCTCACAGAGCCTGAAGAAGCAATCACAGAGCCTGTATGGGTCTGCACCTGGTTTTCTGTGTATATGTTATGGCTGTTAGCTTGGTATTTTTGTGAGATTTCTAACAGTGGCAACAGGTGTGTCTCTCACACTTTTGCCTGCTATTGGAATCCTTTTTCTCCTATTGAATTACTGTTTTCAACTTTGATAGTGAGGACTTTTTGCCTTGTATTAATGACTCCTGTTTTGTCCTGTTTGGTGTTATTCTTGAAGTTTCTTTATGAAGAAATATGAAGGGGAAGTGGATCTTGGTGAGAAGGGAGGTAAGGGGAAAGTGAAAGGAATGGAGAGAAGGGATACTGTGGGCCAGATATATTCCATAAGAGAAGATTCAGTTTTCAACAAAGTGAAGAGCTACTGAGTAAACACACACACACACACACACACACACACACACACACACACACACACACACTTGCTCACACACTCACAATACTTGATGCAACATGTACACAAACACATTCAAAACACACACACTCAAACATCCTACAACATATATGTACATGCATACAACACACACACACACACACACACACACACACACACACACACACACACCACAGTCTTGAAAAAGAGCAGGAAAAGAACACCTATTAGAAAGAACCAGGCAAGATGAAACACTGGCCAATGTGAAGAAGGATGGAGATTTTGTAACCTGATAATTATTGCTGTCTATTCTGAACACCCAGTACCAAGGAGACACATGTGCTTTGTATTTAATAAACCAGCAGAGTCTGTCTCTGCTTCAAATTCCAAGTTCTTTGTTAGAAAGCTTAGAGATTTAATGCAGATCTTTAGTTCATAGTTTTATTAAATTTCTCTCTAGATCTTAATAATTTATCCCATTATTATTTAATGGCTTTCCCATTTCCTGGATGTGTGAAAAGAAAACAGAATTTGCTACTTATGCTACATTCATAAAGAAGGAACGGCCCCTCATTTAGTTCATGTTGAACTGAGTCACTGAGTGTGAGATATTCTATCACACAGGTCAGCAGTCTGCCAGCCTTTTGATTTTTTTAAAAACCTTGTCAATGTTTCTTTTTCCTACATTATGATGGTTGAAATTTTGGTTTTTGAAGTTAGATACCTTATATGACATTCAATAAATAGTGCTTGGCCCATTTAACCATGAGGGCAGTGCTAAATTGGAAAGCCAAATGAACCACTGTATTACAGTTCATAATGAAGATCTAAACAGATAATACCTGTAACTTATTCAAATTTGATGCAGAATAGTGTTTAGCTATATGATTATGAGTTTCGTATCATCCCTTCATTTCTTTAATGCTGAACACAGTGGTTGCTTCTTAGGATGATTCTTTAAAGCAAATATAACTCATCTCCTTTATTACAGATAGAAGACTGAAGTTAGTTTCTCAGTTCTGTTTGAGAAAGAAGAACAAAGCATTGCCTTATGCATAAAAATCATTACTGTAGATTTTTGTACTTTACTATGAACTTGTATGTGTGTGAATGTGCTCTCTGTCCACCCCCCCCCGTGAGTGTATGTGTGTGTGTGTGTGTGTGTGTGTGCATGTTTTTACATTGACTTAATCTTGAACAAGTCGGGTCAAGGGAAAGAATGAAGAAGAGGAAAAATGAATAATTTGTTTCATTTCAACCAACAGTAATTGGTTATCTAGTATATGTAATAGAATGATTTTCTAGATAATATAAAAGTGAATACATACTATATCATAGCCTATACAAGTGTATACATACTATATCATATATTATTTGCTTATTTATCACTGTGATATTATTTATCACAGTGATAAATAAGCAAATAATATATATACATACATGTATATATAGTGTGTGCTTATGTATTTATTCACATTGTTCTATATATGTATAATTATTTTATATGTATTATTATATATGTATAATATATATGTGTGTATGTATATATTTATGCACACACACACACACACACACACACACACACACACACACATATATATATTACTTCAGACAACTGAAACCTGATTGGTCTTAGGACTGGGAATTTGCTAAGATTGAGAATGCAGAAACTTAGGCATAATTTTATTCCAAATAATATCAAGCCAATATTTTAAAAATGAAAGAGTTTATCTACATGAATGGCCACCCAAGTGTCAGAAAAACATTGCAAAATAATGATAGTGGTGAGAGATGTGCACATCAAACAGTGATATAGCACATACTCTTTATGTGCATAGTTATGGGTTTAAGTCCAGAAACACACACACACACACACACACACACACACACACACACACACCAGAAAAAATAAATTAATTTATAAATAAAAATAATTTTGAATACAACAAGCAGTTGAGAAACATGAACAACATAACTTTGAAATTTGGCAGGAGTGTTGAGAAAAGTAATGACTAGAAAGACAGTGAGGTGTTTAAATATATGGAAGATCTTTCATTGGTGCACCTGAGAAATCTACAGAAAGATTATGGATTATACACAATTTCCATTAGATATTTTCAATAAAAGATGGAAATCATGCTTTGTGGTCATAAAGTGTGCATTTTCATTTATCGCCTGTGGTTAAAATGCCTGGTTTTACCTCTAGAGCAGCATGTGGGGATTTAATGGCACAGTGCCCACATCTGGATGCTGGTGCTACAGAACACCCAACCTGAATGTAGCCATACTCTCACAAGACGAATTAGAAGAAATGCTTATGGTGTCATTTGTAACTTGAACAGTCCTGGGAGTTCATGAGATTCCTTTTACAGTCCTACTTTAATAGAAGCCCTCTAATTAAAATCCCACTAAATAATACTTATTTTAGCTGTATCTTTAGCTTAACTGAATGTACACCATTTATTTTTCAAGGACTTTTAACTATCGTCCCAGCTGAGACCTTGACAAACAGCTGTTATTGTGATACAGTCTGGGAAGAGATTGAGCATCTTTCAGCTTGTCAGGAAAATAAAGCTTTAGGTGATTTTTAAATGAAGGTTTATGATGCTACTAAAAGCAATTATCGTGGAATAGAGACTAAACAAACTTGGAACAGAGAGCCTTCTTCACTTGGGGTTTGGAATCACGTAAGAGTCCTTTTGGGATTATGATGTTAGCTTTGTGTATGCAATGGCTTCCCTGATTCCTTTGCTTTTTCCCAGTGTGTGCCGAATGTATCTGACTTCTGAGACAAAGACTTTCTTATTCAGTGCTAGCTGGGTTCATTATATAAACTGCCATGTATAATCCTTTATATATGAAGGGAATATTGGCACTATGGTAAGTCTCACTATTTTCTCATCATATGACGAATTTGTACTTCCCTGTGATAAATACATTGAGATGTTGAGAAGAGAAAATCATTTTTCTTGAAACAACAAATCAGATAAGGTTCTAGATTTGGATATTTAACACAAAGAAATGACACCAATATCTGTGCTAACTGTTCTAACTTGACTAAAAACATTGCTAATGTGTATGCTTTTTTAGTATTTAATGTATACAATTAATCAGAGTTGTAGATTTGAAATCAGGAAATCATGTCAAAGGAGATGCTCTCAGACTCATGCTCTATAGGAAAGTTGAATGAGAAATTATTGAAAATAAAATAATATTTGATTGATTTTCAAATTTATTTCTGTGAAATAGACATTTTAAAAATTAAATATCTATTAATTAGGTGCTGGAGAAGTGGCTCGGTTGAGTTCAAATCCTAAGAACTCATATAAGATGAACATGAGTGTGCAAGTCTACAATTCCAGCATTGGTGGTACAGGGAGATGTAGATCTTGAGAGCTCAATTGTCAGGCTCTAGTCCAAGTGGAAAACATCTGGTTAAGTGAAAGAACCTGCATCACAGCAGGTTGTGAATAACAGAGGAATAAACCTAATGCCCTGCTCATGGTTATAACCTCCACATGTATGGATACTTGCATTACATACACACATACTCAACTGGACACATCACACATACAAACACACACACATACACACAAACACACATACAACACATGAAGTAAATAAGAATTTTGTGAATTTTTATTACTTCTGATTGTTGCTTAATTGGTTGACTAATTATCAGACCTCCTTGTTGCTGGTATCAGGATTGGCTCTGAATCCAGTGACATCACACCTAGGTAACAGGGACCTGCACATCTGTTGCTAAGGCAACTGTCACCATATTCCCAGAATCTACTTGGTTCACCTCCCACCTTTACCTGTGAATGGCTATGTCACTATCCAAATAAAAGGAAGACCCTGCTGACTTCTCTCTCTGACCCTTTTCTTCTTCACCTTGACCTTTGCCCTTTTCTCCTACAATAAACCTCAGATGGAACTGTTAGGCCTGGTGTGGTCTGTCTGGATGAGTGCTGCACTTCTAACATGACACTTTTGCTAGATTATAGCAGTAGGCATAATCTGTATAGAAGGCCTTTGAACATTGTACAAACATGGCAGATATAAATAGGTCTCAAAGATCATCACCTGAGACTTCCAATAACATGGAAGAAAAACATTATTCTAATTACAGAAACATTTCTTCTGGTTGTAGATTCCTTGTGTGCTTTTAGGTCAACCTTCAGCTTATCTTTTTGGATTTCTTCAATTTTTGTTCTATGACACAGTTTTTTCCTATATTCTTTTTCTTTGTTCTGAACTTTTAAGATAAATTTCACCTAGTCTTTTATATGTTGTACACCTTATTTTTTGTTGGAATTTTTTTCTGAAGCACATAGTCTTCATGTAATAATGAATTACACAATCTCTTAATGTCAAAAACTGTTGAGATTTTTATAAAAATTTTGTAGTTCAAAAATTGTGGAAAATACAGTTAGCAAGTTTTCAAACACATAAATGCAAGCCCCTCAAAATCCCAACTCAATTCTTCACAGAAATAGAAAGAGCAATTCTCAGTCTCATCTGGAGTAACAAAAAACCCACAATAGTGAAACAATTCTCAACAATAAAAGAACTTCTAGGGGAATCACCATCCCAGATCTCAATCTTTACTACAGAGCAATAGAAATTACAAAACAAAGCAAAACAAAACACATTATCACATGGTATTTGTAGAGAGGCATACAGGTAGATCAGTGGAATAGAATTGAAGACCCAGAAATAAACCCACACATCTCTGGTCACTTGATATTTGACAAAGAAGTCAAAACCACACAATAGAAAAGAGAAAGCATTTTCAACAAATGAAATAGTTCAACTGGTAGTTAGCATGTAGAACAATGAAAATAGATTCATTCTTATCTCCTTGTACAAAGCTCAAGTCCAAGTGATTCAAGGTCCTCCACATAAAACCAGATATATTGAATCTAATAGAAGATAAAGTGGGAAAGAGCCTTGAACATATTGGCACAAGGGAAGATTTCCTGAACAGAATACCAGTGGTTCAGGCTCTAAGAACAACAATAGACAAATGGAACCTAAAGAAACTGAAAAGCTTCTGTAAGGCAAAGAACACTGTCATCAGAACAAAATGGCATCCTACAGATTGGAAGAAGATCTTTACCAACTCTGACAGGCTAGATGGCTAATATCCAAATTATACAAGGAACTCAAGAAGTTAGACTTCTGGAAACCCAATAATCCAATTTGAAAATGGAGTACAGAGCTAAAAAAAAAAGAATTCTCAACTGAAGAATCATGAATGGCTGAGAAGCCCCTAAAGAACTGTTCCTCATCCTTAGACATCAGGGAAATACAAATCAAAACAACCCTGATATTTTAACTCACAACAATCAGAATGACTAAGATAAAAAAGACTAGAGTAGATGCTGGCAAAGATGTGAAGAAAGAGGAACACTTCTCCATAGCTGGTGGAATTACAAGCTGGTGCAACCATTTTGAAAATCAATTTTTCATTTCCTCAGAAAATTGGAAATAGTTTTACCTGAAGACCCAGCTATCCCACTCCTAGGCATACAGCCAAAAGATAGTCTAACATTCTAGAATATACTGGAGACCTGAGAAGTGAGAGACTTCCAGTACTCAAAGGGAAGAACATTAGATGAAATGCCCAACAGTGGGGAAAGGGAACTTATAGAGTCCACCTCCAATAGAAAGACACACATCAAGTGGAGTGATGGGGTTGCCTTTCCACACTCAACAACTCTGACCCAGAATTGTTTCTGTCTAAAATAACTGCCAAAGAGTGTATGTTTCAATCTCACTAAGAAGGAGGAACAAAATAATCACAGGAGGCAGAAGGATGCAGGGACCTGGGTGGAAGAGGGGATGGGGAGGGAAATGGGGGGGAGCAGGATCAGGTATAGGGAGAGACAGGAGAGAAGTCCAGAGGGCCAGGAGAATGAACAGAAATACGAAGTAGTGGGGGTGGGGAATGGTGTGGGGGGGAAACCACCAGAAAGTCCCAGACATCATGGATGTGAGAGGCTCCCAGAACCCTATGGGGATGACATTAGCTGAAATACCCAACAGCAGGGAGATAAGATACTGAAGTGACTACCTCCAGTATATAGAAATGGTCCCCATTTGAGGGATTGGTCCCCCATCCAATTTAAAATTTTGTTCCAAATTGTTCCTGTCTAAAGGAAGGAAGGAGCAGAGACAAAAATTGGATCAGAGAACTATGGAATGGCCATCCAGAGACAGCCCCACTTTGGGATCCATCCCATCCACAGACACCAACCCCAACACTTTTGCTGATTCCAAGAAGTGCTTGCAGAGGAGCCTGGTATAGCTGTCTTCTGAGAGGGTCTGCCAGCACCTAAGACAGATGCACATACTCACAGCTAATCATTGAACTGAGCCTGGGTCTCCAATGGAAGAGTTAGGGGAAGGACTGAAGGAGCAGAAAGGGATTGCAACCCCACAGGAAGAACAACATTATCAACTAAGCAGACACCCTCAGACATCCCAGGGACTAAACCACCAACCAAAGAGTATACATGAGTTGGTCCAAGGCTTCTGCTACATATGTAGCAGAGGATTTTCTTATCTGGCATCAATGGCAGGCAATGCCCTTGGTCTTTTGGAGGCTTGTTGCCCAAGGAAGAGTGATGCCAGAGGAGAGAAGTGGGAGTGGGTGGGTATGTGGGGACACACCCTCTTAAAGACAAAGGGGACATAAATAAAAAAATTAATTAAAAAAAGAAAAAAAAAGAAAGAATGAAAACACTAATCATGATGAAAACACTACTATTTTAAAGAATATTGATGGAGGAGGTGTACAGATTTTCACCCTTTGCCACATAATGACATACCAATATCTCTACGGAGATAGATAATGGAAGTTCTTGAAGTCTACTATACATACACACATTTGCTTCACAAATAACAATTATCATTGAAGAGCAACTGAGAAAACATAATCTTTTCAACAGTTGCTGAAATAATTGAACACAGGGAAATCAAAGGAAATTTGGTATGTGATAGCATTTCTTTCCAGTAGGATAAACACCTAAAGAAAACATCAGTTTTCTAGGAATTAATGTTAAGTGATTTAGGAAGTTTTGTGGAAACTCAGTAAATGTAACACACCTGAGGCTAATCACAAAGAATTCTGAGGGTGCCCTTTTATGATAAGGCTACTCTTGTCTATTTTTTAGGACCTTATGACTCAGAGAATATGTCAGTGTTTTTAAATATGAAAACCAGTATTAATATACAATCCAAACACAAAACTAAGAAGTAAACTTGACAGTTACTCCCTTAAGGTAAAAATCAAAGTGGTCAGTTCATAAGTGAGAAGATATTAAATGTAATAAAAATTGGGAAATGAAACATTAAAGTAAGAATGTGGTTCCTTTTTATGCCTCCAAGAGATTGGCAAAATAAAATACTACAACTGGTGCTGTTATGAAATGTCAAAGACAGAGACATAGGGAGCTCAAACTTTAGTACTTCATTTAAAAGAACAAAAAATTATCAGCTAAGTCTGATAAATGTGCATGGGTCGGCCTTCTGTTTACATATACTGTCAATATGCTTAAAAATAATTCAAAGAGAAATTGCATGTAAAAGAAACAGCAAGGTAAGAAATATTCAGGTATATAAGATTGACACACATAAGCAATAAATAACCGTATGCTTATACAATTAAATCAATCAATTATTGAATATGAATGAGATATATTTATTTACATATACAAAGATTACCATTTACAGCATATTAAAACAAATATTAATAATGGAAAAAGGCAAAATGATAGAAAAAAGTTGTATGCATTTAAGGAGCAGACTTTTGTAAAGCATTCATATTTCAAAATAAACATTTTTAGGGAAATTGAAAAGAATGTGGATTTCTAAACTTAAACTCACTAGAACTGCAAAAGGAAAAATTCTAAGCCTTTTGGAAAGTTAAGTTCCTTTCCACGTTGAAAACATTCTTGTGTTCCACTCTATTTGAATGGATAGGTGCTTGCTTCCTTCTTTTTCATATTATTGATATATTAACACATAATTGTTTGATACTTACAACTTGTTAGGAGGCCAAGTTTGTAGTATTGAGAATTGCAGGGCACTCTTCTCAATATGTTATTATGTCTCAGTATGTTAATACTAAGAAAAAGGGGGAGGAAGATATTTTTATTATATTTCATTTGTAATAAGAAATGCACAGCTTGCAATCCCACCAGCAGTGGAGGAGTGTCCTTCTTTTTCCACATCCTCACCAACACCTGCTGTCTCCTGAGTCTTTGATCTTAGCCATTCTGACTGGTGTGAGGTGGAATCTCAGGGTTGTTTTGATTTGCATTTCCCTAATGACTAAGAATGTTGAACATTTCTTTAGGTGCTTCTCAGCCATTCGATATTCCTCAGGTGAAAATTCTTTGTTTAACTCTGTACCCCATTTTTTAACAGGGTTATTTGGCTCTCTGGAGTTTAACTTCTTGAGTTCTTTGTACATATTGTATATTAGCCCTCTATTAGATGTAGGGTTGGTAAAGATCTTTTCTCAATTTGTTGGTTGCCATTTTGTCCTTATGACAGTGTCCTTTGCCTTACAGAAACTTTGTAATTTTATGTGGTCCCATTTGTCAATTCTTGATCTTAGAGCATAAGCTATTGGAGTTCTGTTCAGGAAATTTTCCTGTGTGTCCATGTGTTCAAGGTTCTTCCCTAGTTTCTTTTCTATTAGTTTCAGTGTGTCTGGTTTTATGTGGAGGTCTTTGATCCACTTGGAGTTGAGCTTAGTACAAGTAGATAAGAATGGATTGATTTGCATTCTTCTGCATGCTGACCTCCAGTTGAACCAGCACCATTTGTTGAAGGGCTATCTTTTTTTCCACGGCATGGTTTTAACTCCTTTGCCAAAGATCAAGTGACCATAGGAGTGTGGGTTCATTTCTGGGTCTTCAATTCTGTTCCATTGATCTACATGCCTGTCACTGTACCAAAACCATGCAGTTTTTAACACTATTGCTCTGTAGTACAGCTTGAGGTCTGGGATATTGATTCCCGCAGAAGTTCTTTTACTGTTGAGAATAATTTTAGCTATCCTGGGTTTTCTGTTATTCCAGATGAATTTTTGAATTGCTCTTTCTAACTCTATGAAGAATTGAGTTGGGATTTTGATGGGGATTGCATTGAATCTGTATATTGCTTTTGGCAAGATGGTCATTTTTACTATATTAATCCTGCCAATCCATGAGCATGGAAGATTTTTCCATCTTCTGAGGTCTTCTTCAATTTCTTTCTTCAGAGACTTGAAGTTCTTGTCATACAGATCTTTCACTTGTTTGGTTAGAGCCACACCAAGATACTTTATATTGTTTGTGGCTATCGTGAAGGGTGTCTTTCCCTTATTTCTTTCTCAGCCTGCTACTTTGGAAATCAGTCTGGCGGTTCCTCAGAAAACTGGGCATGGCACTCCTGGAGGACCCTGTTATGCCACTCCTGGGCAGATACCCAGAGGCCTCCCTGGCATGCAATACGGACACATTCTCCACTATGTTCATAGCAGCCTTATTTATAATAGCCAGAAGCTGGAAAGAACCCAGATGTTCCTCAGTGGAGGAATGGATACAGAAAATGTGGTATATTTACACAATGGAATACTACTCTGAAATTAAAAACAATGAATTCATGAAATTCTTAGGCAAATGGTCAGAACTGGAAAATATCATCCTTAGTAAGGTAACCCAATCACAAAAGAACAAACATGGTATGCAGTCACTGATAAGTGGATATTAACCCAGAAGCTCGGAATACCCAAGACACAATTCACATATCAATTGATTTCCAAGAAGAAGGAAGGAGAGACCCCTGGTCCTGGAAAGAATGGATGTAGGGGAATACCAGGACAGAGAAGCAGGAGGGGGTTGACTGGGGAACAGGAGGAGGGAAGAGGGCTTATGGAACTTTAGGGGAGGCGGGAACCGGGAAAGGGGAAATCATTGGGAATGTAAATAAAAAATATAGAAAATTAAAAAAAACAGAAATGCACAAACTGTTTTTTACAAAGTGTTTTTCAAAAATTCAGGTAGCACAATGCACCTGCATTCAGTTCGTGTGATATAGCTAACTGTGAAGCACTAATGTATTAGTATCTGAGTCACATCTCATTACTATTAAGTTTTCTCTAGTTTGAAATGTCAGAAATGAAGTCATAGCTTTGTCATTGTAGGATGTTTTGCTGTTATACTTTTGAATGTGCTGTGGTTGGACACTTTCGAGAAAACTCGCATCTCCTATTATTATTACTTTTGTCTCCTCTCCCCTGGAACATCTCTTTCTATTTTTTATCACCTTCCTTTGTGCATTGCAAGAAAATGTCCCTCGGCAGGTTTTTTATCATAAGTGGATGCCCTTCATGAGGATTATTCTTGTCCTTCTCTTTGTGAATGGCCACATCATGCTTTTCTCATTTCATTGAGAACACAGTTATTTTGGGCAACTACATTTTTGCATCGAGTCCTTCAAAAAACCTTTCTCAGCTCAAGATCATTTGCTTGTGTGTGCAATAGTGAACACACACTGGTATATTCCAAAAATTAGAATTTATGTTTTCATAGTAAAAAAAAAAAGCCAAGTCTGTTTTTCAAAATACAAAAAATATATGTAAAATGTCAGTGCATTTTGCTTATACTATAAACCATCTTTGTTCATAGTAAACTCCCAGTTATACTAGGGTAAGATGCTAAACTGTTTTCCCAGTCTATGGAAAGCAAGACAGCAGTAACATATACTTTCTTGAGCATACTTTTCCACATTATCTCACTTTTGTATGTCTTGTTATCTTTTTGCCAGGAAACCAGAGCTGGATTATCTTTCTAAACTGGTTTTAAAATATTAATTTCTACTTCTTTGAC
Source organism: Tokudaia tokunoshimensis (assembly GCA_036184795.1). NCBI lineage: Eukaryota > Metazoa > Chordata > Mammalia > Rodentia > Muridae > Tokudaia > Tokudaia tokunoshimensis. The sequence continues at coordinate 51,480,423 of BTHU01000014.1, read as the reverse complement.
AATTCCGAGTTCTGAACAGAACTACTACTTCCTGCACTTGCTCTAAGAGTTCTGATTGAGGACTGGGTCTGCTATTGGATGTAGTGGTAAATAACTCACAAATTACTCTCAAGTGCAGTTCTTGTGAATAAATTGTCACCTGAAGACTGCCATGAATTACATCAGGAGAATATGGAAGTAATTTTGCACACTTAATTCATAATGTGTGTATAATGTTGAAATTTATCTGAGCTGCACTCCATACCTCCTACTGCATTTGAGTTACATGTTCCATTACCCTTTATCAGCCTCATGTCTTTTTTTAAATTTGTCACTGATTATAAAATTAGTTCTACCAAAATACAAATTGGTGTGAAGCGAACTACATGGTCACTTGTCAGGATCCATGTTCCTAAAAGAAACCACCACTCTGTACGACTGCCAGAAGCATGCTCCTGAAGGAAACTGCCACACTCTTACATCAGCCAGCAACTACCAATAGTTCCTCAGCTAGTGGGTTTTCGGAGACCCTTTCCACTAATGCTTGAATGGTGAGTGTCTTGATGTGCATTTTGTGCATAGACAATCACAGATCCTATGAGTTTCTTCATGCAGCAGCATTGTCATGTCCAGAAGACACGGTTTTACAGTATTACTGCACAACTTCTTTCTCTTAGAAGCTTTCAAACCTCTGTGCCCATGAACTTCCTTAAGCTTTAGGGTCTGAGGGAGGGATGCAGATGTTTCATTTAGTGATGAGTTTTCCACAGACATTTATTCCATATGCTTTGACCATTTGTGATTAGTTATCATCAGCAAAGCTTCTTTCTTGCAGGGATAATGGGTAATAAATCCAGTATTTTGATGTGTGGAAAAAAGTAGCCTGTTTCATCTCACATTGAATAGGAGCATGGAGAGACTTAGAGGTTTCTAACGCTTACTTCAAATCATGGTAGGATTCTAATTGTGTGAATTTTTAAATCTCCATTCTTCTGTACTGTAAAGTATATGCTTTAGGTACTAAAAGTATGCATAGCATGGTAGACTAAATGTGTAAACACTGTAATGATCCAGATGTTGTTCATTAACTCAGATATTAAAGAGATTTTGAAAGAAAAAATTATTTTATTTTTTTTAAATTATGTTTTGGAAATAGTGGTAGTTATTTATGTAAAAATAAAATCTGTATGTTAGTTGTGTTCTTGTTTTTCATGTTAAATAGATTAATATATATATTTATAGATATTTTAATCCTCAGGTTTAGTTTCATTACTATTTGATATAAATAGTAAAAATAACTTAGTACAATAGTTTTTAAATGTTTTCAAATTAGAGTTGGCTTGTAACGTAGCATTTAATTTATTTAATTGTTGTTAAAATATTTTATAGCAAAAAGCATAATCAAGCACGTGAACACTTTTTTTCTTAAATTATACAGATTGTTTTTCATTAGTTTAATTTTGGTCTAAGTAAAATAATACAAAAACAAAAATTTAAATATGGACTTCTTTTGTTTTGTTTATTTTCTAAGTTTTTTTTTAATTTACATTCCAAATCATTTACCCTTTCCCGTTTCCTCCCTCCCCGAAAGTCCCATAAGCCCCCTTCCCTCCCTCTTTTCTCCATTCAACCCCCTCTAGTTTCTCTGTCCTGGCATTCCCCTACATCCAGTCTTTCCAGGACCAGGGGTCTCTCCTTCCATCTTCTTAGAAATCTTTTGATATGCGAATTGTGTCTAGGGTATTCCGAGATTCTGGGTTAATATCACCTTATCAGTGACTGCATACCATGTGTGTTCTTTTGTGATTGGGTTACCTCACTAAGGATGATATTTTCAAGTTCTGATCATTTGCCTAGGAATTTCGTGAATTCATTGTTTTTAATTGCAGAGTAGTATTCCATTGTGTAGATACACCACATCTTCTGAATCCATTCCTCCGTTGAGGGACATCTGGGTTCTTTCCAGCTTCTGGCTATTATAAATAAGGCTGCTATGAACATAGTGGAGCATGTGTCCTTATTGCATGCAGGTAAAGCCTCTGGGTATATGCCCAGGAGTGGTATAGCTGGATCCTCCGGGAGTGTCATGCCCAGTTTTCTGAGGAACCACCAGACTGCTATCCAACCCTACATCCGACAGAGGGCTAATATCCAATATATACAAAGAACTCAAGAAGTTAAACTCCAGAGAGGCAAGTAACCCTATTAAAAAATGGGGTACAGAGCTAAACAAAGAATTCTCACCTGAATAATATCTAATGGCTGAGAAGCACCTAAAGAGATGTTCATCATCCTTAGTCATTAGGGAAATGCAAATCAAAACAACCCTGAGATTCCATCTCATACCAGTCAGAATGGCTAAGATCAAAAACACAGGAGACAGCAGTTGTTGGCGAGGATGTGGAGAAAGAGGAACACTCCTCCACTGCTGGTGGAATTGCAAATATGGATGTTTTATATGTATCACCCACATATCAAATGCCAGAGCCACAGCGTCAGTAGTTTCAAGTACTTCCTCTTTGCCTACTAAACAAAGAAGCTCCCCATGGACCATTTTCATTCTCAAATTATCCAGAGCTCACACGCTTTGAATTTTAAAACACATGTTTTGAGGACTTATTCTATTCACTACAGTATTAGAGTGATTGATAAGTTTTTACAATGGTAATATCTGCATAATGCCATATTGTCTGAATTGTACAGGATATGTTCTTTTCTCCTGTTGAATACTATATATGCATACTTGAATATAAAATTAAATGAACAAATGTATTCATTTTTCACAGTCACACTGCAATTCTGGTAGATTCTGGCAAACTCTCTTATAGGAATCCATCTAACTTATAACCTCACTAGTAATCCAGTGATTCCTTATCTTTGGTGACCATTGTCACTGTCTACCTTTAAACATCTATTTGCTTGCTGTATCATGTGTGTGTGTGTTCAGGTGACATGTAGTCATTTAAATGTGTATGTCCATAGTTTCCAATCATCAAAACTGTTGCCTCTAGCTTTGTTTATTTATTTATTATTTATTCATTTACATACCAATATCAGCCCTCTCCTCCCAGTAAAACTTCACACAGCTATTCACCCTATTCCTCCCTCACCTTCTCCTTTGAGAAGTGGTAGCCCTCATCTATGGATCACCCATATACACTACCCCCCTCCCCCATAGCAACCCATCAAGTTGCTGGAGGACTAGGCACATTGTATTATGTGTCAAGGTTATTATTGGTTTCTGTGGTTTATAAACATTCTGCTCTGTTCTCTAACTTATATAAAATGAACATTTGTATTGTTTGCTGGAACCAGTTATTCATTTTTACATTGCTGGTCAGTGATTTTCTTTGTGTCATTTAGAAAAAAGACCTTTGTTTAGTCTAATATCATGAGTATTCATTTCATGGTATTTTAAATTGAAGAATCACTGTTTTATATATTATATTATTTGTATGGCTAACTTCAACTAAATTGTCTAGTATTTTGTAACAAAAAAACTGAGGATAATTTAATTATTTATTACAGACATCTATTTAAATATTATGTCACTTATTTTTTTTTAAAGTCTATCCACAGTGTTTTTTTTTCGGTATTGTTCCAATTTTGGTATATGTGCTATTGACTTGAGCACCAGTGTGGCTCCTTTTAAGTTAACCAGATGGTGTGCATGATTTTATTTATAGACTCTCTATTTTTCATATATGGTATTTTGACTTTTAAATACTCTCAGCATATGTCTAGCAATTCTTAACCCCTGTCTAAATATAAGAATAGAAAAATTGAAAGGAAATGAAATTTTGATATATATAATATTTATGGTACATGTGAATGTACACACTCACATATCTAAGTGTTATAAACGTTTGTATATAGTAAAGAAAGAATCATGTAGAGAAACAGACAGACAGACAATTTGGTATCTTTGCTGTGAAAATACACTTTAAGCAAAAGGAACCTTGGGAGAAAACAGTTTATTTGGGTTACATTTGTAAGCCCATCATTGAGGGAGGGTAGGGTAGAAATGCAAACAGGAATTTGAAGGTGAAATCATGAAGGAACATTCTTTTTTGTCCAACCTTCAGGTGATATTCTGTTAACTCTCCTGGACCATCTATCCTGGAACTACATCAGTTAAATCAACCAAGAAAATGCTTCACACACATGACCACAGACAATCTAATATGCATGATTATTCAACTGAGATAAATTTTCAGGTGAATGTAGTGTGTGTCATGTTGAGTGTTAGTATTAACAAGGATGGATTGTCCTTTGTCAAAAGTACATACCAACCAATTATTTTAAGTTATAATCATTTATTCTTTGTCATTAATACCACATGTTAATATAATACTATAAATTATGGGAAAGCTTTAAAAGCCTCACAGTCATTTAAAGTTTCTAGTTTCAGGGGCCAGGGTCTTTTTACAATTCAATGTCTCTTAACAGTAAACTCTAAAATAATAAATAATTTGCTGATATTTTTATTCTTGGCATATGAATAATCAGGTCAAGGCAAAATCAGCTTTTAATAACATAAATCTAATATTGCAGTTCATTGTACAATACCTGAGACTCATCCAAAATCTCTGGCTACAAATATCTTGAGCTCTCCCACTTCTTTGTCTTTTACATCCTCAGTTCATACAGCTTGTCTCAGTCTAGTTGCCCTCCGTACCTGCCACTGTATTTGGTGGACATACCATAAACCAGGAGTTTACAGAATGATGAGGTCTCTGCTGTAGGTAAGGCTTAATATTTACCAAAGACTTCTTATGGTCCTTTGAATTAAATCTAACATCCTCACAGGATGCCAAGTCACAGCTTTTCTCCATGCTCACAGACATGTTCCCAAACCAAAACCAGTAAAAAGAATTTGTGTTGGTACCCAGTTGTTTTCTGTGTGCATGTAGGCAATCTAAATACCTAATGCTTGTCATTAAAACAGTTGAGAGTCCAGTGGCACTGGTTGCTTCCGGTCTGTCTGGGCAGGTGCCCTGAGCAGACCTTAGGCACAAACTCAGCAGCCAGTCCCACAAAACCCAGTGGAAGCTCCACTCCCAGGTGCTCTAATATGCTCAGGATCATAGGATCAGAGGTGAGGAGGATGCAACATCTGTCACACCGGGAGTAACTGGGAACAGCAGGACAAAGGCACACTGGAACGCCACCAGATCAGTGGCTCAGGTTCCTTCTGGTCTGTCTGGGCTGGTGCCCTGAGCAGACCTTGGGTGCAAACACCACAGTCAGTCCCAGAACACCCAGAGGTAGTTTCTACTCCAGGTGCTTTTACGTGCCCAAGATCCCCAGATCCCAGGATCTCAGGAGCTTGGTGACAAGAGGATCTCAGTGTCCTAGAGGCAGCTTGACTCCCAGGAGCTTGGACACACCCCCAATCTCAGGATCACAGGATCCCAGATTCACAGGATCACAGAGACAGCCTGACTGAGGAGTTCTGACACAACCAGGGTAACAGGAAGATATAGTGAGGGCAAGTAGCACTAGAGATAACCAGATGGCAGGAAGCAATCATAAGAACACAAGCAACAGAAACCAAGGTTACTTGGCATCATTGGAACACAATTGTTCCACCATAGCAAGTCCTGCATATACCATCTCACTGGAAAAGCAAGACTCAGATCTGAAAGCACTTTTCATGATGATGATAGAAAAATTTAAGGACATAAATAATTCTCTTGAAGGAGTACAGGAGAACACAGGTAAACATGTAGAAGCCCTTAAAGAGGAAACACAAAAATCCCTTAAAGAATTACAGGAAAACAAAATCAAACAGATAAAGGAAATAAACAAAACCATCCAGGATCTGAAACGGAAGTAGAAACAATAAAGAAATCACAAAGGGAGACAACCTGGAATTAGAAAACATAGGAAAGAGATCAGGAGTCATAGATGCATCATCAGCAACCGAATACAAGAGATAGAAGAGAGAAACTCAGGTGCAGAAGATACCATAGAAAACAATGACACAACACTCAAAGAAAACACAAAAAGCAAAAAGTTCCTAACCCAAAACATGCAGGAAATCCAGGACACAGTGAGAAGACCAAACCTAAGGATAATAGGGATAGAAGAGAGTGAAGATTCCCAACTTAAACAGCCAGTAAATATCTTCAACAAAATTATAGAAGAAAGCTTCCCTAACCTAAAAGAAGAGATGCTCATGAGCATACAGGAAGCCTACAGAACTACAAATAAATTGGAAAGGAAAGGAAATTCCTCCCATCACATAATAAAAACACCAAATTCACTAAAGAAAGAAAAAATATTAAAAGCAGTAAGGGAAAAATGTCAAGTAACATGTAAAGGCATGCCTATCAGAATTACACCAGACTTCTCATCAGAAACTATGAAAGCTAAAAGATCCTGGGTAGATGTCATACAGACCATAAGAGAACATAAATGCCAATGCAGGCTACTGTACCCAGCAAAACTCTCAATTACCGTAGACAGAGAAACCAAGATATTCCATGACAAAACCAAATTTACACAGTATCTTTCCACAAATCCAGCCCTACAAAAGATAATAGATGGAAAACACCAACACAAGGAGGGTAACTACACCCTAGCAAAAGCAAGAAAGTAATCATTCAACAAACCCTCACAAACATAATTCCACTTCTAACAACAAAAATAACAGGAAGTAACAATCACTTTTCCTTAATATCTCCTAATATGAAAATCAATATTACCAACATATCCTTATCAATTGAAATTAAAAAGTATGAGGAACTAGAAATTTGTTGACTGTCACCCAGTGGTGTCTCTAATTTGATAATTGGAGAAATAGGTCCAATATTGTACAATGCATATACACTTTCTGTTTGTTTGTATATGACAGTGTCTTACTGTGTACTGCATAACTGTCTTGAAATCATACTTCTCCCTTCTCAGCCTCTCTATTAGTAGAATTGTTTATTTGATCTTTTTATACTATATGGTTTTCAGAACAGCATACATATTTCAAAATTATGTATACAGCCAAAAGAAACATAGACAATTAATTTGGGAGGTGACTTGCAAGATAACATCAAAAAGTAGGACTGAATGTTTTGCTTGATATTTATAATTATTGTATCAATTGTGAAGAAGATAACCTTATAAGTTACTCTTTTTCTGAAATGAATGCTTTTCAAAATCATCACAGCCAATTAACCAGAATGTTACTCTAACCTAATATCTGTGCAACCTTCCAAACTGAACCATTGTTCATTGAAACAATTGATGAATGATTTCTTAATACACACCATTTACCATCTTAATACACACACCATTTCTTAAATGAATATAACCTGTTCCCTGTCAGCTGAGAATGATCAAAATCACTCAAGTCAAATAGCTTTGACCGTAGCCAGAAATCTGTATTGAAATAATCATGCCTACAATTCATTCCTAGGTACAGCAGAACTGTCAACTCTTAGCTAAGCTACAATGGAGACAAAATCCTTTGGTGATTTGAGGGACATTGAAGTACAGTGTTATTACAATGAACTCCAATGTCTAAAAATAGTTCTTATTTTGGGTTCCTATCACAGTAAGAGTCAAGATTTTAAGCTCTACTATAAAGCAAACAAACAAACAAAAAGACTTTAACGTTTTATGTTCATTTAATAAAATGTTTATTATTTTTATGATTGGTATAAAATATATATTGTGTTGAATGTAATAAAAAATAAAAATTAAAAGTAAAAAAGAAAAATCAGTTGATAAGTTTGTATTGATAAAATACTTAGAAATTATTTATAAGTGTCATTGTGGCATTTATATAATTAGGTATGTATGCATATATTACAATAGAAATATATGATATGTGTCATAATTATCTACAAATTATTTTTCTAGCTTAAAATTCTTTATTTATTTCCATTATAACATAATTAAATAATTTATTTATTACCTTATTCTTTTCAACTCTAACAAATACCCTTCCTCGATCTTTCATAAATTAATGGTTCAGCTCCTATCCGTAGCATTGCAACAAATTAACAACTACAGCTTCCCTTCTCCCCCTGCACATGTCTCCCGTGCAGACAATTCCCCTCTGTCCTCATTCCCCTCCATGTGTTGCTGTCTCTTAGGATCCAAATCAAGTAGGCACTTCCTGCTCAATCTAGTTCATGCCTGCCAGAAAACTATGTAGGTTTTCACACAATAATAAATATAGTAAACAAATGTAACAAAGAACATTAAAGCTGAAAGGCAGATTTATTAGAATTACATCTGAATTCTCAATGAAGACTTTAATACTAAGGACCTAAACAGAGAATAAAGACGCCAGAACAGAATACTACACGAAGCAAACTTTCTAGTCACCATAGATGGCAAAAATAAAATATTATATCTTACAGTCATATTTAAACAATATCTATCTGCACTTCCAGCCCTACAAAAAGTGCTAGAAGAAAAACTGCAACCTAAGGAGTTTAAATACACCAGGAAACACTGGAAATCAATAGTTTCATGCTAGAAAGCTAAAAGAAGGCAATCACGTACTCTCTCTCTTATATACACATACACACACATACACACACTACTATCAGCACCACTAACAACAGTAACAAAATAAGAGGAATAAGCAATCATTAGTTATCAATATCTCTCAATATCAATAGTCATAATTTCTCAATAAAGAGACACAATCTAACAGAAAGAAGGGGAAAGAATGGGAAAGAAATTTTCTCTTTTGCTGCATCCAAGAAACACATCACCATCAAGGATAGACATAAACTTGGGGTAAAGAGTTAGAAAAAGTTATTCAAAGCATATGGACCTACAAAGCAAGCTGGTATAGGAAACAATATCTGAGAAAATTTACCTCATATCAAAACTAAGAAACAGGTAAAGGCAAATGAAAAATCCACCAAGATAACATTTCAATTTTTAACATATATGCCCCAAAGACAAGAGCACCCAAGTTTGTAAAAGAAGCATTGTTACAACTTAAATCCCATATTGAACCTCAAACACTGATAGCGGGAGACTTTAGTATACCGTTGTCTCCAAGGGACTGGTCATCCAGAGAAAAACTACACAGATACATACTGGAACTAACAGATGTTATAAAAAAAATGGACTTAACAGATATTTACAGAATATTTTATGCAAACACAAAAAATATACCTTCTCAGAATCTCCTGGAACTTTCTCAACAATTGGACACATACTTAGACACACACACACACACAAAATCAGCAGATACAAGGAAATTTAAATATCTCCTTGCATTCTATCAGACCACATGGATATAAAGCAGGATATAAAAAACAGAAACAACAGATATCTTACAAACTCCTAGAAAATAAACAAGTCATTACTGAATGAAAAATGGGTCAAGACTAAAACAGAATGAAATCAAGAGCTTTCTATAATTCAAATGACAACAAATAAAGAGCATAGCTAGACTTGTGGTATTTAATGAAAGCAACGCTAAGTTGAAAGTTCATAGTACTAAATGTCAACATAAAAAAATTGGAGAGATCTCATACTAGCAACTTAGCAAAACACCTGAAAGCTCTAGAACAAAAAGAAGTAAACATACTTAGAAGGAATATATGAAAAGAAATAATCAAACTAATATCTGAAATCAATAAAATAGAAATGAAGAGATAAAACAATCAGTGAATCAGAGAAGCAGTGTTGGTTCTTTGAGAAAATCAATATAATAGACAAACCCTTATCCAAAATATCTGAAAGGAAAATAGTATCCAAATCAATAAAATGAGAAACAGAAGTGGAGCCGCCATTTGTAGCAGGGAACCAGGCAGCTCCACCAGGAGAGAGTGATCTCCCAGCAGCGATTTCACTTCTGAGCATGGAGGTGAGATCTCCACCTTCTCTCTGGAGGGGTACAGCTAGGAGCGCTCAAGGCAGATGATCATTGGAGTAGCTGGGACAGGAGTCTTCCCTTCCAGCCACCATTTGCAGCAGGGAACCAGACAGCTCCACAGCCTTCTGTGCACAGTCTTCTGTGCACAGACCCTTCCAGAAAAGAGTTGGTCTCATAGGAGTACAGACACAGATTTACAGACCCGTAGGAGGGGCAAGCTCCACCCAGAGACCACAAGACCACCTAACACCAGAGACAACCAGATGGCGAAAGGCAAACACAAGAACACTACCAACAGAAACCAAGGCTACTTGGCAACATCAGAGCCCAGTTCTCCCACTACAGCAAATCCTGGATACCCCAAAACACTGGAAAAACAAGAGTTGTTTTTTTTTTTCTTTTACTTTTTTTTCTATATTTTTTTATTTACATTCCAAATGATTTCCCCTTTCCCGTTTCCTCCCTCCCTCCCCGAAAGTTCTACTTTCCTCCCTCTGGAGGAGAGGAGGAAAGCCCACTTCCCTCCCTCTGTTCCCATTCAACCCCCTCTCGCTTCTCTGTCCTGGTATTCACCTACATCCAGTCTTTCCAGGACCAGGGGTCTCTCTTCCATCTTCTTGGAAATCTATTGATATGTGAATTGTGTCTTGGGTATTCTGAGATTCTGGGTTAATATCCCCTTATCAGTGACTGCAGTTCTTTTGTGATTGGGTTACCTCACTAAGGATGATATTTTCAAGTCCTGACCATTTGCCTAAGAATTTCGTGAAATCATTGTTTTTAATTGCAGAGTAGTATTCCATTGTGTAAATATACCACATCTTCTTTATCCATTCCTCCATTGAGGGACATCTGGGTTCTTTCCAGCTTCTGGCTATTAAAATTGGGCTGCTATGAACATAGTGTAGCATGTGTCCTTATTGCATGCAGGGGAAGAATCTGGGTATATGCCCAGGAGTGGTATAACAAGATCCTTCGCGAGTGTCATGCCCAGTTTTCTGAGGAACTGCCAACTGCTTTCCGGAGTGGTTGTATCAGCTTGCAATGCCACCAGCAGTGGAGGAGTGTTCCTCTTTCTCTATATCCTCGCCAACAACTGCTGTCTCCTGTGTTTTTGATCTTAGTCATTCTGACTTGTGTGAGGTGGAATCTCAGGGTTGTTATGATTTGCATTTCCCTAATGACTAAGGATGTTGAACATTTCTTTATGTGCTTCTCAGCCATTAGATATTCTTCAGGTGACAACTCTTTGTTTAGCTCTGTATCCCATTTTTTAATAGGGTTATTTGGCTCTCTGGAGTCTAACTTCTTGAGTTCTTTGTATATATTGGATATTAGCCCTCTGTCGGATGTAGGGTTGGTAAAGATCTTTTCCTAGTTTGTTGGTTGCCGCTTTGTCATTTTGACAGCGTCCTTTGCCTTACAGAAACTTTGTAATGTATGAGGTCCCATTTGTCTATTCTTGATCTTAGAGCATAAGCTATTGTTGTTCTGTTCAGGAAATTTTCCCCTGTGCCCATATATTCAAGGCTCTTCCCTAGTTTCCTTTCTATTAGTTTCAGTGTGTCTGGTTTTATGTGGAGGTCCTTGATTCACTTGGACTTGAGCTTAGTGCAAGAAGATAAGAATGGATCGATTTGCATTCTTCTGCATGTAGACCGCCAGTTGAACCATCACCATTTGTTGAAAAGGCTATCTTTTTTCCACTGGATGGTTTTAGCTCCTCTGTCAAAGATGAAGTGACCATAGGTGTGTGGATTCATTTCTGGGACATCAATTCTGTTCCATTGATCTACATGCCTGTCACTGTACCAATACCATGCGGCTTTTAACACTATTGCTCTGTAGTACAGCTTGAGGTCCGGGATACTGATTCCCCCAGAAATTCTTTTACTCTTGATAATAGTTTTAGCTATCCTGGGTTTTCTGTTATTCCAGATGAATTTTTGAATTGCTCTTTCTAACTCTATGAGGAATTGAGTTGGGATTTTGATGGGGATTGCATGGAATCTGTATATTGCTTTTGGCAAGATGGTCATTTTTACTATATTAATCCTGCCAATCCATGAGCATGGAAGATTTTCCATCTTCTGAGGACTTCTTTAATGTCTTTCTTCAGTGACTTGAAGTTCCTGTCATACAGATCTTTCACTTGTTTGGTTAGAGTCACACGAAGATACTTTATATGGTTTGTGGCTATGGTTAAGGGTATCATTTCTCTTATTTCTTTCCCAGCCTACTTATCCTTTGAGTATAAGAAGGCTATTGATTTGGTTGAGTTGATTTTATATCCGGCTACTTTGCTGAAGTTTTTTATCAGCTGTAGGAGTTCTTTGGTGGAGTTCTTTGGATCGCTTAAGTATACTATCATATCGTCTACAAATAGTGATAGTTTGACTTCTTCCTTTCCAATTTGTATCCCTTTGACCTCCTTTTGTTGTCTAATTGCTCTAGCTAGAACTTTAATTACTATTTTGAAAAGATATGGAGAGAGGGGGCAGAATTGTCTAGTCCTTGATTTTAGTGGGATTGCATCAAGTTTCTCTCCATTTAGATTGATGTTGGCTACCGGTTAGTTCTAAATTGCTTTTACTATGTTTAGATATGGGCTTCGAATTCCTGATCTTTCCAAGACCTTTAATATGAAAGGATGCTGAATTTTGTAAAATGCTTTCTCAGCATCTAATGAAATGACTTGTGTTTTTGTTTTTTTTTTTTTGAGATTGTTTATGTAGTGGATTACATTGATGGACTTCCTTATACTGAACCATCCCTGCATCCCTGGGATGAAGCCTACTTGATCATGGTGAATGATCGTTTTGATGTGTTCTTGGATTCGGTTGGCAAGAATTTTATTGAGTATTTTTGCATCGATATTCATAAGAGAAATTGGCCTGAGAATCTCTTTCTTTGTCGGATCTTTGTGTGCTTTTGATATTACCATAATTGTGGCTTCATAGAACGAGTTGGTTAGTGTTCTTTCTGTTTCTATTTTGTGGAAAAGTTTGAAGAGTATTGGTCCTAGGTCTTCTCTGAAGGTCTGATAGAATTCTGCACTAAAACCATCTGAACCTGTGCTTTTTTTGGTTGGAAGACTTCCAATGAACACTTCTATTTCTTTAGGGGTTATAGGACGGTTTAGATGATCTATTTCATCCTGATTTAATTTTGGTATTTGGTATCTGTCTAGGAAATTGTCCATTTCCTCGAGATTTTGTAGTTGTGTTGAATACAGGCTTTTGTAGTAGGATTTGATGATTTTTTGAATTTCCTCAGTTTTTGTTGTTATCTCTCCCTTTTCTTTTCTGATTTTTTAATTTGGGTACAGTCTTTGTGCCATCTGGCTAGTCTGGCTAAGGGCTTATCTATCTTGTTGATTTTCTCAAAGAACCAACTCCTAGTTTTGTTGATTCTTTGTATGGTTTTATTTGTTTCTATTTGATTGATTTCAGCCCTGAATTTGATGATTTCCTGCCTTCTCCTCCTCTTGTGTGTATTTGCTTCTTTCTGTTCCAGGGCTTTTAGGTGTGCCATTAAGCTCCTAGTGTATGCTCTCTCCTGTTTCTTTTTGGTGGCACTCAGGGCTATGAATTTTCCTCTTAGCATCACTTTCATTGTGTCCCATAAATTAGGATATGTTGTGCCTTCATTTTCATTTAATTTTAAAAAGTCTTTGATTTCTTTCTTTATTTCCTCCTCAAGGTATCGTTGAGTAGAGCATTTTTCAGCTTCCACGTGCATGTTGGCTTTCTGTTGTTTTTGTGGTTATTGAAGACCACCCTTATTCCATAGTGATCTGATAGGAGGCATGGGATTAATTCAATCTTCTTGTATCTGTTGAGGTCTGTTTTGTGACCAATTATATGGTCAATTTTGGAGAAGGTACCATGAGGTGCTGAGAAGAAGTTATATTCTTTTGCTTTAGGATGAAATGTTTCATATATATATATATATATATATATATATATATATATATATATATATGTATATATATGTTAGTTCCATTGGTCCAAGGCTTCATTTAGTTTCACTGTGTCCCTGTTTAGTTTCTGTTTTCCTGAACGATGCATTTCAGAGAGCGGTGTGTTGAAGTCACCAACTATTATTGTGTGAGGTGCGATTTGTGCTTTGAGCTTTTTTAAAGTTTCTTTTACGAATGAGGGTGCCCTTGCATTTGGAGCACTGATGTTCAGAACTGATAGTTTTTCTTGGTGGATTTTTCCTTTGACCAGTATGTTGTGTTTTTCTGTGTCTTTTTTGATGACTTTAGGTTGAAAGTCAATTTTTTTTATTTTATTATTTATTTTATATTTTTTTAATTTACATTCCAAATCATTTCCCCTTTCCCGTTTCCTCCCTCCTCGAAAGTCCCATAAGCCCCCTTCCCTCCCTCTTTTCTCCATTCAATCCCCTCTCGTTTCTCTGTCCTGGCGTTCCCCTACATATTAGGATGGCTACTCTGGCTCGTTTTCTGGGACCATTTGTTTGTAAGATTGTTTTCCAGCCTTTTACTCTGAGGTAGTGTTTGTCTTTGACACTGAGGTGCGTTTCCTGCATGCAGCAAAATGCTGGGTCCTGTTTACATATCCAGTATGTTAGTTTATGTCTTTTTATTGGGGAGTTGAGACCATTGATATTAAGAGAGATTAAGGAATAGTGATTATTGCCACCTGATATTCTTGACACTATCTTTATGTTTGCGTGGTTGTCTTCTTTTGGGTTTGATGAAAGAAGGTTATTATCTTGTTTTTTCTAGGGTGTAGTTTCTCTCCTTGTATTGTCAATTTCCACCTATTATCCTTTGCAGGGCTGGATTTGTGGAAAGATAATGTGTAAATTTGGTTTTATCATGGAATATCTTGGTCTCTCCATCTATGGTGATTGAGAGTTTTGCTACTATAGTCTAGGCTGGCATTTGTGTTCTCTTAGAGTTTGCATGAGATCTGCCCAGGATCTTTTGGCTTTCATAGTCTCTTGTGAGAAGTCTGATGTGATTCAGATAGGTCTTCCTTTGTATGTTACTTGACCTTTTTCTCTTACTGCTTTTAATATTCTTTCTTTGTTTAGTATTTTTGGTGTTTTGATTATTATGTGAGGGGAGGTATTTCTGTTCTTGTCCAGTCTTTCTGGAGTTCTGTAGGCTTCTTGTACATTCATTGGCATCTCTCTCTTTAGGTTAGGGAAGGTTTCCTCCATAATTTTGTTGAAGATATTTACTGGTTCTTTAAGTTGCAAATCTTCACTCTCATCTATACCTATAATCCTTAGGTTTGGTCTTCTCATTTTGTCCTGGATTTCCTGGATGATTTGGGTCACACGTTTTTTGCATTTTGCATTTTCTTTGACTGTTGAGTCGATGCTTTCTTTTTTATTATTATTATTTATTTTATTTTATTTTTTTAATTTACATTCCAAATCACTTCCCCTTTCCCCTTTCCTCCCTCCCCGAAAGTCCCATAAGCCCCCTTCCCTCCCTCTTTTCTCCATTCAACCCCCTCTCGTTACTCTGTCCTGGCGTTCCCCTACATCCAGTCTTTCCAGGACCAGGGGTCTCTCCTTCCATCTTTTTAGAAATCTATTGATATGCGGATTGTGTCTAGGGTATTCCGAGATTCTGGGTCAATATCCCCTTATCAGTGACTGCATACTATGTGTGTTCTTTTATGATTGGGTTACCTCACTAAGGATGATATTTTCAAGTTCTGACCATTTGCCTAGGAATTTCGTGAATTCATTGTTTTTAATTGCAGAGTAGTATTCCATTGTGTAGATATACCACATCTTCTGAATCCATTCCTCCGTTGAGGGACATCTGGGTTCTTTCCAGCTTCTGGCTATTATAAATAAGGCTGCTATGAACATAGTGGAGCATGTGTCCTTATTGCATGCAGGTAAAGTCTCTGGGTATATGCCCAGGAGTGGTATAGCCGGATCCTCCGGGAGTGTCATGCCCAGTTTTCTGAGGAACGGCCAGACTGCTTTCCAGAGTGGTTGTACCAGCCTGCAATTCCACCAGCAGTGGAGGAGTGTTCCTCTTTCTCCACATCCTCGCCAACAACTGCTGTCTCCTGTGTTTTTGATCTTAGCCATCCTGACTGGTGTGAGATGGAATCTCAGGGTTGTTTTGATTTGCATTTCCCTAATGACTAAGGATGATGAACATCTCTTTAGGTGCTTCTCAGCCATTAGATATTCTTCAGGTGAGAACTCTTTGTGTAGCTCTGTACCCCATTTTTTAATAGGGTTACTTGCCTCTCTGGAGTTTAACTTCTTGAGTTCTTTGTATATCTTGGATATTAGCCCTCTGTCGGATGTAAGGTTGGTAAAGATCATTTCCCAGTTAGTTGGTTGCCGATTTGTCTTTTTGACAGTGTCTTTTGCCTTGCAAAAACTTTGTAATTTAATGAGGTCCCATTTGTCTATTCTTGATCTTAGAGCATAAGCTATTGGAGTTCTGTTCAGGAAATTCTCCCCTGTGCCCATATGTTCAAGGTTCTTCCCTAGTTTCCCTTCTATTAATTTCAGTGTGTCTGGTTTTATGTGGAGATCTTTGATCCACTTAGAATTGAGCTTAGTGCAAGGAGATAAGGATGGGTCAATTTGCATTCTTCTGCATGTTGACCTCCAGCTGAGCCAGCACCATTTGTTGAAAAGGCTATCTTTTTTCCACTGGATGGTTTTAGCTCCTTTGTCAAAGATCAAGTGACCATAGGAGTGTGGATTCATTTCTGGGTCTTCAATTCTGTTCCATTGATCTACATGTCTGTTACTGTACCAATACCATGCAGTTTTTAACACTATTGCTCTGTAGTACAGCTTGAGGTCCGGGATACTGATTCCCCCAGAGGTTCTTTTACTCTTGAGAATAGTTTTAGCTATTCTGGGTTTTCTGTTATTCCAGATGAATTTTTGAATTGCTCTTTCTAACTCTATGAAGAATTGAGTTGGGATTTTGATGGGGATTGCATTGAATCTGTGTATTACTTTTGGTAAGATGCTCATTTTTACTATATTAATCCTGCCAATCCATGAGCATGGCAGATTTTTCCATCTTCTGAGGTCTTCTTCAATTTCTTTCTTCAGAGACTTGAAGTTCTTGTCATACAGATCTTTCACTTGTTTGGTTAGAGTCACGCCAAGATACTTAATATGGTTTGTGGCTATCGTGAAGGGTATTATTTCTCTTACTTCTTTCTCAGCCTGCTTATCCTTTAAGTATAGGAAGGCTTCTGACTTGCTTGAGTTGATTTTATATCCGGCCACTTTGCTGAAGTCGTTTATCAGCTTTAGGAGTTCTCTGGTGGAGTTCTTTGGGTCGCTTAAGTATACTATCATATCGTCTGCAAATAGTGATAGTTTGACTTCTTCCTTTCCAATTTGTATCCCTTTGACCTCTTTTTGTTGTCTAATTGTTCTAGCTAGAACTTCAACTACTATATTGAAAAGATATGGAGAGAGAGGGCAGCCTTGTCTAGTCCTTGATTTTAGTGGGATTGCTTCAAGTTTCTCTCCATTTAGATTGATGCTGGCTACCGGTTTGCTGTAAATTGCTTTTACTATGTTTAGATATGGGCCTTGAATTCCTGATCTTTCCAAGACCTTTAGCATGAAAGGATGCTGGATTTTGTCAAATGCTTTCTCAGCATCTAATGAGATGACCATGTGTTTTTTTTCTTTGAGATTGTTTATGTAGTGGATTACATTGATGGATTTCCTTATATTGAAACATCCCTGCATCCCTGGGATGAAGCCTACTTGATCGTGGTGGATGGTCGTTTTAATGTGTTCTTGGATTCAGTTGGCAAGAATTTTATTGAGTATTTTTGCATCGATATTCATAAGAGAGATTGGCCTGAGATTCTCTTTCTTTGTCGGAACTTTGTGTGCTTTAGTATTAGCGTAATTGTTGCTTCATAGAACGAGTTGGGTAGTGTTCCTTCTGTTTCTATTTTGTGGAACAGTTTGAAGAGTATTGGTGTTAGGTCTTCTTTGAAGGTCTGATAGAATTTTGCACTAAAACCATCTGAACCTGTGCTTTTTTTGGTTGGAAGACTTCCAATGACAACTTCTATTTCTTCAGGGGTTATAGGACGGTTTAGATGGTCTATTTGATCCTGATTTAATTTTGGTACTTGGTATCTGTCAAGGAAATTGTCCATTTCCTCAAGATTTTCTAGGTGTGTTGAATACAGGTTTTTGTAGTAGGATCTGATGATTTTTTGAATTTCCTTAGTTTCTGTTGTTATCTCTCCCTTTTCGTTTCTGATTTTATTAATTTGGATACTATCTCTGTGCTCTCTGGTTAGTCTGGCTAAGGGCTTATCTATCTTATTAATTTTCTCAAAGAACCAACTCCTCGTTTTGTTGATTCTTTGTATGGTTTTATTTGTTTCTACTTGATTGATTTCAGCCCTGAGTTTGATGATTTCCTGCCTTCTACTCCTCTTTGGTGTATTTGCTTCTTTTTGTTCCAGGGCTTTCAGGTGTGCCATTAAGCTGTTAATGTATGCTGTCTCCCGTTTCTTTTTGGCGGCACTCAGGGCTATGAATTTTCCTCTTAGCACTGCTTTCATTGTGTCCCATAAATTAGGGTATGTTGTGCCTTCATTTTCATTAACTTTCAAAAAGTCTTTGATTTCTTTCTTTATTTCCACCTTGACCAAGTTATCATTGAGTAGAGCATTGTTCAGCCTACATGTGTGCGTGGGTTTTCTTTTGTTTTTGTTGCCATTGAAGACCACCCTATTCCATAGTGATCTGATAGGAGGCATGGGATTATTTCTATCTTCTTGTATCTGTTGAGGTCTGATTTGTGACCAATTATATGGTCAATTTTGGAGAAGGTACCATGAGGAGCTGAGAAGAAGGTGTATTCTTTAGCTCTAGGATGAAATATTCTATATATATCAGTTAGTTCCATTTGGTCCAAGGCTTCAATTAGATTCACTGTGTCCCTGTTTAGTTTCTGCTTTCCTGAACGATCCATTTCAGAGAGCGGGGTGTTGAAGTCACCCACTATTATTGTGTGCGGTGTGATGTGTGCTTTGAGTTTTAGTTAAGTTTCTTTTACGAATGAGGGTGCCCTTGCATTTGGAGCATAGATATTCAGAATTGAGAGTTCTTGATGGTGGATTTTTCCCTTGATCAGTATGTAGTGTCCTTCTGTGTCTTTTTTGATGACTTTAGGTTGAAAATCAATTTTATCCGATATTAGGATGGCTACTCCACCTCGTTTCTTGGGGCCATTTGCTTGTAAAATTGTTTTCCAGCCTTTTACTCTGAGGTAGTGTTTGTCTTTGACACTGAGGTGCGTTTCCTGCATGCAGCAAAATGCTGGGTCTTGTTTACGTATCCAGTCTGCTAGTCTATGTCTTTTAATTGGGGAATTGAGACCATTGATATTAAGAGAGATTAAGGCATAGTGATTATTGCCATCTGCCATTCTTGACGCTATCTTTATGTTTGAGTGGTTATCTACTTTTGGGTTTGATTCAAGAAGGTTATTATCTCATTTTTTCCAGGGTGTTGTTTCTCTCCCTGTATTGGGGGTTTCCACCTATTATCCGTTGCAGGGCTGGATTTGTGGAAAGATATTGTGAAAATTTGGTTTTATCATGGAATATCTTGGTCTCTCCATCTATGGTGATTGAGAGTTTTGCTGGGTATAGTAGTCTAGGCTGGCATTTGTGCTGTCTTAGTGTCTGCATGAGATCTGCCCAGGATCTTCTGGCTTTCATAGTCTCTGGTGAGAAGTCTGATGTGATTCGGATAGGTCTTCCTTTGTATGCTACTTGGCCCTTTTCTCTTACTGCTTTTAGTATTTTTTCTTTGTTTAGAACATTCGGTGTTTTGATTATTTTGTGACGGGAGGTATTTCTGTTCTGGTCCAGTCTGTTTGGAGTTCTGTAGGCTTCTTGTACGTTCATCGGCATCTCTCTCTTTAAGTTAGGGAAGTTTTCCTCCATAATTTAGTTGAAGATGTTTACTGGCCCTTTAAGTTGCAAATCTTCACTCTCATCTATACCTATAATCCTTAGGTTTGGTCTTCTAATTTTGTCCTGGATTTCCTGGATGATTTGGGTCACACGTTTTTTGCATTTTGCATTTTCTTTGACAGTTGAGTCGATGCTTTCTATGGTATCTTCAGCACCTGAGATTCTTTCTTCCATCTCTTGTATTCTATTGTTGATGTTTGCATCTATGACTCCTGATTTCTTCCCAAGGTTTTCTATCTCCAAAGTTGTCTCCCTTTGTGATTTCTTAATTGTTTCTACTTCCTTTTTTAGATCCTGGATGGATTTTTTCAGATCCTTCACTTGTTTGTTTGTGTTTTCCTGTATTTCTTTAAGATATTTTTGCTTTTTCTCTTTCAGGATTTCTGCCTGTTTACCCAAGTTCTGCTGTCTTTCTTTAAGCGATTTTTGCGTTTCCTCTTTATGGGCTTCCATCAGTTGACCCATATTCTCCTGCATTTCTTTAAGTGAATTTTGTGTTTCCTTTGTAAGGGCATCTACCCGTTGATTCATTTCTTTAAGTGATTTTTGTGTTGCCTCCTTTTGGGCCTCCATCAGTTGACCCATATTCTCCTGCATTTCTCTAAGAGATTTTTGTATTTCCTTTTTAAGGGCTTCTACTTGTTGATTCATGTTCTCTTGTATTTCTTTATGTGATTTATTGTGTCCTTCTTGAAATCCTCTAATAGCATCATGAGAAGTGATTTTAAAACCAGATCTTACCTTTCAGGTGTGATGGGGTATCCAGGAATTGCTGCTGTTGGAGAATTGGGCTCGGATGATGCCATATTGCCTTGATTTCTGTTAGTAACGTTCCTACGTTTGCCTTTTGCCATCTGGTTACCTCTTGTGTTAGTTGGTCCTGCTGTTACTGGCTGTTGGTTGGACCTCCTGTGAGCCTGAAAGGCTATTTCTGCGCCCCCTGGATGAGTTGGATTCCCCTGGCTCCGATTGCTGAGGGGCTTCTCTTCTCCTGAGTGACTTTGGAGCCCTGATGTGCCTTGCCCCAAGTGATGTTATATTTGGGAATCCCTGTACATCCGAAGGCTCAGCATAGTCAATCCCCGAGCAGAGGTAACCAACGGGAGGCTGGTGTGCTCACTCCTTGTGTGGGTGTGCTCTCTCCTAGTGTGGGTCCCTCACAGTGTGCAGGGCTGATGTCCCACAGCAGAGCAGGCATGTAGGTTTTCACAGAACTGCCCAGCTCTTGGGATCAGGGAACACACAACCTGGCTAAGTTCCAAGCGATATTATGCTTGATTATCCCTGCGCCTGGAGGTCCTAACTACATTGTTGCTGGAGCAAAGATGGTGGAGTGCACTGTGCACCCTCTAGGTGCAGATCACTCTGCAGGGCAGATGGCCCACAGCAGAGCTGGCACGTAGATGTCCACAGAACTGCCCCTCAAGAGTTGGATTAAAAGTCTCTTCTCACAATGCTGTTAGAGGACATCAAGAAGGACATAAATAACTCCCTTAAAGAAATACAGGAGAATATGTGTCAAATGGTAAAGGCCCTTAAAGAGGAAACAAAAAAATCCCTGAAAGAAATACAGGGGAGCATGGGTGAACAGGTAGAGGCCCTTAAAGAGGAAACACAAAAATCCGTGAAAGAATTACAGGAGAACACAAAGAAACAAGTGAAGGAACTGAACAAAACCATCCAGGATCTAAATATGGAAGCAGAAACAATAAAGACATCTCTGGAGATAGAAAATCTTGGAAAGAATTCAGGCGTCATAGATGCAAGCATCAACAACAGGATACAAGAAATAGAAGAAAGAATCTCAGGGGCTGAAGATACCATAGAAAACATTGACTCAACAGTTAAAGAAAATGCAAAATGCAAAAAGCTCCTGAGCCAAAACATCCAGGAAATCCAGGACACAATGAGAAGACCAAACCTAAGGATTATAGGTATAGAAGAGAGTGAAGATTTCCAACTTAAAGGGCCAGTAAATATGTTCAACAAAATTATAGAAAAAAACTTCCATAACCTAAAGAAAAAGATGTCCATGAACACACAAGAAGCCTACAGAACTCCCAACAGACTGGACCAGACCAGAAAGTCCTCCTGGCACATAATAATCAAAACACCAAATGCACTAAAGAAAGAAAGAATATTAAAAGCAGTAAGAGAAAAAGGTCAAGTAACCTAAAAGGCAGGCCTATCAGAATTACACCAGACTTCTCACCTGAGACGATGAAAGCCAGAAGATCCTGGGTAGATCTCATACAGACCCTAAAAGAACATAAATGCCAGCACAAACTAGTATACCCAGCAAAACTCTTAATTATCATAGATGGAGAAACCAAGATATTTTATGATAAAAACACATTTACACAATATCTTTCCACAAATCCAGCCCTACAAAGGTTAATAGATGGAAAATGCCAACATGAGGAGGGAAACTACACCTTAGAAAAAGCAAGAAAGTAATCTTTTTCCAACACACCCATAAGAAAGTAACCACACAAACATAAAAAGAACATCAAAAATAACAGGAAGCAACAATCACTATTCCTTAATATCTTATAATTTCAATAGACTCAATTCCCCAACAAAAAACATACTTTAACAGAGTTGTTTTCCATGTGGATCTTTGATTTTATCAGAAAATGTTTGTGACTCTTCTTTCAATTTAGTAATGCTTTTTGTGTCTACCATTTTGACTGTATTATTTTCCATGATAATCTTTAACTTTAACATTTTTTCTGTGTATTTCTTCAATTTGTCTGAGGGGTTTTTCATGTAGATCTTCAGTTTCGTGGGGGGAGGGTGTTTGTAGTTCCACTTTCAATCAATTTAGGAATGTATTTGTGCCTACCATTTTGTTGGTATAATTGTTCATGACAATCTTCAATTTTAACGTTTTTCTATATTTTTCTTCAATTTCATTAGACGTATTTTCCATGTGGATCTTCAGTTTTATCAGACAATGTTTATAGTTTTACTTTCAATCTACTTAGGAACATTTTTATACCTTCCATTTTATCTGTGTAATTTTTCCATGTAATATTCAGTTTTAATGTTTTTCTATATATTTCTTGAATTTTTTCAGGAATATTTTCCTTGTAGATCTTCAATTTTATCAGAAAGTGTTTATAATTCCACTTTCAGAAAACTTAGGAATATTTTTATGCCTACCATTTTGTCAGTATACTTTTTTCATGAAATACTAAATCTTAATACATTTTTTATATATTTCTTCAATTTTATCAGAGATATTTTCCTTGTAAATCTTCAATTGTATCAAAAAATTTTTATAATTTTACTTTCAATCAACTTAGAAATATTTTATGCCTACCATTTTATCTGTATAATTTTTCATGATAATCTTCAATTTTAATTTTTTTCCATATATTTTTCAATTTTATCAGAAATATTTTCCATGTCAATCTTCAATTTTATCAGAAAATGTTTTTACTTATACTTTCAACCAATTTAGGAATATTTTTATGCCTACCATCTTATCTGTATAATTTTTCATGAAATAGTTATTTTTAACGTGCTTTTCTATATATTTCTTGAGATTTATCAGAAATATATAGTATGTATAAGTAAGCCTAAAAATTCCACAATGAAGCTCCTATAGATAATAATCACTTTCTGGGGAGTGGCTGAATAGAAGATCATCACCATCATCAACAATAGGAAGAAGAAAACAACATAAATAAAAACAAAATCAGTAGAGTACTTGTATACAAATGGCAAACTGAGAAAGAAATCAGGTGAACAATACATTTCACATTAGCCTCAAAGAATATAAAGTATTAAACATCTCATCAAGCAATTGAAAGACTTCTATAATAAAGACATTCATGTCTTTGAGGAAAGAAAAATGATCTCAATATAAAACAGTTAAATACATAGAAACAACATGTCTGAGAATACAATATTATTTGAATTTGTGGTTTTAGGCCTGACAATTTAGTGTACTCTTCACTGGGAAAGAATATTTCTCCTGCTCCAAACATTCCTTAGTTTCCTGTAGAAAATCTTATGCTGTGACAGAGTACCAGGGTGATCATCCAAATCCTTGCAAATCCAACCATTTTTAAAAGGTCACCCTACAAAGAAGTAGAGCTCCCCCCAAATAAGACATGCAGCTAACATGTGATTTATCAATTGCACTATTAAGCATATATATAAAAATTTAAATATTTCACTATAAGAAGTTATCTGAACTCTCACACCTACTATAACATTATTCATAACAGATGAGTAATAAAAACAATTTTTATAAAAAAATAATCTCTAAAAATTTATGACATGACTCTTCCCTGTTTTTGTTTGTATAAGTAATGTGTTCTGATATTTAACTATTATAAAATAAAAGTTTATTTCGAGGTAGAAATTTTAGTTATAAACTACTTAACAATATAAATACATGTATGGTTTTAATTTTTAATCCAAACTGCAATCAAATGTGGAGTAGCTGGAACACTTGATACTAGAGGTCAGTAGTAAATTTTGTAGCAGATTGAGGATCTATGCTAAAACCAAAATGAAAATTAAAAATACAAAAAAGGAACAGAAAATAATTACTTTTTTGCTAGTATAAGCTTATGTTGCCCTATTGTTTACTTGAAATGAAATACCAGTAGATTATTTTCTATTTCTCCTACTTTAATTTTATATTTTTATTTTTTGAGATTATAATAGAAGTACATTTTTCCCCTTCCGTTTTCTCTCTTCCCCAATCCTTTCCATATAAGCTCCCTGGACTCTTTCAAATACATGGCCCCTGTTTTGGATATTTGTTTTTGCATTTGTATATGTAGAATCTGCTCATCTTGAATACCTTTGACAATGTTGTTGCACTTTGTTCTTCATCCTTCTTCATCAGTTTGACTGATTCATTCATTCTGAGGCCAGAAAGAATATATATGACTAATTTTCTGATAAACCATGATAGATCACTTTGTTGTACATTATTATTTTGTCTTTATTATCATTTCTAAGTTTTTCTATACACCCAAATGGAAAAAAATTCACTTAGTTTTCTATATTGAAGTGTAAACTTAAGTACTACAATTTATAGTTCATAAACTTTCTTGATTTGCTCTGAGGAGGTAAATCTACATTGTATTCTTTAAATTTAAAGTCTTTGTTATTACAGAAGCAAATATGTGGTACTTTATCAAGTTAACAGCTTTATAGAAACAAGATATTATACATTCTGGAACTATATATATATAATATTTGTGATATATATCTCTGAATTATTCGATGACATTTGGCTGAATATCATTTTTTTGTGTGTTGATAGAGAAAATTCACATCCCTCCACTGATTTATTTTGTTCTTAATGAATTTTATTTAAATTTTAATGTATCGGTGAATAATGTCAAACAGCTTATTATATTCATGCCTTCGTGATTATAAAATCAATAAATCAATAAATGCTTCTGGTTTCCATCTCTGGCTTGGGACCATCCTCTGCCACAGCACACTAACTCCAAGTGGCACAGGAAGCTAGCTACCCACCCAGTGGCTCAGAGCAGACAGTCAGCAAATGTAAGACCTGCCCTGCAGCTCAAAGAATCCTGTCAAGAACCCTCTGGCAGAAGTCTTCCAGTTTCTGTCTCCGGCTTGGGATCATCCTCTACCATAGCACACCATCTCCAAGTGGCGCAGGAAACTTGCTATCCACCCAGCAGTGCAGAGAGGACAATACAGGTGAGATCTGCCCTGTAGCTCAGAGGTTCATGCCGGGAAACCTCTGGCAGAAACCCTCCAGTTACAGTTTACAGCTTGGGTCCATCCTCTGGCACAGTGTGCCATACCCAAGTGGCACAGGGAGGCAGCCTAACCACCTAGGAGTATAGAGAGGCCTGCCTGCACAGGTAGAACCACCCTCGCCAGAGGATCACACCTGGAACCCTCTGGCAGGAAACCTCCGGTATCTGTCTCCTGCATGCAACCACCCTCGGCCAAAGTGTACCATATCCAAGTGACACACAGAAGTAGCTAACCACTCAGGAGTGCAGAGAGGCCAGACAGCACAGATAGGACCACTCCTGCTGCTCAGAAGAAACAACCTGAAACCCTGAGGACACAAGAGACTAAGAACAGCTTGGGACAGGAGTCTTCTGATTACCTCCTGCACCCAGGGTTGATCACAAGAGAGTGGGTTACGTAGGAGCACAGATAAGCCACAGTCAGAGACAGCAACACCAGAGATAACCAGATGGCAAAAGGAAAATGCAAGAACATCACCAACAGAAACCAAGGCAACATGGCACCATCTGAACCAAGGTCTCCAACAGCAACAAGTTCTGGATATTCCAACACACCAGAAAAACAAGACCTGGATTTAAAATCACATCTCATGATGCTGATAGAGGATTTCAAGTAGGACATAAGTAACTCCCATAAAGAAGTACAGAAGAACATGAATCAACAGGTAGAAGCCCATAAAACAGAAACACAAAAATAGCTTAAAGAAATTTAGGACAATATGGGTCAACAGTAGCCCATAAAGAGAAAACACAAAAATCAATTAAAGAAATACAGGTGAACATGGGTCAACAGGTAGAAGTCCTGAAAGAGGAAACACAAAAAGCCCTTAAAAAATTAGAGGAAAACACAACCAAACAAGTGAAAGAACTGAGCAAAACCATCCAGGATCTAAAAACTGAAGTAGAAACAACTAAGAAATCACAAAGGAGACAACTTTGGAGATAGAAACCTTGGAAAGAAATCAGGAATCATAGATGCAAACATCAACAACAGAATACAAGAGATAGGAGTAAGAATCTCAGGTGCTAAAGATATCTGAGTTATCTTTTCTTTATCAGATGATAAAGAAAGCACTGACTTAACAGACAAAGAAAATGCAAAATGCAAGAAGCTTGTAACCCAAAACTTCCAGGAAATCAAGGACACAATGAGAAGACCAAACCAAAGGATTATAGGTATAGAAGAGAGTGAAAATTTACAACTTAAAGGGCCAGTAAATATCTTCAACAAAAATTATAGAAGAAAACTTCCCTAACCTAAATAGAGAGATGACCATGAACATACAAGAAGCCTACAGAACTTCTAACAGACCGGACCAGAACAGAAAAACCTCGTGTCACATAATAATTAAAACACCAAATTTACTAAACAAAGAAAGAATATTAAAAGCAGTAAGAGAAAAAGGCCAAATAATTAATAAAGGCAGACCTATCAGAATTAAACCAGACTTCTCACCAGAGACCATGAAAACTGTTTTAGAGTCTGTATGAGATCCTGGACAGATCTCATACAGACTCTAAGAGAACACAAATAACAGCCCATACAGCTATAACCAGCAAAATTCTCAATCACCATAGATGGAGAAACCAAGATATTACATGATAAAATCAAATTGACATAATATCTTTTCACAAATCCAGCCCTACAATGGATAATAGATGGAAAACACCAATACAACGAGGGCAACTACACCCTAGAAAAAGCAAGATAGTAATCTTTTTTCAACAAACCCAAAGGAAGATAACTACTCAAACAAAAATAACATCAAAATTAACAGGAAGCAACAATCACTATACCTTAATATCTTGTAACATCAATGGACTCAATCCCCAATAAAGAGCAATAGATTAACAGACTGAGTACGTAAACAGGACCCAACAGTTTGCTGAATACAGGAAACACACCTCAGTGTAAAACACAAATACTACCTCAGAATAAAAGGCTGGAAAACAATTTTCCAAGGATATGATCCCAGGAAACTAGCTGGAGTAGCCATTCTAATATCAGATAAAATTGACTTTTAGCCTAAAGTCATCAAAAAAGACGCAGAAGGACACTTCATACCTATGAAAGGAAAAATCCACCAAGAACAACTCTCTATTCTGAACATCTATTCTCCAAAATGCAAGGGCACCCTCTTTCATAAAAAAAAATAAAAATAAAAAAAAAGCACTTTACAAAAGCTCAAAGCACACATCATTGCACCTCACACAATAATTGTGGGTGATTTCAACACTCCACTCTCCTCAATGGATCGATCAGGGAAACAGAAACTAAACAGAGACACAGTGAAACTAATTGAGTTTGGACCAAATGGATTTACCATATATATAAAACATTCCATCCTAAAGCAAAAGAATATACATTCTTCTCAACATGTACCTTCTCGAAAATCAAGCAAGTTACTGGTCACAAAACAGACTTCAACAGATATAAGAAGATTGGCATAATCCCCTGCCTCCTATCAGATCACTATGAAGTAAGGGTGTTCTTCAATAGCAACAAAAACAACAGCCAACATACACAGGGAAGTGGAGCAATGCTCTACTCAATGATAACTTGGTCAAGGATGAAATAAGGAAAGAAATCAAAGACTTTTTAGAATTTAATGAAAATGAAGGTACAACCTACCCAAACTGATGGGACACAATGAAAGCAGTGCTAAGAGGAACCCTCATAACCCTGAGTGCTTCCACAAAGAAACTGGTGAGAGCATAGACTAGCAGATTAATGGCACACTTGAAAGCTCTGGAACAGAAAGAAGCTAATACAACCAAGAGGAGTAGAGGGCAGGACATCATTAAACTCAGGGCTGAAATCAACTACGTAGAAAGGAAAAGAACCATACAAAGAATCAACAAAACCAGGAGCTGGTTCTTTCAGAAAATCATAAAGATAGATGAACCCTTAGTTAGCAAGACTAACCAGAGGACACAGAGACAGAATCCAAACTCACAAAATCAGAACTGAAAAGGGAGATATAACAACAGAAACTGAGGAAATTCAAAAAATCATCAGGTCCTACTACAAAATTCTATACTCAACACAACTGGAAAATCTGGAGGAAATGGACAATTTCCTAGACAGATACCAAATACCAAAATTAAATCAGGATTAAGTACACCATCTAAGAAGTCCCATAACCCTTAACGAAATAGAAGTGATCATTGAAAGTCTTCCAACCAAAAAACCCACAGGACCAGAAGGTTTTAGGGCAGAATTCTATCAGACCATCAAAGAAGTCCTGACACCAATACTCTTCAAACTATTCCACAACATAAAAACAGAAGGAACACTACCCATCTCCTTCTATGAAGCAACAGTTTCACTGATACCAAAACCACACTGATCTAACAAAGAAAGAAAACTTCAGACCAATTTCCCTTATGAATATCGATACAAAATTACTCAATAAAATTCTTGCCAACTGAATCCAAGAAGACATCAAAAGGATCATTCACTATGATCATGTAGGCTTCATCCCAGGGATGCAGGGATGGTTCAATATATGGAAGTCCATCAATGTAATCCACTACATAAACAAACTCAAAGAAAAAAGCCACATGTTCAATTCATTAGATGCTGAAAAAGCATTTGACAAAATTCAGCATCCTTTCATGCTAAAAGTCTTGGAAAGATCAGAAATTCAAGGCCCATATCTAAACATAGTAAAAGCAATATACAGCAAACTGGTAACCAACATCAAACTAAATGGAGAGAAACTTGAAGCCATCCCACTAAAATCAGAGACTAGACAAGGCTATCCTCTTTCTCCATATCTATTCAATATAGTACCTGAAGATCTAGCTAGAGCAATTAGACAACAAAAGGAGGACAAAAAGATTCAAATTGGAAAGGAAGAATCCAAATTATCACTATTTACAGATGATATGATTGTATACTTAAGTGACCCAAAAAACTCCATTAGAGAGTACACCATCTAAGAAGTCCCATAACCCTTAACGAAATAGAAGTGATCATTGAAAGTCTTCCAACCAAAAAACCCACAGGACCAGAAGGTTTTAGGGCAGAATTCTATCAGACCATCAAAGAAGTCCTGACACCAATACTCTTCAAACTATTCCACAACTTCAGCAATGTAGCCGGATATAAAATTAATGCAAACAAATCAGTAGCTTTCCTATACTCAAAGAATAAACAGGCTGAGAAAGAAATTAAGGAAGTTGCACCCTTCAAAATAGTCACAAACAACATAAAATATCTAGGTGTGACTCTAACCAAACAAATGAAACATTTATATGACAAGAACTTCAAGTCTCAAGAAAAAATCGAAGAAGACCTAAGAAGATGGAAAGATTTCCCATGCTCGTGTATTGGCAGGATTAATATAGTTAAAATGGATATCTTGCCAAAGCACTATACAGATTCAATGCAATCCCCATCAAAATCCCAACTCAATTCTTCATAGAGTTAAAAAGAGCAATTCTCAAATTCATCTGGAATAACAAAAACCCCAGTATAGTGAAAACTATTCTCAACAGTAATCAAACTTCTGGGGGAATCAGCATCCAAGACCTCAAGCTGTACTACAGAGCAATAGTATTAACAACTGCATGGTATTGGTACAGAGACAGGCATGTAGATCAATGGAACAGAATTGAAGACCCAGAAATGAATCCACACACCTATGGTCACTTCATCTTTGACAAAGGGGCTAAATCCTTCCAGTGGAAAAAAGATAGCCATTTCAACAACTGGTGCTGATTCAACTGGAGGTCAGCATGCAGAAGAATGCAAATCGATCCATTCTTATTCCTTGTACTAAGCTCAACTCCATGTGGATCAAGGACCTCCACATAAAACCAGAAACACTGAAACTAATAGAAAAGAAACTGCTGAAGATATTTGAACACAAGGGCACAGGAGAAAATTTCCTGAACAGAACACCAATAGCCTATGCCATAAGAGCAAGAATTGACAAATGGGACCTCATAAAATTACAAAGTTTCTGTAAGGCAAAGAACACTGTCATTAGGACAAAACAGCAACCAGCAAATTGGGAAAAGATCTTTACCAAGTCTACATCTGAGAGAGGGCTAATATCCAATATCTACAAAGAATTCAAGAAGTTAGACTTCAGAGAACCAAATAACCCTATTAAAAATAGGGTACAGAGCTAAACAAAGAATTTTCGCCTGAGGAATATCAAATGGTTGAGAAGCACCTAAAGAGATGTTCAACATCCTTAGTCATCAGGGAAATGCAAATCAAAATAATCCTGAGATTTTTACCTCACACTGGTCATTATGGCTAAGATAAAAAAAAATCTCAGGAGACAGCAGGTTCTGGAGAGGTTGTGGAGAAAAAGGAATCCTATTCCACTTCTCGTGGGATTGCAAGCTGGTGAAACCACTCTGGAAATAAGTTTGGAGTTTCCTCAGAAAACTGGGTATAACAGTACCGGAGGCCCCTGCTATATCACTCCTGGGTATATACCCAGAGTATTCTCTAGCATTTAATAAGGGCACATGCTCCACTAAGTTCATAGCAGCCCAATTTATCATAGCCAGAAGCTCGAAAGAACCCAGACGTCCCTCAATGGAGGAATGGATACAGAAAATGTGGCATATATACACAATGGAGTACTATTCACCCATTAAAAACAATGAATTCATGAAATTCTTAAGACAAATTGTTGGAACTGGAAAATATCTTCCAGAGTGAGGTAACCTAATAACAAAAGAACACATGTGGCATGCACTCACTGTTAAGTGGGTATTAGCCCAGAAACTTGTAATACCCAAGACACATTTCACATATCAAATGATGCCCAAGAAGGAGGAAAAACACAGTATGGATACTTGGATCCTTTCTAGAAAGGGGAAAAATACCCACAGAAGGAGATAAAGAGACAAAAGTTGGATAGAGTCTGAGGGAAAGACCACCCAGAGACCACCCCACCCAGGGATCCATCCTATATACAGTTACAAAACCCAGACACTATTGTGGATGCACACAAGTGCTTGTTGTCCAGAGCCGCATATATCTATCACCTGGGAGGCTCTCCTAGTGCATGATAAATACAGAGGGGGACACTCTCAGCCGGCTTTTGAACTGAGTACAGGGTCCCCAATGGGGGAGGACCCAAGAAGCTGAAGGGGTTTGCAGTGCCACAGGAGGAACAACAATATGAGTCACCCAGTACTCCCAGAGCTCCCAGGGACAAAACCAGAGTACACATGAAGCTACCCATGGCTCCAGACACATAGGCAGCAGAGGATGGTCTTGTTAGACACCAAAGGAGGAGAGGCCCTTGGTCCTGGAAAGACTTGATGCCTTATTTTAGAGGAATACCAGGACGGGGAAGCGGGGGAACACTGATTGGGGAAGAGGATATACCTTATGGGATTTTGGGGGGAGTAGGGAACCAGGAAAAGCGACAACATTTGAAATGTAAATAAAGAATATCTCTAATAAAGAAATAAAAATAAATAAAAAATTTAAAAAAAGAAAATCAGGACCTTTGGAAGAGCAGTCAGTGCTCTTAACTGCTGAGCCATCTCTCCAGCGAATCTGTATTCATTAAGAAAACAAATATTCACCAAATAATTTTATGATACTTGTAAAAGTCCATATAGCAGAAAATAATCAGAGACTGATTCTCTGATAAAAGTTCATTCTGGACATGCTTTCAGGCTCACACATTAAGAATTTTTTATGCAAAACCATTTGAAATGTAAATAAAGGATATATCTAATAAAAAATAAAAAAGAATTTTTATACATAGTTTAGAAAATTTTATTTAACATCTACCTACTAAAGCTTTTTGTTTTGAGTTGTTTTTTTTTCCATTTTAACATATTTTATATGTTAAAATATATAATACGATAACATATTCTATATGTTATAGTATGATATTATGTCAATAATAGTGGCTGTGAAGCTCAATTATAATTAAATGTAAACTTTAGTTTATTTCTATTTCTGATAGCCTATATTTTGAGCATATCATTTTCTCTATTACACATAAGTATATATTGGTTGAAACTTATTAGTTTTATTTAACTACTGATTTAAAAAATAATCTATGCTTAAAATATTTATTCCTTATGTTGTAAATTTTGATTCTTTGACAAAAGATCTATGAACACTAAACTACAATGTAAAACAATTTATTGATTGGCAGTATTAAAAATGTATTAAAACCCCAAAGGATTAAATGAATAGAGAAAAACTATCAGTTATGCAGTTATAGATTAATAAAGCATTAATTATAAAAGCATAAAATGCTTAAATAGTTTTCTCCTAAGGATTTATGAAATAGTTAAATTGCAAAAATGTTAGTTTAGTGAATTTTACTCAATGAAATGTGTGAGAATTTTAACAAGTAATACAGCAGAAAGAAAGGCTAGAATTTGACCATTGAATGAATAAAATGATAAGATATTCCACTAGCATATATTCACAGTTTTCTTGTTTTACTCCCATGTTATAAGCTAGACCATGAAAATTATTTGTATGATCAAAATTCAGGTTGTTTAACAATTGTCTAGCTAATATACCAGGAACACTGTAGAAACTGTGATTCAAACATAGCTGTCTACAGTTATCTACATTTATCTACTCACAGTAATATTCAATATTTGTTATGTCAAAATACTACTTGTTGTTTACATTTCCCTCAAACCAGTGGAACCTAACATCACATCAAAAGCATTTAAATTCTGATTACTTACATCAATTACCTTTTAATATGTATACTTTATCCTCTTATAAGTAATAAGTACTATAATTGTTAAACTCAATCTACATATATATACCCCATATTTTATAAAATAAATCTGAATGAGCACATGGAAAAATAGTAGCAATTTAGAAAATATACAAATATCAGTAATAAAATGCAATTATATATTCCCTGATCAGGCAGATGATTCAATCATAACCGTTTAGTTACCAGAAATACCATGTTTCTGAAACAAAAATGTAGCATGCTAGGTTTTAAGTAAAAAAATGAAAATAAACTCAGATTTTTATTGTTGAACACAAATTTGAACATCAACACCTATGCAGACTGAACAGAATCAGTGCACGTGTCCCTTTCCACTGGACACTTAGCATAGCTAATTATTTGGAGCTCCTTCAGAACTAGGGCATATCCCTTGTAATTTATGGCAAGTGAGTTAAGAATCCGTGTCTTCTCAAATAGAAATCACTCATTCTATATTTTTTCAGGACTCCACTATTAAAGAAAGAAATAAATTCCTCTCAGTTTTCACAATCTAAAGTAAACAAATGGTCCTGGATCAACTGGATGTCAGCATGTAGAAAAATGCAAATTGACCAATTCTTATCTTCTTGTACAAAGCTCAAGTCGAAGTGGATCAAGGACTTACACATAAAACCAGATACACTGAAGCTTATAGAGGAGAAAGTGGGGAAGATCCTTGAACACATGGGCACAGGGGATAATTTCCTAAACATAACACCAATGGCTTATGCTCTAAGAACAAGAATCGAGAAATGAGACTTCATAAAATTGCAAAGATTCTGTAAGGCAAAGAACACTGTCAATAGGACAAAATGTCAACCAACAGAATAGGACAAGATCTTTAACAGTCCTACACCTGATAGAGGGCTAATAATCGATGTATACAAAGAACTCAAGAAGTTAGACTCCAGAATCAAATAACCCTGTTAAAAATAGGGTACAGAGCTAAATAGAGAATTGTCAACTGATGAAACTCAAATGGCTCTGAAGAACTTAAAGAAATGTTTAGCATCCTTAGTTATCAGGGAAATGCAAATCAAAACAACTCTGAGATTCCATCTCACACCAGTCAGAATGGATAAGATGAAAAACTCAGGGGACAGCAGATGCTGGCAAGGATGTGGAGAAAGAGGAATACTCCCCCATTGCTGGTGGGATTGCAAACTGGTACAACCATTCTGGAAATCAGTTTGGTGATTCCTCAGAAAATTAGACCTAGTACTACCTGAAGACCCAGTTATATACCCCACTCCTGGGCATATACCCAGAAGATGCTCCTACGTGTAATAGGACACATGTTCCACTATGTTCATAGTGGCCTTATTTATAATATCCAGAAGCTGGAAAGAACCAAGATGTCCTTCAACAGAGGAATGGATACAGAAAATGTAGTATATTTGCACAATGGCATACAACTCAGCTACTAAAAACAATGAATTCATAGAATTCTTAGGCAAATGGATGGAACTAGAAAGTGTCATCCTGAGTGAGGTAACATAGTCACAAAAGAACACACATGGTGTGCAGTCGCTGATAAGTGGAAAGTAGCCCCAAAGCTCAGAATAAAGAAGTTACAATTCACAGACCACGTGAAGCTCAAGAAGAAGGAAGACCAAAGTGTGGGTGCTTTGATTTTTCTGAGAAAGGGAACAAAATACTCACAGGAGCAATTATGGAGACAAAACATGGGGCAGAGACTGAAAGAAACATAATCCAGAGACTGTCTTACCTGAGAATACATCCTATAAAGAGTCACCAAACCCTAACAATATTCTGGATGCTAAGAAGTGCTTGCTAAAAGGAGCCTGAAATGACTGTCTCCTGAGGGGCCCTGCCAGAGTCTTACAGATACAGAGGCACATACTAGCAGCCAACCATTGGACTGAGGGTGGGTCCCCAATGGAGGGAGGACTGGAGGACCTGAAGGGGTTTGCTCCTCATGGGAAGAATGATGATGTTGGCCAACTGGACCCCCCCAGGGCTCCCAAAGACTAAGCCATCAATCAAGGTGTATACATGGTTCCAGTCACATTTGTGGGGGAGGAATGCTTTGTTGGGCATTGGTGGGAGAAGAGGTTCTTGGTCCTATGAAGGCTGGATAGATGCCCCAGCATGGAGAAATCAAGGGGAGGTGTAAATGGTAGTGGGTTGGGTTGAGGGGCATCCTTAAGTAGGCAGGGGGAAGGAGGATGTGTTGGGAATTTTCTGGGAGGGGGGAAACCGGGAAAGGGAATAACATTTGAAATGTAAATGAAGAAAACATTCAATAAAAATTAAAAAAAAAAGAAAATATCCTTGTTTAAAATTGTCTATATTTGGGTGCTGAAATGATGTTTCAGTGAGAGGACTTATTGCTTTTGCAGAATACTGAAATTTGCTTCAGAGAGTCCGTGTCAGGCAGATCCAAATCACACAATCACTGTAAACTCCAGTTCTTGGTTCTCTGACAGCTTCTTCTGAGCTCCATGAACACCTGCTCTGATATGAACATATTCTGCACACATACACACACACACACACACACTGAATAAAACTTTTAAAATACCCTGTGACAGAATTTTGCTCTATTTAGATAATACATAGAATCATACCTTCAACTAAACTTGAAATGATCTCATAAACACATCTTAGAGCTGAATATAAGACAAAAATATGATAATTCATGCCATAAACAAAACAAAGAACAAAAATGCATAATGGGAAGATATATTAGAAGTGAATTGCAATGGTTAATGTAAATTGGAAGATAATATAGATTTATTCTTTGTTTCTGAAGAGGAAGCATAAGAACTAAGTAAAACTAACCTTCAATGCAAGGCAAATTATATGAAAACTTGAAATTGAAGTGGGACACATGCAATTTTTTTAAGTCTCTACAACTGAGTGAGCACATCTTTATCATTATTAGCACCAAAAGAATGATTTCTATTATTAAATTTCCTATGCCTGTATGACATCTACAAAGCTCTACAATCCAATAGTGATAGATACAAACTTAAAATGCTTAACAACAAGAGTAGGCATCTGGTCACCATGTTCAAGCAAAGACAAAGTATAGGGACTTGATTTTTTAACTTTGTTTTACATTTTAGAAATAGGCAGGACAATGATCACCAAAGAAAACTGAATTTGTGGGAAAACTTTCAGTGCTGCTTATCTCTGAGACAACTGAAGTTTTTCTGTGTACAGAAAAAAAAATAGATAACAATCAGACTAGGAGTCATATGACTTTGTAGTCTTCCTTTCTCTATCCTTCCACTTCTATTTCTGTTCACTGGTTTTGTGTGTGTCAATTGCTTGCAAAAAGTATGTCACACTTCAGAATTACATTAAATTATCACAATTACATTAAATTGTCAAGACATTATGCCTTTGTCAGTGTCACTGGGATAATTTGCAGAAAGAAAAACACATTAGCAAACATTTCTGATAGCAGAAAGTAATGTTGTAGGCCTTTGTTCTGAGTCTCTGCTGGTAGTGTCTGGATGCCTCCAATACACACCTGGCGGGCTCAGCAAAGTCCAGTACAAGGAATCCTTAGTCTAAGTTACCCTTTCAGACATCAGAGCATGGCTGTAGCACCAAGACAGAAGGAGAAAGCAGAGTCTGGGATGAACAGGATCTGATTTGGTTGAGAGTGAGTGCCAAGATGGGAGGGAGAAGAGAGAAGGCCTTCTTAGGGAGTTTGAGTGTAGTGCTCTTTTAGGTAAAGCCCTTCCCCATGGGAATTGTTGATGAAACAGCTCTCTGAGATGATCTTAGCTTATTCATATTTCTTTATTGGGGGTAGATATGAATGCATATGCTTTATTCTGGGTGAACCAGGGATTGTATAATTTTGGAGAAGGACATGAGAATATCTAGAAAGGGAAGGTAATTGGCTGAAGACTAAGGCTATTGAGATGCCTCATTAGCTTTTCAGATGCATGTCACCTGATTGGCTGCTCATGGTCACCTTAGTTGAGTGTTGTGGGTACATGCTCCTGAATAGGCACAGCGGTAGCAGGGGAGTAGCTCAGCCCCTGAAGTTCAGGTCTCCAAGATTCTTGGTGTCTGAGCACTGTCCACTTCACTAGTTCATTTGTCACTCTAGTGGCACCATTCACATGCCTTACATAGTGTTATGAAAATGGGAGAGCTTGAATAATGTTTCAGGAAAGCTGGCAGTTTTACAGGAGTTATCTTCTTTTTAGTTTACCATAGGGACTGTTATTTACTTGAAGCAGAAGTGGTAAGTTTTGAATGAGCATCAGCCACATAGATAAATTCATTGTTATTAGACTATGCCGGAAGAATGGTTGGATGACTAATATCTAAATTTCCTAGAAATGGTGTTAAATTGATAGGGTGACAGTTATTTGAAAGACTTTATAAATAATGTAGGGTTTTTTTGGGGGGGGAGGTGGTTGGTTTTTAATACTTATCAGTTTTCTGCTTCCTCACATAGCAGAGTTGAGAGGATCATAATTCTTTTACTAAAATACAAGATGTTACATCAGCAAATGTTAAAATGAGTTTAAATCAACAAGGTTTTGAAAATTGAATTGACTCATTTTTAAAGTGAGTTAAAATCAAAATGATTTTCATCAGAAGAAGGCTGAATTGGGTCATTTTTATAAAACTCGAAAAAGCAGGAAGAAGTTGATGAAGCTTGGCAGTCTCATCATTACAAACATTCTCTGCTGAGATAATGAACTCTACTGTAGCTCTCCTTATTCTTAAAAGAGGATAGCGCAGAGGCATTGTGCAAAATCTATGAATGAGGGGACAATTCATCCTGACTACAAAATCTTTCGTTGCAGACTAAGAGAGTCTGTGATTGATGCATGACTACATAGCAACCCTTCCACATTCAAAGGACACAGTAAGAATGGTATGTTTCCATTTCTAATGTCTGAACAATGCTGTCAGAAAAATTGAACTATGGCAGGTGACTTGTAGAAGTTAGTTATTTGAATTAACTTACTCTAGTGTTAAAATGAAAATTCAACAAGAAGGGTTTTCTTCACAATCAGCAAGACTTACTTGTTCAACTCACTTCTGACATAAGAAATTGGTCGACATATTTCTTAGGTACAAATGACAGTACTTCACACATCTTCCCATAACTGCTACCTGATGCCCACTCTTACTGACTCTTGACCAGATAACCAGCCTATATTTTAGTTAATTTCCTTTATATTAGTTAATTTTCCAACATATTTTAATATCTTTTATGTCACTAAAAAGCTTGACTTAAATCAAGAGTATTTACTTTGGATCCATGAATTACTAGCATCCAAGAATGCTAGGTCCAAAATGCTCATCTATTGAAAGAAATTTAGTTGCCATTGATTAAATATCATAGCTTCCAGAAAATTAATATTGGCTCTTTGTATTAATAACTACTGAGAAGCTTTTAGGGACCTTATAGGATTAAGGAACCTTAAAGTACCTGTTTACTGTGATAGTAGGTGACATCTTTGAAGGTCAATGGCTAATGAGCTCACATATGTTTATGCTATTTGATAGTATTTTATAGTGACATGACTTGGTTGCTTATAAGGTTTGGCATGATTAAGTGCCCTAGTTCATGACTGTATTTGAAAAATGGCTGTTCAAGAATTTGTTTGATTATGTAGGGTTCAGGAGAAGCACAAAACTAGTTGTATTCTCTATGCATGTTCTTTGAGGGTAAAATTTTGGTAGAATATTTTCATTTCACATTCTAATACTCTAAAATAGTATAAGCAAGCACTTCTTGGTGTCAGCAATAGTGTCTGGGTTTGGTATCTGCCTATGGGATGGATGCTCAGGTGAGGCAGTCTCTGGATGGCCTTTCCTTCAGTCTCTGCTCCAAAATATACACTGTGATAATAGTATTTGTACTATGCAAAATCTCTGTAGTATTTATTCCATCTAGTTTAGACTTAGGGCTTAATAAATATTATTATAATACATGTTTATTATGTGTAGTTTTTTTCTGATGTAATAGAATTTTGCTATGTTTAAGATACAATTTCTTTGTTCCCTAGTTTCCTTGAATTTGCAATCAATGCAATATTATTGCACAATATTGTTAATTTCATTTGATGTCATTAGACTGTTATCTTAGATTACTCATTAAAATAAAAAATTTGGACTACAAAGGCAACGAAGTGTCAAAAGACATCTTAGTATATAAACTGTTTGATCTTGCAAGTATGAAGTACTGAATCTGAAGCTGAGTACCAAGTTAAAAAAATCCACATATGGCCCATTGCCCTTCTGATCTGCACCTTCACCATCACCCCTGGCACATCTACATTCCTGCATCCCCATGCCTGTCTCCCAGGAGGACTGCTATAACTAGGAACACAGAAGGTCTATGCTAACAGGGGGCAAATGATGCCAGCTTTAACCAGACATATAGCACTGCCTGCCCCCAAGGAGGCTTGCTCTAATCCAGGACACACAGCTCCACCTGCCTCCAGGAAGGCCTGTTCTAACTCAGGATACTCAGATCTACCTCCTCCAGAGAGACCTTCTCAAATCTAGGGCACCAGGCCAGTTAACATCAGAGATAACCAGATAGTGAAACACAAGTACTCAAACATAATCAATAGAAGCCAACCCAATTTGGCACCATCAGAACTTAGGTCTCCTACTACAGCAAGCCCTGGATACACTAGCATGCTGGAAGAGCAAGATTGTGCCCTTAAATCCCATCTCATAAAAATGATAAAAGCCTTTAAAGAGGATATGAAATATTTCCTTAAAAATGCAGAAAAACACAGTCAAAGAGGTAGAAATCCTCAAAGAGCAAACAAATTAATCTCTTAAACAAATGCAGGATAATAAATCAAATGGGTAAAGTAAATGAACAAGTGAATTTAAGAGCTAGAAATGGAAAAAGAAATAATAAAGAAATCACAAATGGAGATAACCCTGGAGTTGGAAAACCAAGAAAGAGAACAGGAACTACAGATGCAAGCATAACCAACAGAATACAGGAGATGGAAGAAAGAATCTCAGGTGTAGGAGATGCCTTAAAAGACATTGATACATCAATCAAAGAAAATTCAAAGTGTAAAACATTCCTAACTCCAACATCCAGGAAGTTTCTGATACAATGAAAAGACCAAAACCTAATAATAGGAATGGAAGAAGGTAAAGATTCCCAGTTCCAAGAACCAGAAAACATCTATAACAAAATCATAGAAGAAAACTTCTCTAACCTAAAGAAAGGAATGGGCATAAATGTAAAGAAGTCTACAGAACACCAAATAAATTGAACCAGAAAAGAAAATCCTCACACCACATAATGATCAAAACACTAAGTATAAAGAACAAAAAAGAACATTAAGCTATAAGAGAAAAATGTCCAAGTAACATGTAAAAGCAGACTTTTATTCCTGACTTCTCAACAAAGACTCTAAAAGTCAGAAGATGACTCTAAAAGTCAGATGTCTTGAAGGCTCTGGGAGAAAACAGATAGCAATATGGACTACTATATCCAACATCACTCTCAATCACCACAGATGGAAAAAATCAAGAAAAAATCCATGAAAAAATATTTTAAACAATATTATCCTACTAATTTAGCCCTACAGAGGATACCAGAAGGAAAACTCCAACATAAGGAGGTTAACGACATGCAAGAAAAGACAAGAATTAATCATCTCCCAACAAACTCAAGAGAATCATGAATGCACACGCACACTCACACACATACACACACACACACACACACACACACACACACACACACACACACACACACTTAGCCACCTCTACAACAAAAGTACCAGGAAATCACAGTCACTGGTCATTAATGTCTCTCAAAATCAATGAACTGAATTTCCCAATAAAAAGACACAGGCTAACAGACTCTATACATAAAAGGATGCATCATTTTGCTGCATACAAAAAACATACCTCAACAACAAAGACACATGCTACCACAATGTTAATGCCTAGAAAAAAATATTTCCATGCAAATATTCCTAAGAAAAAAGCTGGAGTAACCATTCTAATATCCAATAAAATACTCTTTCAACCAAAAGTATTCAAAAGAGGTAGGGAAAGACCCTTTGTACTCATTAATGGAAAAATACACCAATATGAAGTCTCAATTCTGAATATCAATGCCACAAATGCAGACACATCTACATTCAAAAAGAAAAAAGAAAGAAAAAGAGAAAATAAGAAAAGAAACTACAAAAAAGCAAAAAAAATAAATAAATAAAAAAAATAAAAACACACACATTGAACCCCAAACAATAACACTCCATTCTCACCAATGGACAGATCTTCAAAACAAAAAGCAAACAGAGTTACAATGAAACTAAAAGAAGTTATAAAACAAATGGATTTAACAGATATATACAGAACATTTTACCCCAAAACAAAACAAAAGAATATACCTTCTTCTCAATACATCATGGAACCTTCTACAAAAATGACCATATAATCAGAAACAGAACAAGCCTCAATAGATACAAGAAGATTGAATTTATTCTTTAGATCACCATGGACCAAGACATCAATAGAAACAACAGAAAGCCCACATACTCATGGAAACTGAAAGGCTATTAATGATGGCTAGTTCAGGTAAGAAATGAAGAAATTAAAGACTTTCTAGAATTCATTGAAAGTGAATGCACAGGATATTCAAAACTAATTAGGACACAATGAAAGGAGGGTTAAGAGGAAAATTCATCATGCTGCCTTCATAAAGAAATTGGAGAGATCCTATACTAGAAACATTATTCATTAAATATATTCTTTATTTACATGTCAAATGATTTTCCCTTTCCTGTATCCCCTCTCCCCAAAAGTACCATAAGCCCTCTTCCCTCCCCCTGTTCCCCAATCAACCCCTTCCAGCTTCCCTGTCCTGGTATTCCCTTGCACTGCTGCATTGAGCCTTTCTAGGACAAGGGGCCTCTCCTTCCTTCTTCTTGGGCATCATTTGATATGTGAATTTTTTCTTGGGTATTCCAAGCTTCTGGGCTAATATCCGCTTATCCATGAGTACATTCCATGAGTGTTCTTTTGTACCTGGGTCACCTCACTCAGGATGACATTGTCCAGTTCCTCCCACTTTCCTAAGAATTTCATGAATTTGTTGTTTTTAATAACTGAGTAGTATTCCATAGTGTAAATATACCACATTGTCTGTATCCATTCCTCCGTTGAGGGACATATGGGCTCTTTCCAGTTTCTGGCTATTATAAATAGGGCAGCTATGAACATAGTGGAGCATGTGTCCTTATTAAATGCTGAAGAATATTCTGGGTATATTACCAGGAGTGGTATAGCAGGGTCCTCCAGTAGTATTATACCCAGTTTTCTGAGGAACCGCCAGACTGCTTTCCAGAGTGGTTGTACCATCTTGCAATGCCACCAGCAGTGGAGGAGTGTTCCTCTTTCTCCACATCCTCACCAGCACCTGCTGTCTCCTGAGTTTTTTATCTTAGCCATTCTGACTGGTGTGAAGTGAAATCTCAGGATTGTTTTGATTTGCATTTCCCTGATGACTAAGGATGTTCAACATTTTTTTAGGTGTTTCTCAGCCATTTGATATTCCTCAGGTAAAAATTCTTTGTTTAGCTCTGTACCCCATTTTTAATAGAGTTATTAAATAACTATTTTTAATAGAGTTATTTGGCTCTCTGGAGTCTACCTTCTTGAGTTCTTTGTATATCTTGGATATTAGCCCTCTGTCGGATGTAGGGTTGGTAAAGATCTTTTCCCATTTTTTTTTGGTTCCCATTTTGTTCTATTGGCAATGTCCTTTGCTTTACAGAAACTTTGTAACTTTATGAGGTCCCATTTGTCAATTCTTGATCTTAGAGCATAAGCTATTGGTATTCTGTTTGGGAAATGTTCCTCTGTGCCCATGTGCTCAAGGTTCTTCCCCAGTTTCTTTTCTATTAGTTTCAGTGTGTCTGGTTTTATATGGAGGTCCTTGATCCACTTGGACATGATCTTAGTACAAGGAGATAAGAATGGATCAATTTGCATTCTTCTGTATGCTGATCTCCAGTTGAACCAGAACCATTTGTTGAAAAGGCTATTTTTTTCCACAGGATGGTTGTAGCTCCTTTGTAGATCAAGTGACCATAGGCGTGTGGGTTCATTTCTGGGTCTTCAATTCTATTCTATTGATTTACCTGCCTGTCACTGTACCAATACCATGCAGTTTTTAATGCTATAGTTCTGTGAGGTCGGGGATACTGATTCCCCCAGAAGTTCTTTTACTGTTGAGAATAGTTTTAGCTATCCTGGGTTTTTTTGTTATTCCAGATGAATTTGAGAATTGCTCTTTCTACATCAAAATCCTATACTAGAACCTTAACAGCACATCTCAAGAGCCCTAGAACTCTAAGAAGCAAACACACTCAAGAGGATTAGATGGCAGGAAATACTCAAACTCACGGCTTAAATCAACCACTTAGAAACAATGAAATCAATACAAATAATCAACAAAACCAAGAGCTTGTTCTTTGAGAAAAATCAACAAGATAGATAAGTTCTTAGTCAAACTAACTCAACAGCATGGAATGAGTATTCAGATTAACAAAATCAGAAATGAAAGTACAGACATAACAACAAAATCTGAGGGAATTCAAAGGTCATAGTCAATAAGACAAATTGGCACCCTACAGATTGGGAAAAAAAATTTCACTAACCCAACCTCTGATAGAGAACTAATATCCAAAATTTGTAAAGAATTCAAGAAGCTAATCACCAAAAATAAAAAAATCCTATCAAACAATGGGTTATAGAACTAAACAGAGATTTCAAAACTGGGAAATTTCAAATGGCTGAGAAGCACCTAAAGAAACGTTCAAAGTCCTTAGTGATCAGAGAAATGCAAATCAAAACGACCCTGAGATTCCACCTTACACCAATCAGAAATGTTAAGATCAAAACCTCAGGTGACAATACATGTTGGAGAAGATGTGGAGAAAGAGGAACATTCCTCCATTGTTGGTGGGATTGCAAACTGGTACAACTACTCTGGAAATCAGTCTGGAAGTTCCTCAGAAAATTTGAAATAGATCTACCTGAAGATGTAGTAATACCACTCTTTGGAATATACCCAAAAGATGCCCCACCGTGCCACAGGAGCACATGTTCCACTATTTTCAAAACAGCCTTATATGTCATAGCCAGAAGCTGGAAACATGCCCCACGACAGAAGAATGTATACAGAAAATATGGTTTGTTTACACAATGGAATATTATTAAGTTATTAAGAATAAGTACTTCCTGAGATTTGCAGGGAAATGGATGGAACTAGAAAGTATCATCCCAAGTGAGGTAACTCAGACCCAAAAAGACATGCATGCTATGTACTCACTAATAAGTGGATATTA
Organism: Tokudaia tokunoshimensis; assembly: GCA_036184795.1. Taxonomy (NCBI): domain Eukaryota; kingdom Metazoa; phylum Chordata; class Mammalia; order Rodentia; family Muridae; genus Tokudaia; species Tokudaia tokunoshimensis. The sequence continues at coordinate 51,435,765 of BTHU01000014.1, read as the reverse complement.
GCCACAGAACTCAAAAAGTTCAACAAACATGCCCAAGTGAGTGCACCTCAGTCCCACTTGGGAGGGAGAAGAAAGCAATCACAAGTGGGGAGGGAGCAAAGGGCCTGGGAGGAAAAGTGGAAAGGGTGGAGGTGTGTGTGGGGGGGGCAATGGGCAACCTGATCTGGTATTGGGTGAGGGAAAAGAACTGAAGCCCTAAGGGCCAGCAGAAAAAAGGGAAACAGGCAACCTTGGAAGATGAGAGTTTGGGGAGATCCTCCAGAACAAACCAGAAACCTGGGAGGTGAGAGACTCTCAGGACTCAAAGGAAGGGACCTTAGTTGAAATGCCTGACAGTAGGGAGAGAAAACTTACAGAGCCAGCCTCTGACAGGAAGACAGGGAATCACATGAGGGAGAGTGGAAGCATTCCACAATAACAACTCTGACCCACAATTGTTCATGTCTGAAAGAATTACAGGGATAGAAATGGAGAGGAGACTGAGGAGAAGAAGGTCCAGTGACAGTTCTAAAGTGGCATCCAGCTCAAGGGGAGGTCCCAAGACCTGACAGTATTACTGAGTCTATGGAGCACTCACAAAAAGTGACCTAACATGACTGAACTCCAGAAAACCCAACAAGCAGCTGAAAGAGTCAGATGCAGATATTTGCACCCAACCAATGGACAAAAACTCCTGACCCCACTACATAAACAGACTCAAAGGAATAATCATATGACCCTTTCATTAGATGCTGAAAAATCCTTCAAGAAAATCCAGTATCTCTTCTGTTTAAAAGTCTTGGAGAGATCAGGAATTCAAGGTACATTCCTAAATGTAATAATGTCAATATACAATAAGCCAGTAGCCGATATCAAATTAAATGGAGAGTAAATTGATGCAATCCTACTAAAATCATGGACAAGACAAGGTTTCCCACTGTTGCCCCATCTACGCAATATAATACTTGAAGTTCTAACTATAGCAATAAGAAAACAAAAGGAGATCAAGGGGATACAAATTGGAAATAAAGAAGTCAGTTATCACTATTTGAGGATGATATGACAATATGTTTAAGCGACCCCCAAAATCAGACAAAGTTTATAGCTGATAAACAACTTCATCAAAGTGTCTGGTAATAAAATTAACCAAAAATTATAGCCTTCCTTTATACAAATGATAAATGTAGTTAGAAAAAATTTGGGAAGCAACACAATTCATAATAGCCATGAACAGTAAAAAAATATCTTGGCATAACTCTAACTAAGCAAGTAAAAAAACCTGTATGAAAAGAAATTCAAGTCCCTGAAGAAAGAAATCAAAGAAGACATCAGAAGGTAGAAAGATCTCCCATAGTCATGGATCAGTAAGATTAACAGGGAAAATAAAGATCTTACCAAAAGCAATCTACAGATTCAATGCAATTCCCATCAACATCCCAGCACATTTTCTTCACAGATAGTGAAAGAGCAATTCTCAACTTTATATGGAAAAACAAAAACCAACCAACCAAACAAACAAAAAATCCCAGCCTAGCCAAAACAATTCTGAACAATAAAAGAACTTCTGAAGGAGTCATCATCCCTGACATCAAACTGTATGACAGACCAATAATGATAAAAATCACATGGTATTTGTTCAGAGTCAGACAGGTTGATCAACGGAATAGAGTCAAATATCCAGAAATAAACCTACACACCCATAAACACTTGATTTTTGACAAAGAATCCAAAACCATACAGTGGAAAATGGAAAGCATCTTCAACAAATGGTGCTGGCCCATTTGGCAGTCCGCATGTACAAGAATACAAATTGATCCATATTTATCACCCTGCATAAAGCTCAAGTACAAGCAGATCAAGGGCCACAACATTAAGTCAGATACAGTGGATCTAATAGAAGATTAAGTGGAAAATTTCCTTGAATGTACTGGCACAGGAGGCAATTTCCTGAACAGAACAATGATGGCTCAGACTCTAAGATCAATAATTGATAAATGGGACCTCTTGAAACTGAAAAGCTTTTGTAAGTACACGGACACTGTCAATAGGACAAAATGGCAGTCCTACAGACTGGGAAAAGATGTTCACTAACCCCACATCTGACAGATGGCTAATGCCCAAAATATATGAAGAACAGAAGATAATAGACTACAGAATCTCAAATAACCTAATTTTAGAAATGGAATACAGAGCTGAACAGAGAATTTTCAATTAACCTCAACTCTTGGGGGGCTCCCAGAGCCTGAACCACCAACAGAAGAGCAAGCACAGCTTGGACCTAGGCCCCCTGCACATATGTGGCAGATATGCAACTTGGATTTCATGCAGGTTCCCAACAACTGGAGTGGTGACTGTCCCTAAATCTGGTGCCTGCCTGTTTATGGACTCTGTTCTAACTAGGCCACCTTGTCTAGGCTCAGAGGGAGAGGATGGGCCTAGTCCTCAATGACTTGTTGTGCTGTGGATGGGTGGGAGGTGAAGAATGAGGGGGTTGGGATGGGGGCTGGTAGTATTGTGGGTGTGATACCCAGAGGGAAGGGGTTCCCTTCTCAAAGAAGAGGAGGAGAACTGTTAGGAGGATCTGCCTAAGTGGGTACTGGGAGGAGAGAGAAGCTGTTATTGGAATATAAAGTAAATAAATAAATTTTAAAAATAAAGCAAAACAAAAATTCCATGAATGATGGCAGGGCTTTTTAAAAAAAATCTTCTATTAATCTTAATCATATTTTCAAAATGAGCTAAGAATGAAACTTTCACAATGGACCTTCTAATGCCAGCACTGGGGAAAGAAAGAGACTAGAGGATTTCTGGGGCTCATTGGCCAGCTGATATAGTAGCCCAATTGCTAAGCTCCAGATCACAAGACATGTGAAAGTAGATAGGCAATATTCCTGGGGTTGAAACAAATGGGTATTTCCTGGCTGTCACACATACCTGAAAATATAAGCAAACACATAGACACAAACACGTACACATGTACACATGCACACACGCATGCATGCATGTAATGTGAGAGAGACAGACAGACAGACAGACAGACAGACAGACAGACAGACAGACAGAGAGCAGTTCCAAACATATATGCACAAAAGACTCATAAAGGAATGTACTAATTAATTTTATTTCAAATCTGTTGTTTGACTATTCTAGCCTTTCTTAATGAAGTGTATTTCCAGCAGTCAAAATATGATAAATACCAAACTTTAATAAATATGCTAATCTATTTTTATTCAAGAATTGAAACTATTATAAGAATTATTATTGAAAGATGTGTGTAAATTCTTACCATTTCATTGACTGTATGAAATGTAACATACTGTAATGATCAGTATGTTTTCCATTTCCTTTTTGCTTATATTTTGGTAGAATTAACATCTTTCTATTTCTCTTTCATATGTATGATTCCACAAAGTATCTTTTGTTTCTGGCTTCTTGTTCACAGATTCTTCAGTTTGTATTTGTTATGGAAGGGTTTTCTTTTCCTTTAATTTAGAAAGGCATTATTGCTGGATATAGTAATGTGGATTGGTAGTTCTTAGCACTCAGAATTTAAAATATTATATTCCATGCTCTTTGGGGTTTAGAGATTTTGTTGAAAATTCTTATGTTCCTCCAATGGGCCAGCATCTCTGTATCACTTGATTCTTCTTTTTTTTGCAGGTTTCAATATCTTTCTTTGTTCTCTGTACTTAACAGTTTATTATTAATACCATGTTGTAATCTTGATTGTTTTACTGTAGTCTAAGGTCTAATAATAACTGTATAAATATATAAATTTAAAAAGCCCTTTTTTTATTAATCTCATCTTTCAAATTACTTAAATATTTCCAATTCTACTTTACTTACATATTAATTGTCACAGAAAAATCTTCTACCTTAGAATCATGTATATTTAGTGTTGGTTGATATAATTATATCCTTCTGAAATAGTGAATTTCCCCAGGAGGATGGAACAAAGCAAAAGTATTCTTAATTTGGACTATAATTCAGATGTAAACATGATTTAAGTTTGCAATAAATATTTGGGCTCAATAATTGAAACACATTGAGACCAGCAATAAAACTTACTGGAAAGATGGCTACAAGTTATAGTAAGATTAAAAACTCTTCACTCCATAATTAAAATATAAAACATTCTGTATTTTGATCGAAAGTATTGTAACACATACATTATCTTATTATAGTCATTAATTTAATGGCATACTGAATTCCTGAATGTATTTTATGCTTATTTGCATATCATAATTAAAGATACATAAGGCAATAGAAATCAGTATATCAGTCTACTGAAGTCATACTTTCTTAAAAGTATAGCTTCTACAAACCATTTTATCTCTTTCATCTTTGTCAAGAGGAGGTTTTAAAAGGGTCACAAACAATATAAATATCACTAATAACCAATTAAAATCTCATTTATTCAATTAGTGACATTCTTATTTACTAAATATTTACTTAAATTTATTTCTCTCTAGAATTTTCTTTCTAGAGAACTTAAAAATTGCATGTGAAAACACTGAGACTTGGATAGCTTTATAAAGTACAATTAACATGTACTATTCAGGAACAATCTTGATTATTCTGAAAACAGATTTCTAGCTTTGACTAAAAGTTGGTGGAAATGTATATCTTCCCAACAGAGATGAAATTAATGAACTAGTAATTTGATTATTTAAATAATAAACTAGGAATTGATAATCAAATCTAGCTTTTGTGTTTCTTTAATTCAGTAGTTCTTTGGATCACTTACAAATGTTTTATAAAGAGTTATAGATTGGAAAAATGATATCCTTATTGAATTTTGTATATCATGTCTGTTTTCAGTTAAGGTATTAACTTTTATTCTTATTGTAGTTAAAGTATTTTATAAACAATCATGGAAATAAATTAGGTAGATGATAAACAACAGAAGAAATAGAGAATAAAGACACAAGCAAATCCTTTGTTTTCAAAGAGAAATTTCTAGTAAATTCAAAAAGTATAATGTTGAAGTTCTGAAAGAGAAAAATAAGTTTCAATATGATGGAGATCCCAACAATTCAAAAACAGGAGTTTCTGGCACATAAAACGTAGAGACAGGGCACCTGGTGCTATGAAATAAACTTGAAATAATAGTAGAGAAAAGGGTATTGGCCAAGACAAAAATATTGAAATCAGGATTAAAACAGATAGATAAAGCTGAAAAGTTATTTGACAACATTTTATTTTTTAAATTATTGATATTAATTTGTGTGATAAGATATTACCTGTACGACAGGATGTTCTATGCACTGCCTAGTGGAATGTGTGTTGTGGAGGACTGAGTTAGGGTTTCTCTGAAGGTCTGTTGTTATATTCTCCCTTTGGAGCTCTTTAATTGTTGCATTTCTATGTTAATTCCCAGTCTAGATGATCACTCTCCTTCTCTAGTTTTCTTTGAAGATTACAAAACAGAAAACTCTTCATCTTCTCCACTAAGGTTAAGATATAGGAAGAGATGAGGGAGTGGAAACTATTATCAGAATATAATATATAGAAGGCTGTTTTCAAGAAAAAATAAAAAGTACTAAAAGAAGATAATCTAGTTTCTTATAACTATAAAATCAGTAAGCTAGTCATTTGTTTAGATGAGTCATTAATGAAATTATGACTGTGAAATCTGGTTTATTATCCTTTTTCCTCTACTCCCTTATCTGCTTTAAATTGCAAGTTCTTTTTTTGTGTTGTCAATGTATATACTAATGATAGTCTCATGATTTTCTTTTTTATCAGGTATAGATATTATGTATAGGATTTCTATTATTGACTATTTCTTATTACCTCTTTTAGTGGTACCAGATTGATAGGTACAATCTAAATACTTGTATAGATTCATATAAATATATATATATTCCTCCTTATTTCATTTTAGTATAATTAAAACAATGTAATGAATTTTAATTTACATAATGCATTACACAGCACAATTACTTATAATGGCATCTTAAATCACAGTATAATTTTATTCTTTTTTTTTACCAAATGTATAATTGCATTTTGTTTGTCTTTTTAATTATTAGTTTACTATAAATTATTAGTTCCCTGTTGTATGAAGTGAAAAGCATAGTTTTCTATATTTAAACATATTGAACAACTAATTGTTTTCACTTTAGTTTTGTTAAAAAAATAAAACCCAACCTCTACTATATGTAAAGTGCTTTTCTGCTACAGTTTTACCTGATTGGTTTTCTGGCCTGTAGTCTATCTGCTGTTCTGGGAGTTTTCTTCACCTTCTTCTATCAAATTCCCATGCCTTTTTCCTATACTCAAATAAATTTTTGTCTCAATCCTATATTTAGTCCCCTTTTACTTAATTCCTTATGTAAGAGGGAAAAAAAAACTTCTTATGCAGCCCTTCTAAGAATCTCCTTCAGAAAATGATCTGTGGAAGGTCAAGAGTGCATGGGAAACTTGCAGAAATAAAACCAATTCTCTCTCTTGAAATACATTTAGAATTCTAGGTATTTTGATTGGAAACTTTTACAAAATACAGCAAAAATAGCTGTTATAGTTTTGTAAATTATGAACTTTGTGTGTCAATCAACCATCAAACTGAGCACTGGGACCCCAGTGGAGGATTTAGTCAGGGAACTGAAGGAGATGATGGGGTTTGCAACCTCATAGGAAGAACAACAGTATCAACCAACCAGACCCACCAGAGCTCCCAGGGACTAAACTACCAACTAAATAATTCACATTCAAGGGCACGTGGCTCTCAGTGGATATGTAAGAGGATTGCCTTGTCTGCATCAATGGGAGGGGATGCCTTTGGTTCCCTAGAGCCTCACTGCCCCAGCATAGGAAGAAGCTAGGGCTGTGAGGCTGGAGTGGGTGGGAGAGCACTCTCATAGAAGCAGGGGGAGGGGGTATGGGAGAGGATGTTTGTAGAGGGGAAACCTGGAAGTGGGACAGCATTTGAAATGTAGTATCATCCTAAGTTAGGTAACTCAGACCCAAAAGGACATGCATGGTATGTACTCACAAAAAAAAAAAAAAAAGAAAGAAAGAAAGAAAGAAAGAAAGAAAGAAAGAAAGAAAGAAAGAAAGAAAAATACAGAATATCCAAGATACAGTTCACAGAACTCAAAAAGGTCAACAAGCTGAAGGACAACAAGGGTAGGGGGACACTCCAGAATGCACCAGAGACCTGGGAGGTGAGAGATTCTCAGGACTCAAAGGGAGGGACCTTAGATGAAATGCCTGACAGTAGGGAGAGGGAACTTATAGAGCCCACCTCCAGCAGGAAGACAGGACATCAAATGAAGGGGAGGGGCATCTCACAGTCATAACTTTGACTCCTAATTGTTCCTGTCTGAAAGAACTACAGGGATGGAAATGGAGAGGAGCCTGAGGAAAAGAAGGTCCAGCGACAGGACAGGCCTCCAGTGGGATCCAGCTCAAGGGGAGGCCCCAAGGACTGACACTATAACTGAGGCTATGGAGGGCGTGCTCATAAAAAGGAACCTAGCATGGTTGCACTCTGGAAGACTGATCAAGCAGCTGTAAGAGTCAGATGCAGATATTTGCACCCAACCAATGGACAGGAGATGCATACCCCTGTGGTTGAGTTAGGGAAATGCAGAAAGAAGCTGAGGAGGAGGGCAACCCCATAGGAAAACCAGCAATCTTAATTAATCTTGACCCCTGAGATCTATCAAACTCTAACAGGCAGCACATACCAGCTGATATGAGGTTCCCAACACGTATACAACAAAGGACTGCTGGGTCTGGGTTCAGTCAGAGATGATGCACCTAACCCTCAAGAGACTAGAGGCCCCATAGATTTAGAGGTCAGGTGGGGTGGGGGTGGGGGCAAGGATATCTTTATGGAGACATGGGTGCAGAGGAGGTATGGGATGTGGAACAGTGGGGGAGACAAATGGGGGATGAATAAAATCTGGAGTATAAATAATAAAAATAAAACAAATAAAAATTTAAAAAGAAATGTAAATAAATATCCAATAAAAATGATCTTTGTGTATGTATGTGTGTGTGTGTGTGTGTGTGTGTGTGTGTGTGTGTGTTTGTGTATGCATGTCCCTGTAAGGACTCAGCAAAGAAAAGTGAAAAATTGTGACTATTTTTCATCTCCAGGAGTAAGAATAAAGTTGGGGCATCTTTGCAATAAATTTGCTTCATTCATTTAAATTTTGAACCATGCTTAATGAAATTATACTACATAGAAAATGAATAGGCTTTAACAATTTAATGTAGAAGTTTTGTAGTATGCTGTGTTATGTGTGTGGGCTATGTACATATAATATTAAACACACGCATATTTTAGGGTATGTTCCTTGTACAATATAATAAATTTTTATGCATGTAAATCATATATGTTAGTTTTAACAACCCTACTTACCACATGTTGCCTCCCCTCTTCTCTTTAGTTTGCCCTATTTCCTCCTAAAAATATTCCTGCTACTTTCTTGTCATAGGTATGAGCATATATTTTGTAATTTGTTGACTAAAAGACTTATAAGTAACTATCACACTATTAATTATTTACCTAAAGGTACGTGTGTATGTGTGTGCATGTGTGTGTGTGTGTGTGTGTGTGTGTGTGTGTGAATATGTATTTTAACAGAAAATTTCCCTCCTGGCTGATAATGCTACCCATAAGATTCATAGACCATCTAACAAAAACTCAACACTAAGCATACTAAGCATTGGAAGACCTCTTTTGAGTTGTCAGGGTTGTCCATAATCTCCACCAAACATTATCAGCTATTGCTATCATCTTTGTTTAACCACTGGATGTAGAAGCTAAGGACCTACAGCCTAAGATACCACACACTCCAAAAACAAGGCAGTCCAGAGTCTCCTGAACCAGAATTGACCTGCCCCACAGATCCGTGTAGTCATCACCCTTCATTAAGGAAAACTGTTTTTGAAACTGGTAGAAATGGACCATTATAGAAAACTATTACCTATCAAAATGCAGAGTTGTGGAGCCTAGTCCCAACCTCTACCACACAGCTCTGAGCCTAACATCCAAAGGTTATTGCGGAATAAGAGGAGGAAATAATTTTAAAAATCAGGAGAACTAGCGTTTCAGTTGTGAATATATCTTCTAGAATTATCAGAAGCTACACCCATGAAGACTCACCACATTGCTGCTTAACATGACCTGAACAAGGACAATGTTACATGGCATGCCAACATGGAAAAAGGAAAGCAAAGAACCCTTGACAAACAACTGTAGGTAACTAGGGAATATTGAGAATGAGAGAAATAGTCTATCTCATGGAAGAACAGGTGATTATTCCATGATGAAATTGTTATCCCTTAAAACATACACATAAAAGAAACATCAACAATTGATTATTGAATGTCAAAGTTATCCATTAAAATACATACATATAGGAAACATTACACAGATTAAGCAGCTTGTATTTGTATACATACACAACACAAGCACCAACACTGCCAACAACAGCAGTAGCAACAGCAACAAGAAAACAATAATAAAAAGAGGTTGCAGAGAGTTGCCTGAAAGTCCTATTTCATAGTGGAAGGCTGAGCACTCCCATCGAGACTCAATTATTGCTCTTAAAGTCCACTCAAACATATACTCTATTTACGAGTTGCTGGACCAGGTGGAGCAGCTCCTGGGAACCTGAAAGACGCTTTAGGGACTTGGAGGGGAGACAAGAAGGCAGGTGGCTGAAGAAAAACTGGAGAATGGAAGGCACATAAGAGGATGCTTTTAAAAGTGAACTAAAGATATTGGAAGTAAAGATGACAGAACAGAGCCTGGTGCACAAGGGAAAATAATGAAAGTATAGACAGCAATGCTGTGGCCCATGATGTAGTCCCAAACAATGTGGAAGTTCCTGATCCATACTGCCACTATAAAGGGCAAGGAAGCCCCTGCTGCAGTGGTATGGATGACTGCACAATAACTGTTGAGAATGAGGGGCATAAAAGGCTTTTGTGATACTCTCTCTCCCCCTTACTTCTTTTGATCCCCACCCCCCCCAAGAAAGACTACTTAGGAAGCCACGGAAGAGAAGTCCTAAAAATTGTGATCAGGATGCTGAAATGTAGAGCTTCGCATTTCATGGCTTCTGGCAGGAGTGAGGTAGGGGAAGGACTCAGTGATTTTTTTTTTTAGAGTGTGCTCCCTCCTAACACACACACACACACACACACACACACACACACACACACACACATCTACTACTCCACCTATCTCCACTGTACTACATCTAGGAGCTCTTGGATTTGTGGAGGAGCTCGTGCTGTAGAACCAGATTCAGGAACAGGTCATTGTCATCGTGGATGAAAACTTAAAACTTGACTGTGATTGAAGCCTGAACCTGCCAGTACAGAGCAGATCCAAGGAGCCTGAGACACCCATAGAATTTTGGAGGGGAGTGATTTCATTTTTACCTTCCTGGTTTGTGGAGTTACACTAGGTTAGGTACTCATACCTGAAGATTTGAATCTATTAGACTCAGATGAGAGAGAATATATGTTGGGATTTCTGGGTCTATGTTACCGTCCTCAATATGATATTTTCTAGTTTTATTTGTTTACCTGAAAAGTTAATGATTTCATTTAGTACATCTGATTTGTATTCTATAGTGCATATGTACCATATTTTGTTATCCATTTGTCAGTTGAAGAACATGTAGGGTGTCTCCATCTCCTATTGTGAGCAGAACAGCAATGCATGTGACTGAGCAAATATCTGTGGCATAGGATAAGTTCTTTTGGGAATTTGCCAAGAGTGGTACAGCTAGACCATATGGTAGATTTTTTACTGTCTTGAGAATTATCCACACTGATTTTCATAATGACTGTACCTGTTTTTAATCAAACTGACAGTGACTAGGGGCTCCCTTTTCTTCAAATACCCTCTAGCATTTGTCTCTGACTATTTTGTTGATATTTTCCATTCTGACTAGGTTAAGACAAAATCTCAAAGTTGCTTTGATTTGCATTTCCCTACTTGCTAAATATTATGAATGAGGAGTGGGGGTTAGTTGTTTTTGTTCGTTACCTATTTTTTTCCTTCCTTTGAAAACACTTTTCAGATCCTAGGTCCATCTTTTTAATAGGCCATTTAGGTTTTTTGTCTTCATTTTTTTAGTTGTTTATACAGTTTAATTGTTAATTCTCTGTCAGTTATATAGCTGAAAAGGACCCTCTCCTATTCTTTTTCACCTGATTGATTTTTTTTTCTTCAGCTATACAGAAGGTCTTTGATTTTAGAAAGTCTCACTTCTTTATTCTTGGCCACAGTTCTTGGGCTAACATATTTCTATTCATCCCTACACCTATATCAAGTAGGGAACTTCCCAGGTTTACTCTTTGATTGTTTTTTTATATGCTCAGCCCAGGGAGTAGCACTATTAGAAGGTATGGCCTTATTGGAGTAGATGTGTCACTGTGGGCTAATCCTAGCTCCCTGGAAGTCAGTCTTCCACTAGCAACCTTCAAATGAAGATGTAGAACTCACAACTCTGCACCATACGTGCCTAGATGCTGCCATGCTCCCACCTTGATAATAATGGGCTGTATCTCTGAACATTTAAGCCAGTCCCAATTAAATGTTGTCCTTTATAAGACCTGCCTTGGTCATGGTATCTTTTCACAATAGTAAAACCCTAACTAAGACAACTTTTAATAACATTTTCAGTGTTTCCTTTTTCACATTTAAATATATGATCTATTTGAACTTGGGTTTTGTGTAGGTGATAGATACAGGTCTAATTTCATTTGTCTGAATATGAATGTCCAGTTTTCTTCCAACATTTGATGAACATGTTTTCTTCCAAAACATTTTTTGGCATAATTGTCAAATATTAAATGGCTACATGTAAAAATAAAGTAATTTGTTTTTACAGTGAGACTCCCTTTGAGAAAGCTAAGGTTATACTTTACTTGCAAGTGTTTGTCAATTGTAGATTGCTTCTGGGTTAAAGATAAGGACACCAATCCACTTACTTTTTCAGTTCTTGGGACTCATCTGTTGCAGATCTTTGCAGGCCCTATAAATGTTTTCTTAGTGTCCTATATCCATTCTCATACTTTTAAATACTTTTTAGTATCACAGACTTGCACTGAAAGTAGGTATAAATTACATAATCCTACATAGAAGGGTCAACAAATCCCTCATTCAGGCATTTTTTGCACCTAGATTTAAATATGCATCTATTAAAAATATAAGAAGGTCACAAGATGCTCATTTGGCTAACTGAGGAGTTTTCAGAATGAATAAGAAAATCCTCATGGCTTAGAAAAATGACACAGCATGATTAAACAGTGATTTGATTTATGCATTGGATGAAAGAAAGGCTTAACGTATGTTAATTAATAAATGAAATGTGTCACATTAATAAAACAAAGGATAAATATTCAAGTGATTGTATCAGCATATGCAGAAAAATAATTGGCAAAATTCAAACATTTTCATAATAAAAGCAAATCAGTGAAGAATACAAGAAAATCTCAGCAGAGTTAAAGCTGCAAATGAAAAATTCAAATTTAACATTGTTCTCGAAGGTGGAAAATGGACTGTTCTTTCCATAACATCAGAAATATGGCAAAAAAGGTTTATTCTCAACACTTATATTCCACATATTACTAGAAATCCTAGAGTATGAAGTAGCTTTAAGAATAGTCTTACCCCTTATACCTCCTGGGCAACCACAAGCACAAGTAAGACCCTGCTGTAGAGGAATTTTAATCAAGTGATGTGGCAGCTCTAGAAGGGATCACATCTAAAGACCTAGGTCTGTGTGATCCAGTTGGAATACATTATTTGACATGCCTTTAAAACCTCTGGCTGGAATACAGACAATTAGTACATAACTTTAATTCTGAAAAATGAAGGTAAAATTAGTTTGTTAAAGGATGCATCATGTCTAAAAATGACATCTAATTGAGTGGCAGACAAAGTGATGAATCATGGAATAATTTGAGAGATGAGTCAGAGATAGGATACACCCAACTCTCAAGTGAATATACAAGAAAGAAAGGCTACTTAAGAGTAGCACAGGGAAAGAAAAGGGGCAAGGTCTAAGGTGGTATATGGTGGTGGTGATGGTGGTGGTGGTGGTGGTGGTGGTGGGGATGTTTCTGTGCGTGAGCGTGTATGTGGAAGTTTTGTGAGGACAGTTTTATGGAGATAAGTCACAGACAAAATTGAAGACAGTATTAGCCAAAGAATGAGAAAGAGCCAAAAGATTAGAACATACTGTTAAAGTAAGTACGAGACCAATCAGAGCAACGCAGTCAGAAGCCAAGCGAAACCAAATTAAATCAGTCATCATGAAAAATTAGCTTGTATGGAGGCTAGAAGCTTCCAAACCTAGGCCTAGAGACAGTACAGAGAAAAGAATGTTCTGGGCTCAATCCAAGCCACATATTTGAACTTGGGTGCAGCTCTCATTTCATCACTTTATCTGAGGAAATAAAAGTGACATTTTCATCCTGTAAATTTAATTTTTAGGACATCTGTGGACTTTCTGAAAAATAAAAGAAAGAAAAACTAAAAAAACAAAACAAAACAAAACAAACCACATACACACAAACAAACAAAAACCCACCATAAGTAAATAGTCCACATCTAGCACTGGGATTTTGTTTACTTCATCTTCAGCATTTGGAAGCAGCATTTTTAAAAAATTATATTCCTAATTACCTTGAAGATAGTGCTTTTCCATAAGGCTTTTTTTATATGCCCTTAGTATTGTTTAATGCATTCAACTCTTTCCTCCTCCTCATCCTTCTACACACATCTCCCCTTAAACAATTGTTCCAATATTCCTGCCCTCTACTTCCTAGCTTTTGGTTGGAAATTTGACTCTTAATCAAGAGGGAGTTCATTCCTGAAAGTCTAAACCTGCTCAAAAGTCCATGCCTTGAGAGATCTTATCCCTAGGATGTTTTCCTAATGGGACATTTTTACCGCTTTTTAAATATTTACATTTTAGTGCCTGGATAACTGGTGCACTCAGTCATAGTCAGGGAAGCTTCCATTTGCAACGTGCAGTGTTCAATGCTGAGTCTCATAATGAATGTGCAGAAAATGGATGACAGTGAGGGTTTATATATAAATAAGACCTCTATATCATACTTCTGCAAGGTTCAGAGAAAAATACAGAGAAGAAAAGGGAAAATTATAAGTCAAGGAAAATGAGGAGGACTTTCCTGACATGATGCTCTCTGTACAAGCCATGGCTACTGCAACTATCAACTCAGTAGGGTGATCTATCCAAAATTTAGGCTACCATGGATGGGATGCATTCTGTTACATTCTGAAAGAATATTGAAGTTAATGCCTACTGGGGAAGGGAAGCCATTTTCAGTATTCTTGTATCTACTTTTAAGTTGGCCATGCTTCAGTGATCTCTTACTTCTGCTCCTATAAGCATCCTTAATTGAACTCAGTGGGTCACAAGAAAACAAACAAACAAAAGTGTATAAGTATTTCGGGGGGAGGAGGGCTTCTGTTTGGAAGTCAAAACCATTCATTGGAATTGGGTGGGAGAAGTTAATAATACATAGCAAAATTCAAAAGAAATGTAGTAATATGCCTTCTTTTAAATGTCATGATTTTACATATAAAAACCATAATTTCACAAAATTGGAACTAAATAAATTCATCAAAATTTCAAACACAAATTAATATACAAAGTTTATAGTGTTTCTATTATAAGTTTAATAAATGAAAGTAGGAAAAGGTAATACTTCTAATATTACATAAACACATAAATTATTTAGAAATAAGCCAAAGATGTAAAAAGAAAAAAAATTTTTTTGCACCAGTATTTTGTAGCTGGTAATATTCCTAAGTGTAGAAACCAGTTCATGAAGCTGTTGTAGCTCCAGAAGCTCAGAAAACTCAAGAATGTCACAAAACTTATAAGACTTCTGAGAGTCTTCTCTAAGGTTATAAAATCTGGGAAGAAGAGATTCTTTAGATTTGTGACTTGCTGCAAACTATTTGGTGTATGATGCTGCTTCATGAATTTACATGTAGGCTAGGGTGGGCCTTTTTGGTGAACTAAGTGCCTGAGAGTCATCTATGGTCTTGTAAGTAACCTCTAACCCTTTTATTTGAGTACTCTTGCCCTTGTTGTGATGACTTGATGTTCCTATGTATTTTTTCAGGAAATAAAATGTTTCAGACTGTGATATTAAATCATAAAATATTTCTAAAACAGCTAAAGGAGCCAGATAATTAGAAACTTTTAAAATGATCTAATGTTGTTTAAAAATGTTAAAATTCCAGCGACTTTCAGAAATAAAGATGAAAGCCACTAAAATAAATATGGAATCTCAAAAGACAAATTAGTAAAATCATCTTGAAGGAAAACAGAAAATACTCCATTGATCTTTTAAATTTAAAAAAAAATGAAAAGTATTCTAGTTTAATATTGACACAAAGACTTATGTCTATAGACTAATACACCAGATTAAAGAATATGAACTGAACTCAGAGATATTTGTGTCATCACTTCAACTAATAGTTCTAGGAAAACTGATTATATGCAAAATAAGGAAATTAAAGAGTTACCTTACATTATACATAAACCAAGTTGAATAGTTTAATGAAGTTATCTCAAATATATTGTAACTACTATACTAAAATGAAAACTATGACAATAGTTAACAAGAATGAGAAACAATATAACCTTTTGTATATTGACAGGAGAATTTGGACTTACTATAACCATTTTTGAAACAGTATAAGATTTTCCTAGAATTAAATTTCATATTACCATGAAATATAGCAACTAAATTATGAGCTTTTTAAAAAATCACAATGTAACTTCTCAATGAATCTGTGTGCTTATGTTCACTACAGCATCATTCTCAATACCAGAATTTGGAAGCCACTCAAAGTTCACCAGTGGATGAATGAGCATTAAATATTGCATACACACAAACTGAGCAACACATAAAAATTCTATACCATGATTCAACCCTGAAACAAAATAAACCTTGGGGTCCTCTAGCTAAGAACAGATGAACCTGGAAGCTATTGTGCTAAATGATATGTCAGATACACGAAGCTACTTTTGCAAGATTACATTTACCTGACAGAACTGAATAACCTAGATTAAGAAGTACAGTGATGATTTCCAGGAGCTGGTAGCAGGATGTGGAGACAGAGAAATGCTCTCAAAGGTGCATTTTTAGCAGTGCACAGTAAACTGCTAGAAGGCAAAATTTAAATTGGTCTCACTATACATGCAGGTAGTAACTATATGTCTTAAAAATATATAAAGAGTTAACTTAAATGCCCCACACTAAATATATTAGTTTGATTTGTCAATCTATACATGTTTAACAGGATTTTTTTGAGAGCCTACAGTGGGTCCGACTTAGGCTCTCTGCATATATGTTGTGGTGTGTAGTTGGTCTTCTTGTGCGGCTCCTAAAAGTAGGAGTGGGGGCTGTCTCTGACTCTTTCACCTGCTTTGGGGACCCTTTCCTTCCCTTTCAAATCCTACTAGTTTGCCTTGGTTAGGCTTGATATGAGCAGAGTTGCCTAGGCTTATTGCACCTGGCTATTATGCCATGTTCTGCTGATATCCCCTGGGAGGTCTGCACTTGCTGAGGAGAGTCTGGGGAGAGAAAGACGAGGGTTGGGGGCAGGGACTGGGAGGAAAGGAACAAGGGAAAACTGTGGTGGGGGTATGTAATATATGAGAAAATAAATGAAAAAACAATAGTGACTGGAGATGGCAAATAAACTAAGCATTTCTAAATGTTTAGAAATTTGATAAGTAGATAGATCTTACTTTATGTGAACTGAACCAAAATGGCCAAAACATACAAAAGTCCTCTTAAGGACAGTTACTAAAATGAAATGGCAAAATACAGACCAAGAGAATATATTTGTATATTATTTGCCTAAAGATGCACTTATAATCAGATAACGTGTATAACTCTCAAAATTCACAAACATGAAACCGTCCCATTTTAAATTCTGGCAGACTATTTGAAGAGACATTGTCACAAAGTAGTGAGGGTGGCATAAAGGTATCTATCGTTAATCATTTATGTATATAAATTGAAATAGGTATCAAGTTGTCATAGATGTAGTATATATCTAATATACTGTACAAAATAGACTTGACAATACTAAGAAATAGCAAGGGTGCTGAGCATGGAGGCCTTCTTATTGCTGTATATGACCTAAGTTCTTTAGTAACCATTTGTAGTGTCTTATAAAGACAAACATGTGCTCAATGTAGGTCCCAGATGTCTCATTTCTATGCATTTACCAAATAGAAACAAAAGTGTACATTATGACAAAAGCCTGTGCATGAATATTTATAGTATCCTTATTAGCAAATTCCCTATCAATAGAAATATGCCAGAAGGTTTTTAATTTGCAAATGGATAAACCAACAATGAAATGCTAAAAATTCATAAACACATCTCAGTTGTATTAAGTTGGATGACAGATGCCATGCTCAATAGTTCCTCTGGTCCTTGTTTCCAATTTAATGATGTTCTGGACAAAGTAAAACCAACAAATTTACCAAAATATAAGGGAAGAAATGTGCAGAGTAGGACAAAAAATAAAACTTTGTAAAGATATCTGGGGCATGGTCAAAATTCTCTATACCTTGTCCATTGCAGGATCAAGAAGAATTCCCCTTTTGTCTATTTTTATAGAATTATGCACTGAGAAAACAAAACAAAGCAAAACAAAATCTACCAGAACAATTTATTGTTTGAGGAGGGTTGTCACTTGTAGTCATTGTTGGTCTCAAGAAATATCTGCTACCAAAGTGATAAGTAAACAACTTTGAAAAATTATGGCAAGCTTAGAAAATATGAATTTAAAAATAAAATATCATAAATTAAATAGTAATGGTAGAAAAATCGAATATATTTCTAAGCACTTTCTCCCATTTCTTTGCTCTGATTACACAGTTCAATTCCTTTCCTTCCTCATAAATTTCCCATCAATGGAAATATGCCAGATGCTTTTTAATTTATAAATGGACAAACCAACAATGAAATGCTTAAAATTCTTAAACACATCTCAGTTGTATTAAGTTGGATGACAGATGCCATCCATGCTCAGTAGGTAGAAAACTTGATTAAGGATTTCAGTTTCAACTCATTCATCCTTTATACATGCTCTTGATTTCTTTCTGTAACTGAATCTGATTTTAGTGAACTATTTTTATGAATGATTTCCCATACTATTTCACCTACTCTTTTCTCTCATCACTGAGTTCCAGAGTCAAGTTTTTCCTGCATTATATCACACTTCTTGTGTGTGTTCATTGTATCTTGTTCATTGTAATAAACCCTGTTACTTTAATTTTGAATATTTAACATTCAGCTAAAATATGGAGAATATTGATCATGAAGTACAGAGGAAAAAGATATTTGAAAGTGAGATCTCAAATTTACAGTAGTGGATCATTAAGGTGTTTATGTGTTATTAGTTGTATAGTTCAAGTCTGTTTTGCAACTTTTTTTCTGAGAAACAAATGCGTGATATATGTTTTATATATAAGCACAACATGCTTTCTGATATATTTTCTATAACTCACACCTCTGAAACACATGTTTTTCTATTTTTATCGAGAGGCAGAGACCAGGAGAATGTGTATCTACTCTAAGATAAGCAGATTATTTTTTTATGGCTCTGGAAATGTCTAATGTAGAAATGGTCTTCCTAAACCAATCAAAACTTTAACTCAATAAAACATTTTTGAGTTTTTTGAGCTTTACCACACAATAAGACAAGCTAACAAATAATTCCTTCAGCAACTTTAAATTACTTTATATATTTATTGAAAAACTTGGCAGAGTTCATAGATAAATTTTCAATCATCATTTTGTATATTATCTGACAATAACCCTGACTATAGAATTGCAGTAGAAAATATTGAGTTTCTACATATCTTCCTTGGATATGAGATTTCTCAATCAACTCTACTTTTAAAGATCTTCTATTGGTAACTGAAATAATAATCCAGAGGCTTCACTGGAAAGATTTGAGCACCCTTTGCTCTTCACTTTACAGGTTGTTTGTTAATTTCTCAGTACAGGTATGTATAACGTTAGGAATTATTAAAATTTTAGTTAGTTTTGTATGATTAGCTTGTAACAATGGAAGCTATAACTTTTGGTAAGTATAAGATTTTGACAATTTAGAACTTTTAAATGTTCAGTTTTAATTTCTTAATACTGAAATATCTTACTGGGTATCTCTTTATCTCATGTCTTTGACTCTGTCTCAAGACAGCAGTTGCAGGTAGGGATGTTTAATAGAGCCTTGGATATGAGGGCTTAGAAGCGTCTCAGGACTAAACATAAGGATCTTTTAGCAAAGCCTTTTTTTTTTCTGTCTCTGTCTCTATTTGTGTTTTTCTCTTGCTCTGTCTTTCTCTCTTTCTGTTTCTTGGTCTCTGCCTCTCTCTCTCTCTCTCTCTCTCTCTCTCTCTCTCTCTCTCTCTCTCTCTCTCTCTCTCTCTCCCTATAACTAGATTGCCATTCTTAGATTTTACTGAATTCCATTTGTTCTTTATTTTGGTTCTGGGATTGAATTCTTTTCCAACAATTCATGGACTGACATTTCAGTGTTAACCTTTAAATAGAAAACATATTTACCAATCTTACATCCAAAAGTGTTTAAGCTTCTGTGTTACTAAAAAAAACTAAAAGAAAGAACATTTTCTTGACTGTAAACTTAAAATTATGTGAAATGAGTACACTAGCAGTAACTTTACTGGCATTAATGGAGTCTTGACTTTAGAAAATAAAATAATTGTGAATAAAGGCTTACAAAGTAGACTAGGGAATCAATCAAATTTTCTTTTACGAGTTTCAGTATTTGAATAGGCTTTCTCATTCTAAAATTAAGATAACATATTTGTGCAGAAGCCTCTGTAGCTGTGGCACATTGCCATTCAAGCAACCATGCCATTTGAGGCAACAGAGTTAGTAGGATATTGCTTAAGACAGCAGTTGCAGGTAGGGATGTTTAATAGAGCCTTGGATATGAGGGCTCAGAAGCGTCTCAGGACTAAACATAAGGATCTTTTAGCAAAGCCTTTTTTTTTCTTTTATAAAAAATAGGCATTAAAAATACTTACCTATTTATTTATATGTGTGTGTACCTGCTTTTATGTTTGTGCACCACATGTGTATAGGTTCCCCACAGAAGTCATAGGGGCATTAGAATACCTTTTAATAGAGTTACAGTTTGTCGGTCCTCACGCAGTTTCTGGTAATTTAATTCCTCTGTAAGGGCAGCAAAAACCACCCCTCCAGCCCTCTAAAAGTTAATTTATTTTATACTCTATGGATAACTATTTCTTGTTTTGTCAAATGTCCCTTATCTTATTACTGGGCATCACTAAAAACTGAATACATAATCATCAGCTACCAAATGAACATGTGGGCTGCCTCCTTTTCATAAATGAATATTGTCTGAACATGTGAAAGTACAGTGTCCTAGAGCAAAGCGACTCCCATAAACCTAAGAAATAAATTATATATGCACAGACAAAGCCAAATTATAACAAAACTAAGAAACTCTGTCATTAGCCTTAAATTTTGATGCTCCTAGGAGTCCAGGTAAGTGGAGATTGCTGGTTTTCCTATTGATAACCCTACTCTTCTGCTTCTTCCATCCTTCCCCTAATTTAACCATATGGGTCCCCTACTGCAGTCCATTGGTTGGGTGTAAGCATCTGTGTCTGTCTCAGTCAGCTGGTGGTATGGCCAATCATAAGACAGTCATGTTAGGCTCCTGTCTGTGTCTACAGTTTGTGATTCTCTCCATGTCTTAACAATGTATGATTCAGTTCCTTAAACAAAATTCATACAATTGTATGTATACATAAACATAAATATACATATTCATTTATATTTTATGCTACCTAATCATAATCATATATATATAAAGCTATATATATATATATATATATATACACAAATGTATATTCAACTATGCATTCATGTGTTAGATCATACGTATGGCTGTATACATATAGACATTCAAATGTCTCTATATAATTACATATACCATATAAGGTTACTCTTCCTATTAGTTATATTGCTTTGGAGATTTAGATGTGATAGGCAAAGATTATATATCAATACACATAAATATGTGCCTGAATTTAAGAATATACAATTTAAGTTTCTGACTGTATGTCTACTAAAATATAACCTTGTGGGTAGCATCAATTTTAGAGCTAATGTCTATTGTTATATTCCCAATGTATTTATGAATGTATAAATAAATATGAATAAATAAATGAGAAAAATATAATCTGGATATCAACATCTATAAGACTATTTCTATATAATATTTAAAAAGAGTGCTAAACAACATGATTATTCACATAATTTTCTTACTGTGGACCAGTATAAAGTTGATGTTATGTGTGTGAAAATAGAAAATTATCTATATAATAGCTTAAGAAACTGCCCACTTTTACTACTAATTCTCCTTGTCTAATTCCTAAAATATTACTGCTGGTGAAACAGCTAATAAGCAATAAAAATTTTTAATATTTCACAATTCATGACTGGTCAAAAGTGTAATTGTATATAGTTGAATCATGTAGTCAATAGTTAAGACTGAAACGTATGAATCATTTTCAGCAGCAGCACTAAAACAATTTGGAAAGAACCTTTCTCTGCAGAGCTGATGTAAGCCATTACATCATCATTATTCTTGAAGTTCTTCCGGACTTAAATGTCACATTGTATTACTTAAAGTGAAAGCCCTGTATCAGACTATAGGAAAAAGAGAATGAATAAATCTATATTAAAAATTATAATGAGGTGGGTAATAAACACATACTCAGTGGTAAGAATATATACATCCCTTTATTGTCAAAAATATCACCTTTTTGACTTTGTAACCCAGTCCCTCAAAAGACTTTCATTACATACATATCTTTAAAAATATTATTGTCCTTTGCTTTCCTAATGTTTCATATGAATGATCCTTGTTTTTGGAGAATGATTCATTTTTACCATCTGTACTATTTGTGGTAGTACTTTTGCAAATAAATAAACATTTTCCACTCCTACCTTGATAAACCCTAGTTCCTTCAAACACCTATGCCTTTACTTTTCCCCTTAAATTCTCAATAGGTTTGCATACTTTTCTGTTTTAACAATCTACATAATTTATGACAGTCATGAAGCCAGGTGATTATGAGACACATGGAAGAAACAATAGCACATATGAATGCATTTGAAACATCAAATTCTTAAGAACATAGTTTAGTTTAAAACTTTAACATTATACTACATGTTAAAAAATAATTGCTAAGTCTAGAAAGAATGGATTTATTCTAAGGCTTGTAGAAAATTTTTAAAATAATTTTTGAAAGAATATTATTATTACTTCTGAACTTTGAAATATATACATACACATACACACACACACACACACTATTATGGGAGACATGTGTAGGCAAAACAAACATTTATTAAGACTTTCAAAAATAATTTTCATGTATCTTTTGATACATGGTATATAAACAAATCTTTGTTCTTTACATTTCCTACTTCCAAATCCTCTCACTTGTTCCCACTCTGTTTTAAGTTCATGGCCTCTTATACTTTTAATGTAGTGAGTGTGTGTGTAAATGTGTGTGTGTGTGTGCATGTGTATAAATACAATACCCTGTCCATATAATGTTACTAGTATGTCTATGTCTGCAGGCCTCTTCCTTTTCTATTGGAGAACCAAATAATTTTTATGTGATTGCTCTTATTAATAACTAGCCATCTGGGCGGGAGCCTACCAGCTTTCCTTCCGCGACCTCTGTTCCCGCAGACTGCGCTGAAGAGACAGGTACCCAGGCTCTTCCCCAATATAACATCACTTGGGACACGGCATGTTGGGGCTTCCGTCTGCTCCCAAGAATGGGTCAGCGCTGTGGTCGTCTGGGTGCCAGATCTGCAGGCCATCGCGTCTGCAGGGTGAGCAGCACCACGGAGAGTGTGCAGAGTGCACTCCGCCATCTTTGCTCCAGTGGCTGGGAAGTTGGGACAGCCAGGCTCTGAGACAGACAGGCATAATATCACTGGGGTCTCGGGTGGCTTGTGTGTATGAGGCTCCCAAGTGCTGGGCTGATCTGCAGTAACCAGCATGCTAGCTCTGCTGTGGGACTTCTGCCTGGCAGAGGGACGCCCCCTCCCCCCCCAGGAGAGATCACACACCCCTGCACAGGGCAGGAGCCTACCAGCCTCCCTTTGGCGACCTCTGCTCCAGGAATTCACTAGGCTGAGCCTTTGGATGTGCAAGGACTCCCCAGTATAAGATCACTTGGGGCAAGGCACATCAGGGCTCCAAAGTCACTCAGGAGCTGGCAGGCCCCAGAAATCGGTGCCAGGGGAATCCTGGTAATCCGGGGGGGGGGAGAAATAACTTTGCAGGCTCACAGGAGGTCCAACCAACAGCCAGTGGCAGCAGGACCAACTAACATCAGAGGTATCCAGATGGCAAAAGGCAAACGTAGGAATGTTACTAACAGAAATCAAAGTAATATGGGACCATCCGAACCCAACTCTCCAACAGCAGCAAGTCCTGGATACCCCACCACACTCGAAAGACAAGATCTGGATTTAAAATCACTTCTCATGATGCTATTAGAGGATCACAAGAAGGACACAAATAAATCTCATAAAGAATTACAGGAGACCATGAATCAACAGTTAGAAGCCCTTACAAAGGAAACACAAAAATCGCTTAGAGAAATGCAGGAGAACATGGATCAAAAGATGGAGGCACACAAGGAGACAACACAAAAATCGCATAACGAGATGAATCAACGGGTAGATGCACTCACAAAGGAATCACAAAAATTGCATAAAGAAATGCAGAAGAATATGGGTCAACAGACAGATGCCCATAAGGAGGCAACACAACAATTGCTTAAAGAAATGAATCAACGGTTAGATGCCCTTACAAAGGAAACATGAGAACTGCTTAAAGAAATGCAGGAGACAATGGATCAACAGATGGATTCCCATGAGGAGAAAACACAAAAATCGCTCAGAGAAATGCAGGAGAACGTGGGTCATCAAGAAGAAATCCTGAAAGAGGTAATGCAAAAATACCTTAAAGAAATACAGGAAAATACAAACAAACAAGTGAAGGATCTCAGCAAATCCATCCAGGAAACAAAAAAGGAAGTAGAAACAACTAAGAAATCACAAAGGGAGACAACTTTGGAGATAGAAAACCTTGGGAAGAAATCAGGAGTCATAGATGCAAACATAAACAATAGAATACAAGAGATGGAAGAAAGAATCTCAGGTGCTGAAGATTCCATAGAAAGCATCGACTCAACAGTCAAAGAAAATGCAAAATGCAAAAAACGTGTAACGCAAAACATCCAGGAAATCCAGGACACAATGACAAGACCAAACCTAAGGATTATAGGTATAGATGAGAGTGAAGATTTGCAACTTAAAGGGCCAGTAAACATCTTCAACAAAATTATGGAGGAAAACTTCCCTAACCTAAAGAGAGAGATGCCGATGAACGTACAAGAAGCCTACAGAACTCCAAACAGACTGGACCAGAACAGAAATACCTCCCGACACATAATAATCAAAACACCAAATGTGCTAAACAAAGAAAGAATACTAAAAGCAGTAAGAAAAAAGGGCCAAGTAACATACAAAGGACGACCTATCCGAATCACATCAGACTTCTCACCAGAGACTATGAAAGCCAGAAGATCCTGGGCAGATCTCATGCAAACACTAAGACAGCACAAATGCCAGCCTAGACTACTATACCCAGCAAAACTCTCAATCACCATAGATGGAGAGACCAAGATATTCCATGATAAAACCAAATTTTCACAATATCTTTCCACAAATCCAGCCCTGCAATGGATAATAGGTGGAAACCTCCAATACAGGGAGAGAAACAACACCCTGGAAAAAATGAGATAATAACCTTCTTGAATCAAACCCAAAAGTAGATAACCACTCAAACATAAAGATAGCGTCAAGAATGGCAGATGGCAATAATCACTATGCCTTAATCTCTCTTAATATCAATGGTCTCAATTCCCCAATTAAAAGATGTAGACTAGCAGACTGGATAGGGAAACAGGACCCAGCATTTTGCTGCATGCAGAAAACGCACCTCAGTGTCAAAGACAAACACTACCTCAGAGTAAAAGGCTGGAAAACAATTTTAGAAGCAAATGGCCCCAAGAAACGAGGTGGAGTAGCCATCCTAATATCAGATAAAATTGATTTTCAACCTAAAGTCATCAAAAAAGACACAGAAGGACACTACATACTGATCAAGGGAAAAATCCACCATCAAGAACTCTCAATTCTGAATATCTATGCTCCAAATGCAAGGGCACCCTCATTCGTAAAAGAAACTTTACTAAAACTCAAAGCACACATCGCACTGCACACAATAATAGTGGGTGACTTCAACACCCCACTCTCTGAAATGGATCGTTCAGGAAAGCAGAAACTAAACAGGGAAACAGTGAATTTAATTGAAACCTTGGACCAAATGGAACTAACAGATATATATAGAACATTTCATCCTAGAGCTAAAGAATACACCTTCTTCTCAGCTCCTCATGGTACCTTCTCCAAAATTGACCATATAATTGGTCACAAATCAGACCTCAACAGATATAAGAAGATAGAAATAATCCCATGGCTCCTATCAGATCACTATGGAATAAGGGTGGTCTTCAATGACAACAAAAACAAAAGAAAACCCACGTACACATGGAGGCTGAACAAAGCTCTACTCAATGATAATTTGGTCAAGGTGGAAATAAAGAAAGAAATCAAAGACTTTTTGAAAGTTAATGAAAATGAAGGCACAACATACCCTAATTTATGGGACACAATGAAAGCAGTGCTAAGAGGAAAATTCATAGCCCTGAGTGCCGCCAAAAAGAATCATGGTATTGGTATAGAAAGAGACATGTTAATCAATGGAATATAATTGAAGACTCAGAAATAACACCACACATTTACAGACACTTGATCTTTGACAAATAAGCCAAAAATATACAATGGAACAATGAAAACATCTTCACTAAATGATGCTGGTCTAACTGGCTGTCTGTATGTAGAAAAATGAAAGTAGACCCATATTTGTCATCTTGCACAAAGCTCAAGTCCAAATGGATCAAGGACCTCAATATAAAATCAGATACACTGAATCTAATGGAAGAGAAAGTGGCAAGGAGCCTGGAACTCATTGGTACAGGGGAAAACTTCCTGAACAGAACTCCAATGGCTCATGCTCTAAGATCAAGAATTGATAAATGGGATCTCATGAAACTGTAAAACTTCTGCAAGGCAAAGGACATAGTCAATAAGACAAATCGGCAACCTAGAGAATGGGAAAAATCTTCACTAACTCCACACCAGATTGAGGGATAATATCCAAAATTTGTAAAGAACTCAAGAAGCTAATCATCAAAAAACCAAACAAGTCAATCAAAAAAATGGGGTATAGAACTAAACCGAGATTTCACAACTGAGGAATCTCGAATAGCTGAGAAGCACCTAAAAAATGTTCAAAGTCCTTAGTGATCAGAAAAATGCAAATCAAAATGACCCTGAGATTCCACTTTACACCAATTAGAATGACTAAGATCAAAACCTCAAAAAAAAAAATGCCTCACCATGCCACAGTGGCATGTGTTCCACTATGTTCATAGAAACCTCATTTGTGATAGCCAGAAGCTGGAAACAACCTAGATGTCCCACGACAGAAGAATGTATACAGAAAATGTTGTTCATTTACACAATGGAGTACTACTCAGCTATTAAGAACAAGGACATCTTGTGTTTTGCAGACAAATTGATGGAACTAGAAAATATCATCCTGGGTGAGGTAACTTAGACCCAAAAGGACATGCATGGTATGTACTCGCTTATAAGTGGATAAGTCGATATTAGCTAAAAAAATAAAAGTACAGAATACCCAAGATAAAGTTCAACAAGCTGAAATGCCCAAGTGAGCACACCTCCAGTCCCAATCAGGAGGGAGAAGAAAGCAATCACAAGTGCAGAAGGAGGAAGGGGCCTGGGAGGGAAAGTAGAAAGGGTTGGGGAGAGGGGAACCTGATCTGTCTTTGGGGGAGGGAAAAGAACTGAAGCCCTGAGGGCCAGCAAAAAGAATGGAAACAGGAAACCTTAAGAGATAGGAGGTTGTGGGGAACCTCCAGAATGCACCAGAGACCTGGGAGGTGAGAGACTCACAGGAATAAAAGGGAGGGACCTTAGATAGAATGTCTGACAGTAGGGAGAGGGAACTTATAGAGCCTACCTCCAGCAGGAAGACAGGGTTTCAAATGAGGGAGAGGGGGGGATCATCCCAAAGTCATAACTCTGACCCATAATTGCTCCTTTCTGAAAGAATTACAGGGATAGAAATGGAGAGGAGCCCGAGGAATAGAAGGTCCAGTGACAGGCACAAAGTGGGATCCAGTGCAAAGGGAGTTCCCTAGGCCTAACACTATTGCTAAGGTTATAAGCACTCACAAAAAGGGATCTAGTATGATAGCACTCTGGAAGACTCAATAAGCAGCTGAAAGAGTCAGATGCAGATATTTGCACCCAACCAATGGACAGAAACAGCTGACCCCTGCTGTTGAATTAGGGAAGGCTGAATGAAGTTGAGGACAATCCTGTAGGAGAACCAGCAGTCTCAATTCATCTGGACCCAGGGATCTCTCAAACACTAGACCACAAAACAGGCACCATACACCTACTGTTATGAGGCCCCTATCACGCATACAATAGAGGACTGCCAGGTCTGTGTTCATCCAGAGATGATGCTTCAAACCCTCAAGAGACTGGAGGCCCCAGGGAGTTCAGAGGTCAGGTGAGGTGGGATGTAGGGACATCCACATGGGGACAGGGGTAGGGGAGGAGGTTTGGGTGTGGAACAGTTGGAGGGTAGACAGGGGTAAGTGGGGTGGGGAATAAAGTATGTAGTACATAAAAATAATTAACAAAAAATATAAAAAAGTATAATTACACCATTTCCCTATACCTTATTTGTAAACACTCCTAAATATTCTGCCTCATTCTCTTCCAAACACATGGCTTTTTTTCTCCCATTAATTCTTGTGACTTATATTTAACTTTTTAAAGGTTTATCTTTTCTTTGATTATCGTATGTGTGGGTATGGCCTCAATGAGTGCTGATGTCTGCAGAAGCCAGAAGAAAGTATTAGATTCCCAGGAACTGGAGCTACAGTTAGTCACAAATTGCCAAACATAGGTGCTTGGGAGCTCAAGTTAGGTTCTCTTTAAGAACAACAAGTGTTCTTTTTTGTTAACCCATTTCTCTAGCAGCTACAAACTCTTAGGTGTCGTATCAGTCATCATATGTTTCATTGAGATACTATTTCACAATTTTTTAAAATATAAAATGAGGACAGAACATGTACCTGACCCAAAAGATTGTACTGAAAATCAATAGATTTATCAAAATATTTTATGCATGGCCACCTGCCTAAAGGCCCTCTATAAATTTAGAGAAAATAATAGAGTCAAGAAAAATGAACATTTGAACATGCTCTATCATGGTAACACATGATGTGAGACAAGGATTTTAACAACTGTAACTGATGCTTATGTATAAACATTAGTATTATACTATATTTTAGTGAAAACATATTGATCTTTAACTTCGCAGTTTCGAGAATCATGTACTAAAACAATCTCTAGGCATGTATATGGGAATTTCTAGATTAGGTTTATATGAATGAAAGCCTTTCTAAAGAGTTTGTACCAGTCTTATCTAACCTTTTGTGAATGACAGTCATTTACTATCTCATCATAATATCAATTGCTTCAGAGGGATGGAATTTAGCACTCCGGTTATAAGATTTTAGCAAGAAAATATTCAGATTTATTCAAGGATATTGTTAGACTTTACCACAAATACATTTATATGAAATTATGCAAATAACTACAGAACACACTAATATAGGTTCCTTGAGATTGAAACAGATTTTCACTTCAGTAACAAGAACGAATTGGCCAGTTTACTGCATAAGATAAAAATTCAAATGAGGTATTTCCCCCAAGGAAGCATCAATAGGATTTTGAATAGATAAAGGAAATTTGCTAGTCTCAAATTTGAGTATCTGACCAGAATTCAAGACTCTTCAGATGGAGTAAAATGTTATATCAATGAATATAAGACTTTGAGAAAAAGAGGCAATACTGTGTAGAATGCCACTGCTCTCTAGAAGGTGCTTTGCATTTCATTTAAATTATATTGAAATTGTGATTTTGAGATTACCTACAGTATTACATCCTGAAAACAGTGGGTGATCATGATAATTATCTGTCTATCTTCTTCATTAGCCTTACAAAATGCAACCAGCCTTGAAAGTAAATATATATATGCTTAAACTCATCTTTGGTATAAACTTGTCATAGGATTTTGGATAAATTATGACTCAAAACTTCAGTTATGTTAGTTTCTCTCTCTGCCTCCTCTATCACTTCTCTTTTTCTTTCTCCTCTTCTTCTCTCTCCATCTTTCTTAATCTAAAATAAGCTTTGCTCTACCATGATCTGTTTTAGCAAGACTAGCAAAATAAAGAACAAGGGGCTGGAAACATGAATCAGTATGGATCAGTTCTTCTCTTTTCTCACTGACTTTGTCAAAGGCATGGAGAAAAATGGGTGTTTCTAACATTTATCAAAATATAGGTACTAGAAATCAGAGCAGAGTACACATGGAATGAAAGAAAGAATAATGAATCTATTAATAAACTGTCCAAGATTTAACCTTAAAACATAGCAACTATTGAATACTACAGGTCTAAAAATCGAGTATTTAACAATATTTGTAGAATCCAAACTATATTCAATGAATATTATCAAAGCATATGTGGGTTTACTGCTTTGCAAAACACTGGTAATTAAAAATCGGCAACCAATAGGTTGGGAAAAGATCTTTACCAACCCTATATCCGATAGAGAGCTGATATTCAAAATATACAAAGAACTCAAGAAGCTAGACTCCAGAGAAACAAATAACCCTATTGAGAAATGGGGTATAGAGCTAAACAAAGATTCTCAACTGAGGAATACCGAATGTCTGAGAAGCACCTAAAGAAATGTTCAACATCCTTAGTCATCAGGGAAATGCAAATCAAAACAAACTTGAGATTCTTCCTGACACCAATCAGAATGGCTAAGATCAAAAACATAGATGACAGCAGATACTGGTGAGGATGTGGAGAAAGAGGAACACTCCTCCATTGCTGGTGGGATTGAAAGCTGGTACAACAACTCTGGAAATCAGTTTGGTGTTTCCTCAGAAAATTCAACATAGTACTACCTAAGGATTCAGCTATACCACTCCTGGGCATATAAGCAGATGTTACAACATGTAATAAGGACACATACTCCACCAAGTTCACAGCAGCCTTATTTATAATAGCCAAAAGCTGGAAAGAACCCAGATGTCCTTCAACAGAGGAATGGATCCAGAAAATATGGTACAGTTACACAAAGGAGTACTACTCAGCTATTAAAAACAATGAATTCATGAAATTCTTAGACCAATGGATGGAACTAGAAAATATCATCCTGAGTGAGGTAACCCAATCACAAAATAACACACATGGTATGGTATGTACTCACTGATAAGTGGATATTAGCCCAAAAGCTCAGAATAAACAAGATACAATTCACAGACCACATGAAACTCAAGAAGAAGGAAGGCCAAAGTATGGATATTTTCATCCTTCTTAGAAGGGGGGGCAAAATACCCATGGGAGGAGATACAGAGACAAAGTGTGGAACAGAGACTAAAGGAAAGGCCTTCCAGAGACTGGCCCCCCTGGGGCATCCCATATACATTTACCAAATCCAGACACTATTGTAGATGCCAACAAGTGCTTGCTGAAAGGAGTCTGATTTAGCTGTGTCTTAAGAGTCCCTGCCAATGTCTGACAAATACAGAGGGGTATGCTCTCAGGCAACCATTGATCTGAGCACAGGGTCCTAAATGGAGGAGCTAGAGGAAGGACCCAAGGAGCTGAAGTGTTTTGCAGCCCCATAAGAGGAACAACAATATGACAAACCAGTACTTCTAGAGCTCCCAGGGACTTAATTACCATCCAAAGAATACACATGGAGAGACTCATGGTTTCATCCGCATGGGTAGCAGAAGATGGCCTTATCGGAGATCAATGAGAGGAGAGGCCCTTGGACCATTGAAGACTCAGTGCCTCAGTGTAGGCAAATGCCCAGACAGGTAAGCAGGAGTGGGTGTGTTAGTGAGCAGGGGAAGGGGGGATGCAATAGGGGGTTTTCAGAGGGAAAACAAGGAAAGGGGATTACATTTGAAATGTAAATAAAGAAAATATCTAATAAAGAAAAAGGTGAACCAATGCATGCATGTTGTTAGCAAAGAAAAATAAATAAAAATATTAAAACAATTTTTTATATTCTCCTTCAATTCATGTTGTATATTTTGCAGTTCATAGTATTTTGCTTCCTTTCATTCTATGGCAGGAGTAGTTGTCAATGACAATGAATTCTGAGGCTTGAAATATAGGATACCAGTATGGTTATTTGTCTTAAAAATTCTCCATATTGTAGTTGAGCAAAGGCAATAAGCAATATACATAAAACATTCTACTTTCAGCACTCCCTTCAAAAAGTTGGCAATTTTTTGTGTTTAATGGAAAGCTTATTTGCAACCACTCTCCTCCTATGAAAGTAGTCATCAGGGATATTAGTGCCTGTGTAGGTCCATTACGAAGCATAAACACTTCCATTAGATAAAAGAACTAAAATGATTATGAATAATGTTCTCTTCCTTCCAAAGTATTCTAAATCAAACACTCAGTAGTACAATATGTTTTAGGTTAATTGGTTTAATCCAGTTTTAATTAAGTTGATGTTTCCATGCCAACAAATGGTTTTTAAATTGTTGAAATTTTGATGTTTCAGAATATGACTAAAATTAATTACCTAAGAGCATTTGACTCAATATTTTGGAACCATGTGGTGCAATTTTAGCATTGCTGCAAAAATAATTTTAATAAATGCTAACCATGTTGAAGAACTTTTAAAAATATAGTAATATTATAAGATTTTCTTTTTTAATTTTCTACATTGAATTTTTTAATGATTCACTTGTATGGCATAGAATATATAATCAATGTTTTAAAGATGGGCTTGGTAGAATAGGTCTTTAACCTCAGTTACTAAGAGAGTTAAAAGTATGTTAATGATATATTTGAGGCCTACCTTGACTACTCAAATATGTTTAAAGCCAACCCAGGCATCTAACTAAGATCTTACTTCAAAATGATGAAATAAAACCTGAATTGGAGATATAGTGCAATGATAGAGTAATTCCTGAGCATGAGCAAGGTCCTCTGTTCAGTGCTCACAAACATATATGTGTGTGAATGGACACACACACACATCATGCACAAAAAGAGACAGTGAGGGAGAGAGGGAGAGTGGGAGAGTGGGAGAGTGGGAGAGAGAGAGAGAGAGAGAGAGAGAGAGAGAGAGAGAGAGAGAGAGAGAGAGAGAGGGGAAAGTGTGCGTGGGAGGAAGGGAGGAAGAGAGAAATAGAAATTCCTTCAACACACAACACTGAAACGCTTTTAAAATTTGTGTATGCTTTGGAATGAAATGGTTTTCAGGATACACAGTTCATCATTGAAGAAAACCATGGCAGGAACTCACGTCTGGAATTTAGAGGCAGGACTTAAAGCAGAAACAAAGATGAATGCCTTGCTTCCAGGCTCATGTTCAGTTACTCCTCTTAAATATCACTGGCCCATTTGCCTAGGGATGATACTACTCACATAGGGGTGGAACCCTCCCCCCATCAACCAGTAATCTAGAAAATTCTCCATGAGTAAATCCACAGGACAATTTGGTGGAGGAAATTCCTTTTACCCAGATATGTCTAGCTAACCACCAACAATAGGTACCACACCACCATATATATGTGTTTGTATATATATATATATATATATATATATATATATATATATATATATATATATATATATGTATATATATATGTATGTATATATATATATACATATATATATATGTGCATAAATGCATAGTTGGGATGTATTTGATTGAAATCAGATACCTTGTGGGAAATTTCCATGACATTATGTTCAAAGAAAAATAAAACTAGCAAAAGTAGAACCTTTGGGACAATTTTTAATATTCATTTTTCTCAATGACCTGGAAAGAGAGGGGATTGAATGGGGAAAAGAGGGAGGGAAGGGGGCTTATGGGACTTTCGGGGAGGGAGGAAATGGGAAAGGGGAAATGATTTTGAATGTAAATAAAAAAAACTTAGAAAATAAAATGAAAAAAAAAGAAATAGTGGTATGTTAGTTGAGAGAAATTTTAACAAGGAATTTTATATTTATAGTGTGGGTGTAGGCTTTAAAACTCTCATCCTAGCTGCCTGGAAGCCAATATTCTGCTAGCAGCCTTCAGGTGAAGGTGTAGACCTCTCAGCTCCTCCTGCACTATGCCAGCCTGGATGTTGCAATACTTCCTGCCTTGATGATTATGGACTGGATCTCTGAACCTGTAAACTAGCCCCAATTAAATGTATCCTTTATAAAACTTGTCTTGGTCATGGTGTCTGTTCACAGCAGTAAAACCTTAATTAAGACATTTATTTATTGTCAAATAATATTATTATACAAGTTTATATATAATAATTTTTGCAAGTCTATAATGCAAGTACAGCATCTTTCTCGATTTCAGTCCCAGTCCCTTTTTCTGCTATCCTTTCCTCATTGATCAACTTCATTCTCTAGACATTTTACTTCTCCCTTTCTGTTATATGAGAATATTAAATGTTGTATCCTTTTAATATCAAGGACTCTCAAATTGAGGCATCAACTCAATATTATATTTGAATAATAACTCAATGCAAAAAACACATTTGTAGAGAGTAGAACTATGAACATATAAAGATAATACAAATATATACAGATAATAGCTATAAAAATAATTGCAACTCTGGACTGAGAAGAAGTGGATATATCCTAAGTAGTTTGTGTTTATGAGACATAAAATTATATATCGTAATTTTGGCAATTCAAATGAGGAATTGCTTCCATCAGATTTGTCTAAGGGGATAATGATAGAGTACTTTATTTATGAGTGTCCAGTCTACCAAAGTGGTTGCTTGCCTGAGCAAGTAGGCCTGGACTGCATAAGCAAGGTACTTAATGATGTTCATTTCCCTGGGGAAGATTGTTTTTCTGGATCACAGCATTCCTTTTTATCTGTAATGCTTAGTGTGGGGTTAGGGCCTCCTGGATTTCCTGTGTCCTCAGTAGTATATCTATTCATGTCCTTGTTCAACTCTTGTTTAGACAGTCATGTTGTTGAGATTTTGTAGGTGTAGCTTCCTATATTCCTAAGAGACACATTATCATAGTGAACTCCTTGGTCATTTGACTTTACAAACTCTTTATTGTTCTTCCACTTTATGTTATAGATATATCTGTTGGGAATGGCTCCAGATTGTGACTGGTTGTAGTTTTCTGCAACAGTCCCATCTGTTAAAATGAAAAGTTTTCTTGATATGGGGCGAGGAATACAAATATTTAGAACATAGTTTGGGATTGTGCTGGCTTAATAAAGTGGTGATTTTAGGTTTACTTCCAAGAATTGTGACTTCATTAATCCTGGGTAGTTGGCTGGGTTTCCAGTACCAGGGGTAATTTTTTTTTCTTGCTGAATGCATCTTAAGTTCAATTAGAGAAAGGATGCTTAATGCCAAGGTATGCATGCTACTGCTGAATCCATAGAGTTATTGTGGTCATTGTCATGACTCATGGTCATCTTAGCTCAGTAGGACTGTTGTTTGCTTCCTTTTTGTAAGCTAGCATAGAATTTCTGAAAGACTAAGGTGAAAGATAGTCTTCTTGGATGTGGGGAGCCAAGCAAGGTCATTCAGCCATGGCTGTCTTATGACCATGAGATTGTTGAACAAAGACCTGCCCAGGAACTGCCGGTACAAAAGGATTCCGAGAGTAACTACGGATCGCTCCACCCTTAACCGCGGAATGTCCCTACGTGCGCAGATACCAGATGTCTCCACCAGATGCCCTTTGTGCTTCCTGCTGCCAAGAATACCTTGACCCCTCCCTCCTTTGCATTTTGCAAAAATCACTTCCCCCTAGCTCCCTCTCCCAACTTCCTCATTCAGGGCTTGGCCCATAGTTCACTTCCCCCTAGCTCCCCTTCCCAACCTCCTCATTCCCACTGCTTAAAAACTGCTGTCTGTGTGGCAATAAACGGGACCTTGACAATGGAACCTTGCTTGGTCTCCTTCTTTTCTCCCTCCCTTGACCCTCAGGTAGCGCCTCTTTGGGACCCTGAATAACTAGACCTGCTAGACGGGTCACTTGGAGGAGGAGAATTATGTGTTCTCTCAGAAGCCTTTCGACCTTGGGATTGAAATAAAGAGTGCCTTTAACAACAGGGTCTTATCTACATGTCTAGGGGCAAACCAAGAGCAATAACAATAGCATACAATGTTTGGGGGTCTCTTGAATAAGTTGTTATCCAATAACAAACGATCAGCCATTAAAAACATACACACAAGTACAGACTGAGAAGATTATATTTATGTATTAAGAAAGAGAGCCAGAGAGAGAGAGAGAGAGAATTTGGAGTGCATAGTCAAGGAAAATAATGTAATTACATTATAATTTCAAAAATGAAAAGAATAATTTAAAAAAATGTAGCTAAGTAGGGAAAGTTCAGCAGTAAGTCTTCTTTCTCAATATTCTCTGCTCCAAGTCCTGCTTTAAGGTTCCTCCTGCCTCAGTTCCTTCTGTAAATCCTTTGACTGTAATATGCAATTTAAAGAAATGCTTTCCTCCCCCAGAAGTTACATTTGGTACCTGTTTTATCACAACAGCATAAATTAGAACAGAATAGTGGATGTTATTGTGCTGTATATGACTATTCTTGGGGATGGGGGGATAATTGCAGTCACTAGTAGCAATAGGAGCTAGAAAAGCCCATGAAATATCAATGCTTAATGGGCTGTTTTGTAGGGAATTGGAAGATAAGCATCCTGACAACTATAGCTCATGTAAGCCTGACTAGGGGAGTATCAGAAAAGTGGAGAAAGTTGAGTTATTTATACAGGTTTGATGACAATCTTAAGCACTCAATTGATGTTTTTCTTTCATTTCTTCAAGAAGAGCCATGGGATAACAGCAATCTTCTCTCTCTTGTATATTCATATGGTTGTCCAAATAAGCACTTTATTTTATCGTTAGCTAAAATCTTTTCCACTTTTAAAAAACAAACACCATTTTAGAGTGAGGTTTTAGAGTGAGGTCTGAGGTTTTGATGCAATCTGGAGACTTGTAAATCTGGGTTTTGACAATTTTTTTAAGCATACTGACTTTGAACCTATATTTACCAAGTTAATTTTTTTCTACAATATCGGATTCCCAGTGATAGCATATCTAGCACTTAAAAATAGCTGATTTAGTTTATTTTAAAATTCATCAGTGCCTTCAAATGGGTCAACTTTACATGAGAAAATTTGAAAAATTAGAGCTAGGGTAGACTATGGTGAAGTAGGACTCCGGGGCAATTCAAAAGTCCCTATGACCCTGGTATTGTTGGTGAAATTTAATCAAGATGATTCTGGGAATTTTGAAGGTTCTATAGGCTGGAATCAAGTGATGTGCTTCTTCTAGTTGCTGATATTGAGAGGAAGTGGTGCTATTGGAGTTTCTACAAGGAACAAAATATGAAAAAGGACAAGGAAACCTCTTCACTGCCTCCTCTTCAGTCTCCTCCATATCTGCTACTGCCTAAATCTAATGAGGTCTGAGCCTCATTAGAAAAAGAAGTCACAATTTGCATAATGTTGGACACAGTGCTACAGAGTGATGGCAGGTGTAATTAAAGGGTGAATTTGGAGCTATAAGATGATGGCATAATGGGCAGCACATTATGCTTATCATTTAGTATTCTTGATAGTCTACTCATTTCTCACTTTTATTGACCACATCTGAATTCCTCCTGGCACTTCCAGGCTTTTTTAGAGCACTGTCACATTTTTGTTCTTTTTTTATTTAACATTGAAATTCCTAACTTTTGCCTCAAATCACAGTAATTGGCCATCTGTCCATTTCATCAGCTCTTTCTAGACAGTGGTACTCCAGGTTTTCGAACCTTGGAACATTATTATGTCTAATGCATAACCACTACAAGGAACATATATTACCTATCTGCATCCCCTGTTTTTAAATGATGAGAAGAAAACATGAAGACAAAGAGAATGGTATCTTTTCATTCATACCTGCTAATATTAAATAATGATAATAAACTATGTAACATTGCAAGTTAAGTGTTGGTTATGTACGTGCTAGGATGGGTCTCTGATTCAACTGAGTATATGACTATGAGAAGCTTTGCAATATCTTTATTTCAAAAATGAGAGCAATAATGCATATTCCATTCAATGAATTGATTTTCATGTGCTAATTAAAATTAAATTTCAGAATTCTGTTTTAAAATAATTTGGACCTTTGTAAAATGAATGGCCCAGTAGAACTGCCTGGGAGAATAATCACACATACACACACACACACACAGAGAGAGAGAGAGAGAGAGAGAGAGAGAGAGAGAGAGAGAGAGAGAGAGAGAGAAAATTACTAATATTCACCATAGGACAATCAGCAAAGTGTGAGTTGTGTAAAGAAAAAAAAATTACATCTAAGTGATGAGCCAATGTCTATAACTGAGTTTCTTTTTGTGACATTCAGTTGGTAATATATTCAAGATCATAGTGTTTTGCAGTAACCTTAAAATGTAGCTCATTACTCCAGTAGGAAACTACATCTCCTCTTTTTGTTTATTATATTAATCCACATGATGTTGCCTACTCCTTGAGGTGTTCACCAGAAAATTATTGAGTTACTCTGTGCATATAGTAAGCAGGTCCATTTAATAGTACTTGGATAGTATTTCATCATCCTGTAGTAAGCAGAAAAGCAATATTTAATTATTTTGAAAACAAAGGCTAGAAAAAGCTATGTTGTTATGTTGTATAGACTAAGAGATAGATAGAAATCATATGATATGATGTATGTGATGGCTATTTTGGAGGGTCAACTTGACTAAATCTGGAATGAACTTTAATCTAGAAATGGAGGGCATACCTGTAATCCAGATTTTAAGGCTGAAAGACACAGGCTTCTGAGATGAAACTTGACATGGGTATCTTGAGGCATAGTGGCCATGAAAAGTTTAGGCACAAGCAAGGTAGTATACAACTTTAATCCCAGGAAACTGAGGTAAGCAGATCTCTGATTTAAGGTCAACTTGGGACAAAGCAATTTCCA
The DNA here is from genome assembly GCA_036184795.1 of Tokudaia tokunoshimensis. Taxonomy (NCBI): domain Eukaryota; kingdom Metazoa; phylum Chordata; class Mammalia; order Rodentia; family Muridae; genus Tokudaia; species Tokudaia tokunoshimensis. The sequence goes on along the minus strand of BTHU01000014.1, from coordinate 51,397,393 downwards.
GATCAAGGTGTGGTGGATACACACCTTTAATCTGGTCCACATCTTCTGCTGGAAGCCTACATAATGACATTGGAAGAAGAAAATCTCACTATTCTTTGCCTGCTTACAATATTTGCCAGCACATCTTTTGGAACCTACTTCTTCAGGATCCAGTATTTATAGAAAACCAGCTGAAACAACTAGCCTGGTAGAACTGAGCAACTACTAGATTCTTGAGCTTCCCATTCACAGCTGCCCATTGTTATATTAGTTGGACTATAGACTATAAGTCATTTCAATAATTTCCCTTAATATATAGAGACATTCAATAAATTCTGTGACACTAGAGAACCCTAACACAGAGTTAATATATTTCCAATAGTTAAAAGACAGAGACAAGAGGACTGTCAAAAATTCAAGGCCATATGGAATGATTTCTTGACCAAGCTATGATAAAAATCAGTGATACTTTATTACATAATAAATGGTACATTGATACATAAAAGAATAGAAAAAACAAAAATAAATCAAAATATAGTAAACGAAAAAATGTGGCTTATATTAAAAACTTCCCCTGAAGTTTTAACGCAGATGGTAACTTCAAGTAAGAATTCCTGACACCAGAGAGCCAAATAACCCAATAAAAATGGGATACAAAGCTAAACAAAGAATTTTCACCTGAAGAATATTGAATGGCTGAGAAGCACCTAAAGAAATGTTCAACATCCTTAGTCATTAGGGAAACGCAAATCAAAACAACCCTGAGATTTCTCCTCACACCAGTCAGAATGACTAAGATCAAAAACACAGGAGACAGCAGGTGTTGGTGAGAATGTGGAGAAAGAGGAACACTCCTCCACTGCTGGTGGGATTGCAAGCTGGTACAATCACTTTGAAAAGGTACCTCAGAAAACTGGGCATGACACTCCCGGAGGGCCCTGTTATACCACTCCTGGACATATACCCAGAGGCCTCCCCGGCAGGCAGTAAGGACACATGCTCCACTATGTTCATAGCAGCCTTATTTATAATAGCCAGAAGCTGGAAAGAATCCAGATGTCCCTCAACGGAGGAATGGATTGATTCAGAAGTTGTGGTATATTTACACAATGGAATACTACTCTGCAATTAAAAAAAATGAATTCCTGAAATTCTTAGGCAAATGATCAGAACTGGAAAACATCATCCTTAGTGAGGTAACCCAATCACAAAAGAACACACATGGTATGCAGTCACTGATAAGTGGATATTAACCCAGAAGTGCGGTATACCCAAGATACAATTCACATATCTATTGATTTCAAAGAAGAAGGAAGGAGAGACCCCTGGTCCTGGAAAGACTGGATGTAGCAGTTTAGGGGAATACCATGATAGAGAAGCAGAGAAGCGGGAGGGGGTTGACTGGGGAACAAGGGGAATTAAGAGGTCTTATGGGACTTTAGGGGAGGGGGGAACTGGGAAAGTGGAAATCATTGGGAATGTAAATAAAATATATAGAAAATAAAAAATAAAAAAAAATAAGAAAAAAAGAATCCCTGGCTATTTCTCAATGAGCCAAATGAGAAATGTAATTTTGCTTATATAGAAAAAAGATAAACTTCAACATTGTGCCCAGTCTACTCTCTCACCTCTAAGTCACATGTCACATCAAAGATGTTAATGTATATATGTATGATAATTGGATTTTTAGAAAACAGAAGAGTGCTAAAATGTTAGGGTTCATGAAAGAAAATAAAGCAATTCTTCACTTCGCATTGCAAGTGTTATATTCTAAAACAGAGGTAACAAACAGACAGTACTTTGCTTTGGTTACCCAGCAAAGCATGCTGATGAGGCAAGGTAAGATTAACATGCTTACTTAAGAGAAGCCTCTAATCTGTAGCATGCTTGAATATTAATGAGCTTCCAGCTTTGCCCTCTCTTCATGGGACTATGCTTGCTCCAAAAGCTCATTCCATCTAGAATATAACCTACATCCTTATTGGTGGGGCACCCATGGAACCAATCCAAGGCCATTGCTCTCAATGAAGCGCTGTCTGAAAACAGACCAGAAAATAGGACAGTGAATATTTGAGAGGAGCTTATGTCTAACCACTTCAGTAATAAGCTGACACATGCCTGCAATAAAATTCTGAGTCAAAAATAGAGTGAGATCAGCATTATGCTAAGTCAAATTGCTGCAGTGAAGGGAGAATAAATAACTGTGCTTGGAACAAGATGACTTGTGGGAATCATAGATTTATTGAACTGCTCCAGATCACAAAGAGAGTTTAATATCTTAAGTTATCAAATTTACATAAAAATATGAAGGCATGCAGGAGTACAAAAATAATATTTCTACCTTAAATACTATAAATTCCTGTACTTTTCATTATGCCATATTTGAATTTAACTATTCACTCATATCTATTCATATAAGATATATAACTTATTGCAATATTACTTTACAGGAACATTAATAATTAAACCGCAAGTAAAGTAGTTTGGGTGTGTACTTCTTCAACAGAAGGCAAGTTTTTATTTGTCTCTCCTTAATTCTAAAACTAAATTTAAAAATTAAACACACAGACAGAAAGAACACCAATACCTCATATAATTATCAGGAAGTGATGAGAGTCACTGGATAATAAAACAGGATAGTAATCTGATATCTTAGATTTGGCCATGGGTAAAACATCTGTTCCCTGGCTGGGGTTATGGTTCAGTGCAGAATGAATTTGCCAAGTAGATATGAGGATTTGAGTTTGAATATTCGGAATCTTATAAAGGCAAATATGATGGTATCCATCTGAAATCTCAGTTCATCTAGAGAGAAATGGGCAGTAGAAACAAGAGGATTCCTGGAAGCTTGTAGGCCAGGGCACTTGGAAGCCACAGGACAGTTGAGTACAACAAAGAGAACCTCCTTCAAAGAAGGTGAAAGGCAAGGCTGGACACCAAGTTTGTCTTCACATCTCTATATGTGTGATATGACATCTGCATGCTCCCATATACACATGTATATACATCATATACACTCAAACACATATGAATCATACAACTGCACAAGCAAAAACTAATAAATTATTTGTATCATGTTATGAGCAAGCCATTCACAAAGTCTCTGAACTCTTAAGATAATTGAAAAAAATAAAGAAAATGCATTCCAAAGGATACTAGACCAAAATAATGCTGAAGGGAACACAAAGTAACACACATACACATACACACACACACACTCACATACACACACACACACATTTTTAAGTATTTATTTTTGTCCCTATTCTTACAGGCTTAAAAATAAACTCTAATGCTAGTCTCTGTAATACCTCATTTGAAGAAATTAAATATTCTCAATTGAGTAATCAGTTACGAATTAAATTTTCTTGTCACCATATGATAACTTATGGTGTTTAAATTATATAACTGTTAAGAAAATACTAATTAATGTGCCAATTTCAAGTTCTTTAGCCTGTTTTAGAAGCTTCTGCAGATGGAGGACGTACCTGGACCTTGGTTAACTCATTTTATGAATTTATAACATGTACATCTGTTGTTTACTACTGTATTATTTCACTAGCTGAAAGAAGTACACTATTTATTTCTTCACGTCTCTCTTTAGAACATATCATTTCCTAATTCAGGTTAGCACAAATAAAAAGAGATATAGTTATTGCAATGAAAAAATCATATTACTTGTATATGTGTCTTTGTGTATGTGTATGTGTGTGTGTGTGTGTGTGTGTGTGTGTGTGTGTGTGTGTGTGTGTGCTATATGAGCACATAGGTACAGACAGTATTGCAAATATATAGTAGAGGAAAATATTGAGTTTGCTAATCAATCATGTTGCCTTTGAGGCTGTCTCTTGCTGAAGTTGGAGTGTGTGTTTTCTGCTAGGATGCAAGCAGTAATGCTCATTGATCCTCTTATCTACTCCACACAGTGCCAGGATGTAGGAATGCATGGAACTCTGCCTGGCTTTTTCATGTGGAGGCTAAGATCTGAGCTCCTCATGTGTGAACAGCAAGTGCTCTGAACTACAAGCCCATCTTTTCATCCTTATAATTGCTCTTATAGGAAAATTTTATTGATGTTGTGATTAGGTGCAAATATAGAAATATGGAATAGACATGATACATTTTGTAATATTATTATTTATAGCCACAACCAGGGAAATTACTTCAATACCACCTTCACTACAGTCATATTTCATCATGTATCCCTTGTTTATATGTGTACGCTTTGAGTTCTTTGTTTTACAATTTTTATTATTTCATTTGTTTACATTCCAGTCTCATTGTTCCCACTCTTGGTCTGCCCTCCCACAGTTCCTCATTCCATTCCTCCTCTTCCTTGAGAAGGTGATTTCCAGCAACTAGGCCTCCCACTTCCCTGGGGCTCCAAGTCTCTCTAGGATTAAGCACCACTTCTTCACTAAGGCCTGATCAGTGGCCTCAGACCGGTCTTGTATGCTCCCTGTTGGTGGACCAGTCTCTGGGAGCTCCCTGGTGTCTGCATAAATTGAGACTGCTGGTCTCCCCCATACCTAATCCTGTTCCCTTTTCCCTTTCCTCTCCCTTCTCCCACAAAGGTCTCTCCCTCCCTCTACCTTTTCTTCCTCCTTTATTTTTTAATTTTATTTAAACTTTTTTTTTACAGTTCATATTTTATCCGCCCCCCCATGAGGATGTCTGCAGCTCCCTCCCACACCCAGTCCAATAGACCTCCCCACTCCCTGGGGACTCTAGTCTCATGAGGGTTAGGAGCATCTTCACTGAGTCAGACCCAACAGTTCCCTGCTATATATGTGTTGGGGGCCTCATATCAGCTTGTGTATGCTGCGTGGTGGTTGGTGGTTCAGTGTCTGAGGAATCTCAGGGGTCCAGGTTAGTTGAGACTGCTTGTCCTCATATAGGGTCACCCTCCTCCTCAGCTTCTTCCAGCTTTTCCCTAACAACCACACGGGTCAGTAGCTTCTGTCCATTGGTTGGGTGTAAATATCCGCATTTGACAATTTCAGCTACTTGTTTGGTCTTTTGGGGGGGGGGCAGACATGATGGAGCACATTTTGTGAATGCTCTGTAGCCTCAGTAATGGTGTCAGGGATTGCAACCTCCCCTTGAGCTGGATCCCACTTTGGGTCTGTCACTGGACCTCCTTTTCCTCAGGCTCTTCTCCATTTTTGTTTCTGGAGTTCTATCAGACAGGAAAAAGATCAGTTAGAGTTTTGACTGTGGGATGATAAGCCCATCCCTGTCTTTCTGCTGGAGGTGGGCTCTACAAGTTCCCTCTCCCCACTGTAGGGCCTCCCAGGTCTCTGATACATTCTAGAGAATCCCCCCACCTACCTCCCTTGAGAGGTTAACTGTTTCCATTCTTTCTGCTGGCACTCAAGAGCTTCAGTCCTGTTGTCCCACCCAATATCTGATCATGTTCCCCTCTTTCCCTCCATGCTGCCCACCTTTCTTACCCAGGTTCTGCCCCTCTTCTCTCCTGCCTCCTGTGATTGCTTTGTTCTCCCTTCCAAGTGGGATTGAGGAGTCCTCACTTTGACCCTTCTGCTTGTCAACCTTTTGAGTTCTGTGAATTGTATCCTGGGTAGTCAGTACTTTTTTGACTAATATCCACTTATTAGTGAGTGCATACTGTATATGGAGTTTTAAGTCTGAGTTATCTCACTCGAGATGATATTTTCTAGTTCCATCTATTTGTCTGCAAACCTCAGGATGTCCTTGATTTTTTAACTGAGTAGTATTTCATTATGTAAATGAACCCCACTTTCTGTATCCATTCTACTGTTTTGGGACATCTGGATTATTTTCAGCTTCTGACTATCGCAAACAGGGCTGCTATAAACTTGTGGAATACATGCCCATCTTTTGGGTATATTTGTGTTATTGCAGGATCTTCAGGTAGATCTATTTTCAGTTTTCTGAGGAACATCCAGATTGACTTCCAGAGTGTTTGTACCAGTTTGCAATCCCACCAGTAATGGAGGAATGTTACTTTCTTAGCATCCTTGACATTACTAATATGTCACCTGAGGTTTTGATTTTAGCCATTTTGATTGGTGTAAGGTAGAATCTCAGGGTCATTTTGATTTGCATTTCCCTGATCACCAAAGACTTTGAGCATTGCTTTAAGTACTTCTCAGCCATTTGAGCTTCCTCTGTTGTGATTTCTCTGTTTAGTTCTATACCCCATGTTTTTGGGTTGTTTGGGTTTTTGGTGGTCTTTATTTATTTTGGATATTAGTCTTCTACGAACTGTTTCTTGCATTGCTGTGGCTTCCTTTAATATTTCATCTCTCTTTATTATTAGTAGTCTTTGAGTAATAGTTTTCAAATCATTTTCAGCCATTGTCCTGGGTGGTAGAGTGCATGTGAGTTATACCAATCCACTAAATTTATTTTTAACTATGCTGAGTAAAATGTAGACCTCACTATCATTTAATGTTTTTGCATATTCTCTGTAGTATTGGATTATGTTAATCCTTTTTCTTCTGATATCTAACACAATTTACAAATCTTACAAATATAAACATTCATATCCATCCACACTGTTAGTATTTTTATTGTCATGGTCCTAAATCAATTTTCATTAGGGAGTTATGTTTCTTAAGACATCATGGGTAAAGCTTCTGACATTACCAGGACACATAGATTCACACACACATAGATTCCACTAGCTTTACTTAGCTTTCTTGACTTTTTTCTGCAGTGATCCTTCAGACTTAGGTGTAGGAGTGGTGTCTGAAGCTTCCTGGGAATTGCACACTGAGTGGGTTCTCCGTGGACGAAGAGCTGTGGAGTGAAATGACGGGGGTCGAGGGAAAAAGAACACACAGAGACATTAGTGCATGGCTGTACAAAATCTCTTTTTACTTTGGGGATAAGAGCGACAATATATGCACTGTGGGCATGACCCTCTCTCCCAAGGCTGTGAGTCTTGTCAGCAGGTCTCTGCCCAGCTGAGAGATGTGGACATAACAGCTCTCTGGAAGATGTTAATTCTACAGGGTCTGCTACTCTGCAGGAGATGGCGGCTGTCCCCCTTTCGCAGGAAGCTGCAGCTCCTTGAAGACAAAGACTTGTTCCCAGAGCTCTGCCAGGTGGGGGAGGTGTGGCTGGAATTCCTCAGCTCGGATTGCCTCAGAGTGGGTGAAGAATGCAGGCAGCTGAATAATGGCTATAAGGCTATATGGCACTTCGATATGACTCTCTACAGGTGTCCACCAGGACTGTGCTTCACAGCTCTGCATTTTGTTGTGTTTTCCTGTGATTATCTCTATTTGTTCAAAAGGCAAGCTTTCTTGATGAGGGGGTGAGGAAATAAGATGTGATACTAGTAGCTATACTGTTGGAGTAGTAATTTCCATAAAGAGAAAATAAAAAGGCACTTATGTTTAAAATAAATGCAAGAAATAAACTGAAATCAACATTGGATTTATTTTAATGTACATATAAAAGGAGATGAAGAGCCATATGCTGGGACAATAGAACAAAAGTAAAAAAGGTAATAAAACAGTGTGATGAAGAAATTCACTCAGGATAAATTTTCAAAATGATGCAAGTTGTTTATTACTCATTTCCAAAGGGTAGTATATAGAGCCTGAGTACAGAATTATGCAACAAATGAATATGTGTATATGTTTAAACTAGAGGGACACATTGAAGGACTATCACATTGGAAATTTAATACATGGTTATTGTTAACATATCTTGTTTAACAGTTCAGGCTAGAGCATTTGTTCATATCATCTTACAAATAACTAGCCACTGAACTTCTTACTTTCTTCTTCTTTTCTTTGAGCCTAATTTCTTCTTTTGAACATTATTCTGAAAAATCTTATTACAATTTAATTTAGTGTACATGGGCATGGGTATGTGTTTGTGTGTGTTTGATTTTTTTCAAGATTTTAGATTACTTTTGAAAGACAGTTCCTATAAGGAAAACTGGAACTTGGCAAGTTATTAAAGTCTAATCATTGTTTATGTCATGAAAATAAAAGCCTGTTTGTGAAACAATGATATATTTGAAAGAAAGAAAAAAAATAAAAAAAAATAGGGATAGGTAAAAATGAGAAATACATTTAGCAATAAAATAAATTATTAAGGTTCTCTAAGGGCATAGAATTGATTCAATAAAACTTTCATATACATACACACATGTATAATATGCATGTGTACATGCATGCGCATGCACACACACATACACACATTTAATTGAAGACAGCTATGCGTGTGTTTCACTAGCTGGAGCACAACTTGTAAGCCATTTCAATATATACCCCACATATATATGTAAGTATGTATGTATATGTATGAATATATTTATATGCATATGTATATTCATCTATATATGTGTGTATGTGTATATATGTGTGTATATGTGTATATATAATTATACATACACACACACACACACACACATGTATTTCATTAAAGACAAGCATTGTTTCACTAGCTGGACCACAGCCCGTAAGCCATTTTATAAAACCCATACATACATATATGGTCCAGCTAGTACAACATCATGTCTTCAAATAAAATATTTGAGAATTTAGTAAGTTTTCAGTCTAAAAGGTCTCAGTTGGTCATAGTACATTCCAGAATTCTGAAGAAGTAGGTCCTAATAAGTGTGAAGGCCTGAACTTGCTAGGGACATCTAAAGCAAGAATAAGCAATTAAAGAGAGAACAAGTCAACAAGTGCTTGCTGACAGGAGTCTGAATAGATGTTTCCAGAGAGGCCATTTGGTTCTTCTGAGAAAGGGAACAAAATAATCGCAGGAACAACTATGGAGAAAAAGAGTGGAGCAGAGTCTGAAGGAAAGGCCACCCAGAGACTGTCCTACCTGGGGATTCATCCTATAAACAGTCACCAAACCCCGAAGCTACTATGTATGGCAAGAAGTGCGTACTGAAAGGAGCCATTTATGGTTGTCTTTTGGAGGGGCCCTGCCAGAGCCTTACAGATACAGAGGTAAATACTAGCAACCAACCATTGGTCTGAGCATGGGATTCACTATAGAGGAGTTGGAGGGCAAGCTGGAGGAGTTGGGGGGTGGGGTTTGCAGCCCCATGGGAAGAACGACAATGTCGGCCAACCAGACGCCCCAGGGCTCCCAGGGACCAAGCCATCAACCAAGGGGTATATGTGGTTCCAGCCAAAAGATTGGCAGAGGAATGCCTTGTTGGGCATCAGTGGGAGGAGAGGTCTTTGGTCCTGTGAAGACTCAATAGAGGCTCCAGTGTGGGGAAATCGAGTGGGGGTCATGGGAGGAGGTGGGAGGATGGGTTGGGGGTTTTCAGGGAGTGGGAAAACCCTGAAGGGGTATAACATTTTAAATGTAAATGAAGAATATATTCAATAAAAAAAGAAAAAAAAAAGATGTTTCCAGAGAGGCCATGCTAGTGCCTGACAAATACAAAGGGGGACGCTTTTAGTTAGCCATTGGACTGAGCACAGGGTCCCCAATGGAGGAGCTAGAGAAAGCACCCAAGGAGTTGAAGGGGTTTACAGTTCGATAGGAGGAACAACAACGTGAATCAACAGTACCCCTAGACTCCCAGGGACTTAACCACCAACCAAAGAGTTCACATGGAGGGCATGTCTCCAGCCACATGGGTAGCAGAGCATGCCCTGGTCTGGTCGGACATCGATGAGAGGAGAGGCCCTTGGACCCATGAAGGCTCATTGCCCCAGGGTAGAGGAATGCCAGGTCAGGGAAACTGGAGTGGGTGGGTTAGTGAGCAGGGCAGGGGCGATGAGATAGGGGGTTTTTGAGGAAAAGGGATAGCATCTGAAATGTAAATAAAGAAAATATTTAGTAAGAAAGAGAGAGAACAAGTTTTTTTCTTCCTGTTCTTCCTACTGTTCTATTCCCCTTCTTTCTATTGTTGCCTTAGGGTGAAATTCAGTGAATGGGGTATGTAGCTTTTTTTTTTATTGTAGACTATCAGAAGGAGCTGTGATCCTGATTAAAAGAGGATGTTATAACCTCAGTAGATCTGAACTTTTTGTCGATACACCTACTTAATTAAGGAAAGTCTCTCAGAGGTGTAGCCAACCACTTGGGTTTTACTGAATTCCAGATGTAGTCAAGTTCATCACTAAGACCAGCTAACTGTATATGGGATGGATCCCTAGGTGAGACAGTCTCTGGATGATCTTTCCCTCAGACTCTGCTCCCCACTTTGTCTCTGTATCTCCTTTTGTGGGTATTTTGTTTCCCCCCCTCTAAGAAGGGTCAGAAAATCCACACTTTGTTCTTTCTTCTTCTTGAGCTTCATTTGATATTTGAATTGTGTCTTGGGTATTCCAAGCTTTTGTGCTAATATCCACTTATCAGTGAGTGCATCCCATGTGTATTCTTTTGTGATTGGGTTACCTCACTCAGCCATGGCTCCAGACACATAGGCAGCAGAGGATGGCCTTGTTGGACATCAAAAGGAGGAGAGGCCCCTTGTCCAGGGTAGGCTTGAAGCCACAGTGTAGGGGACTACTAGGACAGAAAAGCGGGAAAGGGTTGATTGGGGAACAGGGGGAGGAGAGATTGGTTATGAGACTTTGGAGGGGGGAACAGGAAAGGGGACAACATTTGAAATGTAAATAAAGAATATATCTAATAATAGTAAAAAAATAAAGACCAGCTAACACAGAATAGAGCAGATAGGCAACTATTCTAAGACTATATTTTACCTTTTTTTTAAAAAAAAAAAATCCTTTAACACATGTATTTCAATAACCACAACTAGAGGTACTATTTTAGTTAACTTTCTTTGTAAAACAGCATATACAAATTTCTGGCTTCCAGATTCTTTGACTCGTAATCCTAGCCCTCTTCCGTTGCTAATGCCGGTTTTTATACTAGACACTCATGTCCACACATCAAAGCCTCAGGCAGAAATCTAGAGATGTGTGTGTTTCTGTACACTGTTGTTATCTCCAGTCTACCAGCTATACATTCCCCCCTGAAGTACAGAGTGGGGAATGTCATTATCAGAATATTGAAGAAAGTATATGATCCCTTAGGTAGGGCATGATAGAGATTGGGTCTCTAGACAAGAATACTGAATATCTGTGGTTTGTGGGGCAAGATATCTATATCCTTTGGGCTCATATGTGGTGAGCGGGATTCTGGGTAGAAAAGTGAGAAGTGAAGACAGTTTGCTTAGTGGTGAGAGACCTGGATCCTTATGACTATGACCAAAAAATCTTTACCAGAGTTTACTGCTGCCTTAGGGTAAAATTCAGTGAATGGGTTCTCTATCTTTATACTAAGTAACTTTGGCGATAATCGAATCACCAAGCATAGTTTGTTAAAAGGTGAATGTGTGACCAGCCCCATTGGTAAATATTTTGGATCAGTTTAGCCTCTGTTCTCAGAGGGAATCACATAAATCTATTAATAAGAGTTCTTATACCATCTGGAGTGGCGTTCCAACATTCACTTTCCTCTAATTTGCTCTCAGTGTGCCACTCAGCTTTCTCTGTTCTCGAAGGACATCCCTGAGTTTTAAATTGGCTGTTTTCTTTATTCATTATCAAAGACTAGCATTAGGACAACACAGAAAATTATGTTGTGTTTCAAAGCAACAGCTGCTTCATCCTCAACCTTGCAGTATTAAAAGTCTCTATGTTGTATACAACATTGAACTTTTAACTTTTCAGACAAAGACACCAATTTTAACCACTTTCCCCAGATTTCTAATGAGTAGATTTCCCCCTGCTTTCTGTGTCAGAGGGTAGAGAGGTATGGGTTTTGGTCTCTGGCTGTTTCAATTAAAGAACTGATCATTATTGTGTGTACTTTTACATCTCTAATAAATTCGATTAAGGGAAATTGTGACACACAAAGTGACTCAGTTAACATTGATTTTGTAAAGGCATTGATAATTACCCCAGACCAATAAACCTCCTCTGTTTCCACAGCAGATGCTTTCCCACTAGAAAGCCCACACCATCATTTGTCTTCATTTTTCCTCCCATATTTTCCACCTATCATCCTGTTCATTTTGGAGTGTGCAGGAATAAACAGTCTCCCATAGAACATAGGCAGAAACCAGCAGATTCCGGCCTGAATCAAGTCATCAAAGCCCCTGGTACTAAGTAGAGCTGCACAGCCATCATTCCAGCTCCATTTACACTTTCATGCTGGCTCCTCAATGGGAATAATTGGATGATTTATATTCCTGCTGGCTTTTCAACACAATTGTCACTGCATAAAACAAATTAGTTTTAATAAGAACTTTCACATGAACACACAGAAAGAGAATGATTGGGAAAGCGAATGGAAGTTTTTCAGAATTATTTTTGCCAATGCTGCCCCAAAATATTATTCAAATAATTAGGGTGATTAAACAAACCTGGGCATCCCATTTATTACTTTTAGCTATTTGGACATGACTAGGGAACTTTTGAATGAAAACAGAACTGTCTTTAGCTTTATTGTTTAGTTTTACAGTCACTGATATATGCTACGCCAAAAGAAATGACCACTCTAAGTAGTGATCTCATGCAGACTCAATAAAATATTGTACAATATAAATTAATTTTTGAAAAAAGTCCTAAGTTATACTTCCCTAATATATATGAGTCTAAATCTTAGATACATTTTTAGTTTGTTTTTCAAAGTTTCATACATAGGGACCATGGTCTTCATTTGTTCATGTAAAAAAAATTAGGAGACCTGCAAGGAGCTGCTTTAGTTTAGTCTACTAGGATTTGATCCTCTGACTTAGACTGGCTTCCTGCCTTGCCATAGAATCTCTCTCTTTCCATGTCTTTTAATATCATCCACTATGGGGTAATGTACCTAACACAAAGGTGGTGCTATATTCTTTACAACATGAGCACAGGGGAAAATTTCCTGAATCGAACACCCACGGCTCATGCCCTTAGAACAAGAATTGACAAACAGGACCTCATAAAACTGCAAAGCTTCTGTAAGGCAAAGGACACTGTCAATAGGACAAAACAGCAACCAACAAATTGGGAAAACATCTTTACCAATCCTACATCCAATAGAGGGCTAATATCCAATGTATACAAAGAACTCAAGAAGTTAGACTCCAGAGAGTCAAATATCCCTATTAAAAATGGAATGCAGAGCTAAACAGGGAATTCTCAACTGAGGAAACTTGAATGACTCATAAGCACCTAAAAAATATTCAGCATCCTTAGTTAGCAGGGAAATGCAAATCAAATCAACCATGAGATTCCACCACACACCAGTTAGAATGGCTAAGATGAAAAACTCAGGGAAAAGCAGATGCTAGAGAGGATGTGGAGAAAGAGGAACACTTCTTCATTGCTGGTGGGATTGCAAGCTGGTAAAACCAATCTGGAAATCAGTTTGGTGGTTCCTCAGAAAATTGGATGTAGTACTACTTGAGGACCCAGCTATACTACTCCTGGGCATATACCTAGAAGATGCTCCAACATGCAATAAGGACACATGCTCCACTATGTTCATAGAAGCCTTATTAATAATAGCCAGAAGCTGGAAAGAACCTAGATGTCCTTCAATGGAGGAATGAATATAGAAATTTTGGTATATATACACAATGGAATAATATTTAGCTATTAAAAACAATGAATTCATAAAATTCTTAGGCAAATGGATGGAACTAGAAAGTGTCATCCTGAGTGAGGTAACCCAATCACAAAAGAACACACATGGTATGCACTCACTGATAAGTGGATGTTAGTCCAAAAGCTCAAAATAAACAGGTTACAATTCACAGACCACAGGAAGCTCAAGAAGAAGGAGGACAAAAGTGAGGGTGCTTTGGTTCCTCTGAGAAAGGGAACAAAATACTCACAGGAGCAATAAAGAAGACAAAGCGTGGAGCAGAGACTGAAGAAAAGGCCATGCAGAGACTGCCCTACCTGGGGATTCATCCTATAAACAGTCACCAAACCCCGACACTATTATGGACAAAAAGAAGCACATACCAAAAGGAGCATGCCATGGTTGTCTCTGGAGGGTCCTGTCAGAGCCTCACACATACAGAGGCAGATGGTAGCATCCAACCAATGGACTGGGCATTCCCAACAGAGAAATTAGAGGGCAGTCTGGAGGAGCTGAAGGGGTTTACAGCCCCATGGGAAGAACAATGATGAGGGCCACTCAGATGCCCCAGGACTCCCAGGGTCTAAACCATCAACCAAGGCGTTCACATGGTTTCAGCCAAAACTGTGGCAGAGGAATGCTTTGTCAGGTATCATTGGGAGGAGAGGTCCTTGGTCTGGTGAAGGCTTAATAGATGCCCCAACAAAAGGAAATAGAGGGAGGAAGGTGGGAGTGGGTCTGGTGGAGGGGCATATACTTGGAGGCAGGGGTTGGGAGGAGGGGTTGGGGATTTTCGGGGAGGGGGAAAACCCGGAAAGGTTTTAGCATTTGAAATGTAATTGAAGATTATGTTCAATTAAAAAAAAGATAAAAAAAAAAGAAACTAAATAAACTTGTCTCTTTGACAAACTTACTTAGTTGATCTATTTTGATTAAGCAAAAGAATATATAATAGTATGAAAATTTTCATCATTTAAAAACTATTCTAGAACATACTTTGAGAAGAATATCCTAGAACAATATTGGTGGAACTGTTTGCTATTTTATGTAGAAAGGTAATGAGTGGAATTATGTGACTGTGGAGAAAAACATATTTATTATGCGTTTGATTGAGGAAGTATCCAGTAATAACATCTTGTATTAATTTGCAAATTAACAACATTGTCATAGAGAAGACTGACTAAAATCACAGGCATAGAGCCTGTTCTGTGACTTTGAATGAGTAACTGAAATAAAAATAAAATAATAATAATAATAATAATAATACAAATGGAAGTTGGTAAAATTGACTGATATCAAACTGAAGAGGTGTTTTAAGCCTAAATCTAAAGCAGTTCATTCTGTAGCTACTTAAAAGTTTTTAGGTAAAGAGTTAAAAATATTTTCCTGGAGTTTAGGAGAAGGTTCACTAGGTAATTTTATTGCTATACAAGCATAGGGACTTGAATTCAGGTCTGAAGTACACACATATGAGGATCATGGAAACTGACATGTATAAATTCTCTTTTTTCAGTGAGGACTTTGTAGTAGTTTCCTGGAAATAGAAATACTACATCATGCTTAAAATCTTTTTAAGCTAGAAGACAAACAGCTCAAAAGTACTTCAGGAAGTTCTAGAAACTGAACATATTTCCTAGGCTCCTTTTTCCCAAGTTTTTAAATACATACATACATACATACATACATACATACATACATACATAAATTGCTGAGTCACTCTCAGGCAAGCCAACCTACAAAAAGTTTCTCAGAAAACCAATCTTCAGAGACCTTAACAGCTGCCTTGAAGAAGCTGAAACAAGATGAGGAAGAGGGTTAGACCAACTGAGTCACCTAGAAAGGATACTCTGAAAACCTTTATGCTGCCTAGAGTCTGTGCTGTGTGCTCCAGGTTGTCAGCTTTTGTGAGCTGTCACACATACTGGGATTGACTTTGATGATGTAACTGTTTTTGAGTCATCTCTACTCCTGAAAGTAGCCCCTCATTCTTTATTCCTATAGCTAACTCCAATGAGTATACTTGGTTCACCAAATTGGGTCTTCATGGTGTCTGTAATTTGGTCTGGTCAGGACTCCCTTTCTAGGGTTCATTGATGTGTGTTTTGTGCCTCTCTAAAATAATCTTGTCATACAACAATGGAAAGATAGCTGAATACGATGGCTGTTTGAATAGCTAGTTGATTCATCTTAAATGGCAAGATCCAAATATGGTGATAGACCTTAAGTCAAAAACTAAGTCAGAGAGGAACCTGATACCACCATCTGGCTGCCACAAGACCATGCTAATGGCCATCCAACAAAAAGCACGTGAGAACACTCACATAATAAAATTGTATATACAAGCACAGACAGGTATATAAATACACAGTATGTTCTTTCTGATTGTTTTACAACATTGTCATTACAAATCCCATTTTCTGAGAAGCATTTAAGGTACCTTTCAACTTTGGGATCCTTAACATAAAAATTTAATTAACTAAGTACTGTCTTATCTCAATTATTTAAACAGAAATATAGTTAGTAGATAAAACAGCTACTACTTGTTAAGGTAGGGTAATCTTTTGATACTACTAGATACCTCATATTTAGTGTGTTATATCACTAAATGCATTGCTAAACTGTTTTCATGTGTTTGCTAGAGATGGCTTAATTTACATATTTATAATTTAAAAATTCAAAAGTCATTGAGTCATTACAACATGCCATTAACAAAATTTCAATGATGAACATTTAAAGTTATTTTTCCTTTTATATTGAAAATCACTTTAAATAAAATTGGACAAGCCAGATAGCTCAACAAGTATAATTGCTTTCCATGTGTGCCTGCTAGTTTTATCTCAACCTGACATAAGCTAAAGCTATTTTAGAAGATCTCTACAGAAAAAAACACACCACTATGTTAGCCTATGGGCATGCCAGTTATACAATTTTTAAAGGGATGATTGATGTGAAAGAGCACAGTTTACTGTGACCATTGTCACACATGGTTGGTGTTCCTGGGTGCTATATAGAAGTAGATTGCATAAGCCATCAGGAGCAAGGCACAAGCTCACTTCTCCATATCACTCACTTCAGGTCTCACCTACAAATTCCTGCCCTGATGTCCTTAAGTGATATACTACAAATTGTTAGAAGAAATAACCCCCTTTCTTCCACACTGCTTATGGTCATTGGTATTTTCACAGAAATAGAAATTCTAATGAAGATGCTATAAAAATCTAATGATCTGAGCCTGAGACCATGGTGGAAGGAGACCAAGTTCTCAGAAACATTGTCCTCTGATATCCAAATGTGAGCTAAATAAACACCCCCCACACACACATGTGCACATAATAATGATGTCGACAATAATAATTATAATAATAATAATGTTTAAAATATATAATAGAAATTTCTTTTTATTTACTAAAATGGGACATTGTATTTCATTATAAAAATACAAGAGAGGATTTGAAGTCCCTGAAGGGGATAGGAACTCCACAGGAAGACCAACACTGTCAAAAAACCTGGATCTGACCTGAGTGCAAGAGAATGTACCTAGCCTTGCAGAGACTTGAAGTGCCAAGATGGAGAATGCCCAGGAGGGCCCTTACCTGCTCAGAGGAGGAGGAGAGGATGGATGTAGAAAGGCTGTGGGAAGGGGTGACCATAAGGGTGGCATGAGTGGCATGTAAAGTGAATAAGTAATTATATATATTGAATTAGAAAAAAGAATCCCATGCTTTATCCACTGTCATATAAATAATAAGTCAAAGGTGTCATGTTACTTTTTTGGATTAGATCAAGCAAAATATATCACTTTTTTTCTTAAAAAAAGTCACAGCTAAAATGCTCTTTTGAAAAGAGGATACAGCAAAATGAAAGTTCTACTTCCATTTATAGTGATATTGGCATATCACTATAATGTAATAAATATCAGGTTTTTTCAAAAACCTTCAGTGTGCACAAAGAGTGGATAATACTAAAACAATTTCACAAATATTAGTTGCTTTCCCTGTCAATGGATCTTTTGACCATGCAAGCCTGTAACACCAAATGTTCCCTGAAATTCTCAAGAGAACATCCATATTAAGACCTATACCGGTATAAAGAAAAGGCATCAAATTCAACAAATATAAACAGTAAATTAATACTAATATGTAAGATAATGTGTTTCTTGATGTATTCTGCTTCTTATCTCCTTATAACTGTGCACGTATGTATGTGTAATATGCATGAGATTTGGTATAAAGGTACAATACTAGATACTTGTCATGTTTTGCATGAAATATTAAAATGTTTATTAATTTTATGTGTAGCATATACAAATATATATTTCTAGAAGAATACAGAGCAAACTGGTAAAATGCTGCTTAGGACAAGATGAGGAAACAATGTATTTAAAATGGTTATCAAATTGCAGTTTAGACATATTTTAACATATCTACAGGATATATATTCTTACTCCACATGCATATGATAGTCTCAATGATTTCTATGACATGTTCTCAAGGCTGCTGCTCTGGGTAAACATTAGGGTGTCTGTAGACAGAAAGATGCTTCCTTCAGAAAGAACAGCATCAAGAAAATCAAGTGAATCATGTTCTCCACTCTTTCCACCTTTTACTTGTTGGTACTACGTAGTTTCATATGTTGAGGGAATATATTAGTTGATTGGATAAGAAAGATTTATATCTAACAAGATTTTTGAATAAAATGAGAGGGACAGTGAAAGCTTAGAAAGAGAACTGTGACAATAAAGAAACTTGTTTACATTAGACTGAACATAGAAAAACATTTGTTGCCTACAATTATGTAATTTTAGGACATAATACAACTACCACAAATGTCCATAAATGTGCACAATGAGCCTATGTGCACTTTGAATGACATCAGTGTTCCATCAAATTAAACACAAACTTAACTTTATATTTTTAGTGTTTAAAATTACATAGTTTATCAGTAAGATCATTTAGTTGTTTCATACCATATATATATATATATATATATATATATATATATATATATAATTCTCAAAAAATGAAATGTACTATAAACCCAAAAGAAACAGAAAATATGCTGATCTTTTGGTGCAGAAAGATCTGATACAACTGCATGTAGGTGCTTACAAATTAAGAGCCAAAATAGATTAAACTGGTGGTGAGCAGAATTGAAAAAAATCTAAATAGCCATTTTAAGGTCCAAGTTTGTACTGTTAATTAGTGATCTTTTGAATAAGGGTTTAACTTTTTAATTATAACACAAGGTGGGGCCTTTCTTATTTTTGTCTATTTGTTGTCTTCAGTACCTCCTGCATCCAGATTGAATTCCGTTTTCTTAACTATGGGAAATTTTCTGTTATGATTCTTTTAAAAACATTTTCAGTGCTGTGATGTCTTGAATGATAATGCGCCCCAAAGACTCAGGTTCATTCTTTTATTTACAACATTTCAAAATGTTTCTTCTTTAGTACTTCTATGTCTGTTCAATTCATCTTTTGTATCTTTTGATTACTTTATCCATCTCAATTTTCTCCCACATTTTATCTTTTGTTCCAATTTGTTCTAATACTTAATCCTTAAAAAAGAATTATGATGGGTTTTTGAGAAAACGTTATTTAAATACCATGCAGAGGACACATATATGCTTTTCTATTTGTGTAATAAGAAAGGTTACATATAATCTTTTATTTTGTCCTGCTTAATTTGAAAACAAGAATATCTTTTTGAAAAAAATTAATCTTTTAACAGAACTAACAAACAGAAAAAGTAGTTTCTACACACATAAACAGATAATCATTAATGACAAAGCAAACCATTTCCTTTTCTTTGTCTCCACAACTTATTATTTCCTATAGGATGAATAAGCATACAAATTATATATTATTTCAATAACATACTAATTTATATTTCCTCTCCAAAACCTTGTATTTTATGAAAGCAAAGTCCATTCTGATCTTTCCCATGCTCAACATGATGCCCTTAGGTACAAGCATATATTTTCACAGAGTAATAGTTTGATAGACACTTGTCAAGTAATGGACAATGATTATACAACTACCTTCATAACAATGAGGACTGAGAAGTCCAGAACCTCAGTCAAGATGACAATTTTAGTAGAGACTTAGAAAGTTTCTCAAATCACATAAATTAAAGACTTTGTTCTCAGCTTGATACTATTCAGAGCTCATAGAACCTTTAAGATATAGGATCTAGTGGGAGTAAATTTCATCATGGAGGTGTCTTATTAAAGGTGAAAATGGGACCCTAGTACCTTCTTCCTAATTTTTGATTCTGGTTATCACGATGAGCAGCTTCATCCACATAGTCTCTTGCTTGTAATGAGTCTTTCTTATTACATTCTCAAAGACAGCAAGGTCAACTGACTATGATCTTAATTCCTGACACTACAAGAAAAACTAACAACTCCCCCTGTGTTTTAAATATTTATTTCACTTTTAGTTATTAATAATAAAACTGGGGGGTACAGTTATGTGATTATGAGTATAAATGGTGGTAGAACATAGAAAAGGAGTCAGATCTCCTGAACCTTGAGTTACTAGCAGATGAGGACCAGAGGACCTGAGGGCTATGCCTTCAGCCGTAAGCCATCCATTCTTATTTATTGATTAAGCTTCTCCTTAGTAAAGGAACATTTACTCACGCAGTGGATTCAGGAATACTCTGAGTTTCTGGTGTAGGTACATTGTAATATGATCTGTAAGAATATTTATCCTTAGGAGACTAATTGTATAGATGAAGGAAGTGGTCACTCTAGGTAACATAGAATGACAGTTGTGAACTCCAAGCTGACTTGAATCTGGTGTTGTTTTCATGCTCAGCTGCCTACCATTATGGTATTTTGCTTGGAGGGCTGAAGGTAGCACCTCCAGCTAGCATTTAACCCTTCTGAATTTGTCTATAAATTTTATCATATTTGAATTGTAATATTATTTTTAAAAGAGAAAATATTTTGACTCACAATTCCATATTGTAGTCCATCACTGTTGGCAAATCAATTCAGCAGAAACTGGAAGCAACTGGTAACATAATATCAACCCTCAGCAGTAGGGAGTGATGAATTAATACCTGGCTGACAACCTCCTATACTGTATATAGTTGTAGTTAGAGAAAGAAAGTTAATTTAGGCAAAACAATAATTTACTGAAATGATATTGACAGAAAAACAGAAGATGCACAATGAAGACAAGAGAATGAGCAGACCTAGATCAGAAGTCTAGAGTATAGCAAGAAACAATAGTGAATTAATTACTAAATAAAAAGTAAGATGATATTCAGAGATCTAGTATAATAGTGCAATGTGCTCTGTGCTGTGTGATCACTCAAGGCTTCAGCCCCCAAAGAATATAAAAACAGAGTTAGTTAGTGTTAACTATCTACATGACAATATTGACTTTTCTGAGCAACATATCTGTGGGGTATTAGTTGATCCCATAATTGAGAGGGGATGATCCAATCACCATCACCATATGTAGGACAATTGGATGACTAGAGTAGAGGAATATACAAAAATGACCTGAGATATGTGTGTATATATATACACACATATCTCAGGTATGTATACATATGTATGTATACATAAATACATACATATATATGTATGTATGTATATATGTATACATACATATATATACGGCTTTTGTATGGGTACTTTCATTCTGAGAATCTTGAACCCTGAATGCTGAATGAACTATGGGATGCCAGTAATTCCCTTTCTCTTTCATAACAAGCATCTCGTCCAATCATTGCTAACTACTTGTTTTCTGTGACTGCCTGTTTACAATTATGGTTAAGCTTATTGACCCCCTTGCACCTGTGTATTTTGCAAAGCAAGGTAGCAGGTGAAAAGGGAAACAATGTAGATAAATTTCAGGCTGTGACATCAGGTGGCCAAATCTCCTGATTTGCAGGCCAATAAGCAATCAGTGACATAAAGGGTGATTAGGCAAGTCAATTTAGTGTTCAAAAGATTGAAATGAGCCCATTATGTTCTGATAGGCCTGGCAAAATATAGTATCTGCTGAGCCAAAATCCACAAGTAGATAACTGATTAGCACTTAGTGTTCTTCACTCTGATAGAATAAGACACTTGATATATCATCTAGGGTAAAGAGCTGGCAAAAATGGAGGTTTGAATGAAGCCTGCCTTGTCTGATATGTTCTGTTCCATAGTTATCAAGCATATGCCAAGCCATAGGCCATTTTCTGTTCACGAAAACATGTTTTCTTTTAGCTCTGGTATATTTACAATGTAGACTAGCACATTTTATGTGAATCCAGGTTAAGGGCTAAGCATTTTCAGGGTAAGTGTTTGTACTAGACAATAACTGAGTCATTTATCTCAGTTACATGATCCTAAAATAAGTAGAGACATTAGAAATAGGCAAGTGGTTATTAACTACAGTGTAGAAGTATCATCAAAAGCAAACTACATTAAAAGAACTGCATGTAATAATTAGTAAATCTTCTTTAAGTCCATGATGTGGACATGGAAATGATGATGAAGAGGCAGGTGATGAAATAATTTTATGCACTTTTAAAATGTTCTTATTTTTTATTTAAACAATTTAAGTACCTCCTAGATTTTCTGCAGCAAAAGAAATAATAAAATCCTCACTAATAGAAAAATATGGAAGTATTAAAAAGGTTTCTGTAGATATAATATTGTTTTGAGAGTAGGCAAGGGAGACAAAATCTATATAGACTTCTAAATATTCTAGCTTTCCACACAAATAATATGGTTATGAATATTTTCTTAGGGTGAAAATCATGAAAGGTATGTATTTATTTTTGAAAGATAAATTTCATTATGAATTTAGCAATAACTTTTAGGAATAAAAATCTCTCCATTCAGAGAACATATCAGGAATATTAACAATCCACTAAAAACATAAAGACTTGTCAGAGTAAATGTTGTGTTGCTCTGAAGAGACACCTTGACCATGGTAACTCATAAAAGAAAGCATTTAAATAAGCACTAAATATAGTTTCAGAGCTTCTGTCCATTTTCATCATAGTGGAGAGTATGGCAGCATGCAAGCAGTCATGGTGCTGGAGAAGTAGCCGAGAGTTCTACATACCAATCCACAGGGCCAAGGAAGAGAAAAAGAGAACTACTGGTCCAAGCTTGGGCTTTTGAAAAACTCAAAGCCCACACCTAGTGACACACTTCCTCCAGTAAGGCCACTCCTACTTCAACAAGGCACACCTCTTAGTCCTTTCATAGAGTGCTACTCACTGGTGACCAAGCACTTAAATATATGAGCTTATGGGGCTATTCTAGTCAAAACCATCATAACACTTCTTATTACCCACAGAGATAACTGGTAATGTGAAAATAATAGTAGTATTGGAAAAGTGAAAGTCTTGAGGAGTAGATAGCTGCTTGAGGTTTGTATATAAAAGAAAACTCCCTGAGAAGAAAGATTATGAACAGAAAAGTTATGGAAGATCTTTGTGACTCATATACATTTTCCAATTTAAAAACAAGACAATCTTGGTAGACAGTACAGCAAGAACAAAACACCGAAGCAATTAAGCCATGGAGATTGAGTATGGTACTTCATAGATGAAGCAGAAATAACATGGCAAGGAGCAGTAACAGATGAGAGATAAGAGGTCAGCGACTGGTGTACTTGATGTTATTTGTGAATTTGCAATAAATTCTTGATGGATTCTAAATAATGGTCTCAGATATTTTTAATTAGACTTTTGGTGATGTGTAAAAAATAAACTTTTGAGTAGAACACTATCTGAAAACACATGTAGATATCTTCAGGAAGATTCTGAAAGAATCATGGGCCTTAATTAAGAGCAGAAACAGCAGAAGTGGATGCATTCTTTGATAACTTATGAACCTATTTAAATCTAATTGATATATGAGCAACTTGGCATGTTCACTATGTTCTATTTGATAAATTTGAATAAAAATATCTCTTGGTGATGTTATTATCATACCTACTACTTCAAAATGTTTCTTCTTTGCACAAGTTCTTTGAATTAGATAATGATTAACATAATTTACTAATTTTAAACAAATTTACTAATAGACATTTTAGGTTTATTTTTTAGAATTCATTTTGTAGAAGTTCAAATTTTAATATTGCATATGTATTCAGTGTTTCATTTTGAGATTTACATACAAGGAAATATGTATTTTAACCAAACCCATCCCACTTTAGCAATACTCCACCTATTCCCGACCACCACCATTTTTCAATCTCAAGTTCATGAGTTCTGCCTATCAAACTCACTGAAATCACTAGGTATTTCCTGTGTGTGCATCATTGTCACTTAAAAGCTGGATTATGCATGCATTTTTGAGTGAATGCCAAGTGATTTGAACATATTATCATATAAAATAGAAAAAGTATTAAAGGTTATAGGCAGAAAAATTTACAAAAATCTAACTGCTGTTGTAATAGATGAAAAAAGTATATATTCTTTCAATAGTTAAATTAAAGCTGAGAAAATATAAATCTCTGAGAAGTTATTAAAAATAAGATGTGTTCTGGATAGTAATTAGTTTAACACAGAGGTATTGTCACCTGAGGACAATAATAAGTTGCAATGTTTTTGTTTATAAATTAATGCCTCATGTAACTTTGAGTGGAGTCATATAGATAACAATATGGAAATTGTCACATTAACGAACTGGAAAGGTTTTGTTGAAAGAACATCTATTTTGTTCTGGAGTAATGTAACTTTAATTTTTTTAAATCCTATCTTTAATGATGGTTCTTAAACACTTTAACCTCCCTTGTAGCCCACCACCCATCAGAGGTAGTCAGAAAAAAGGATATAGGGGAAGTGGACCTATTTAGAAAGGTTCTTTGGAGCAACTCTCATCAGTGTTGTTTGGAAGTTAGCACTTCAGTTCACTGGTTAGCAGTGACAGCTCAATTCACAAGCAAACACCATGGATAAACCAGCAGTCCAGTTCAGTAGAGTTGGGATAGCCAGGCCTCAGCCTCAGCACCACTCATCAGGAGGGACCAGCAGGGATGCCAGGAGAAGTTCTCTGCTGGACCTCTCTCAAATGAAGATCAGCAATGACTAGAGACCAACAAGAGTTGTACAGCTAGCTCTATAAGCAAGCCAAGCTCAGCTTCCATCGCAGTCTCTCATGTCCTTTTTACACTCCATTCCTCAGTGTCTTGTCACAGCAAGTGTGTATGTCTGTGTCAGTTGATGCTGGGGTCTGCTGGTCACTCCCCCCACAACTGGGGAAGTGAAGATCATTCTAGGAAAGACAGAAAGAAGATGCAAGGGACAGAGATGGGAGGGCTGCTGGTGAATACCTGGCTCAAGCAAGTGTATTTCTTCAGTGTCTTTTAAAGGCAAGCAACACAAAGCATGACCAAAATCCTTATGTGGCAAGTTTATGGTACACAGTGTCTATGTTTGATTAAGGACATTTCCTCCAGGCTAGGACAGTCTCTCAAGGACAAATGCATAAGCAGAGGAACTTGTCAGGGTATAAAGCATGTCTTAATTAAAAACAAAGACAGGTGTCAGCAGACTCCTTCATGATTAATCACAAGCAAGAAGTCTAAGTTAACTCTGGGCTTCCCACAAGCTGATATCACTCTGCCAATCAGCCCAAGTCCATGACAAGAAACTGCCGCACACCAGCACACCACCATAAGTTTCTTTGGTGCATTTTTCTCTATGGAGTCCCAACAAATGGAGTTCAACTATATAAGGCCGACCAATATGTGTTTTATTAGCAGAAGATTCTTTATCATCTGTCCTTTCACATGTTTGCTTTAGCAGTATATCCTTTCTCTTGTGTCTGCTTCAGTGTACCATTCCTTCATGAGTCTGCCTTAGCCTTTAACCTGTGTTCACTTTAGGAAAACACCCCTTCAATTGTTTGCCCCAGCAAAACATCATATGACACAATTGACTTCCCAAAGAACCCTTACATTCCACTTTAGAGTATCTTCTCACAGACATCGCTTTGCTGTAATTTTGTCATGGTAATTTTTTTTAACAAAATGAGACATGTTTGTGTGATCAGTCAAAATTGATTCTTTCTTGATCTATATAAATTACTTCAGAACACAAGAGTTTTCTTAGAATACAAGAGATTTACATGGGTGATTTTTTCTGCATTTTATTTTTATGTTGTCATAGGCCTAACAAGGTAATGATCAATTGGATTTCATGTGATTAGATTTAATACAACACTATATGGCATTTGCTTGGGTAGTCATTATAACTACCAGCACTCCATAACATGCCCATCATTGTTAAATTCATACACATGCAGTTGAAAGCTGGAAATGTGATAATGAAGTTTATACTGACTTACTTCTCAGTGTTCACAAGTATCATCATTTTGTCCTTTGAAAACATGGTGTGTGATTATGTAGTCTAGCTAAAAAGTTGTTCCTCTGAAATACTTCTAAGAGTTGATTAAGTTGTCATGTTGGCTTCTCAATTTATTTCATGGAAGCTAGGACGATTTTCTAAAATTACTACAACCTAAGCAAGTAATGAGTTCAACTTTTCCATGCTATGTTCATCAGCACATAGTTCATTATTTTGACACAGGGTCTCAATATATACCCCAGAATACTCTCAACCCTTCAATTCTCTTTCTTCATGTAAATTAAATTCTGTAATTTCAAACAGGTATCCATAAATCTGACATAGATCCTTCTCTTTTGGTTTAAAATTATTTCTAGACAATTCCATGTTAAATTTTTAGCCCAGTTCAACATGAATTCTCACTGAGACTTCTGAGTATCTTACTAATTAATTCTATGGCTTGATGTGTATAGCTTCTATTGGAAAAAAATAATCAGTACAGGATATGATTGAATTCTTTATAGGGTATAAATATTTGATGGATCCTGAAGATTACACAGTTTATGTTAAGAGTA
Source organism: Tokudaia tokunoshimensis (assembly GCA_036184795.1). NCBI lineage: Eukaryota > Metazoa > Chordata > Mammalia > Rodentia > Muridae > Tokudaia > Tokudaia tokunoshimensis. The sequence goes on along the minus strand of BTHU01000014.1, from coordinate 51,370,965 downwards.
GTAACATTCTAAAATAATATATTAGGATAACTATAATTTTACACCCTTGACCAGTATTGAATGTATTTCATATAAAATTAGAATAAATTATTGTCTTTACAAATACTCATTGACTTAGCCTATCTAGTATACAATATGTTATTCATAGCATTCCTGTAATTTGTGGTATATATGCGTAACTGGTTTTTGTGAGGTTTATTTTTGTTGCTGTTTTTGTTTTTTGAGACAGGGACTCACTATGTAGTTCTAGTTAATCTTAAATTCATCATGTAGATCAGGATGTCTTTGAACTCACAGAGATCCTCCTGAGTCTATCTCCTGAGTCCTGGGATTAAAGGCATGTATCACTATCATGCTGGACCTCATTTTTAATATTTAAGAAATAGCAAAAGAGACAACTATAAAATTTTCATTCTCCTTGTTCAATAAATCTACAACATTTTCTGAGAACAAACTTTTGTTTCTGTTTATATAAATATATTTACACGTGTAATTTGCTCACTAAATCAATATAATGACCTAATATATGTATTCATATGCATTTAACTGCTACTATTTGCAAAAACAAAAATTAAAATAAATTTCTTAAGAGTAGCAAATGTAAAATGGTGGACCAATTTATGAGTAGCAAATGTACTATCTAGAAAAGAAAGACCTACTGAAAATTGAGATTGTACTCTATGTTTGTTGTACAAACTGGAAAAGTACAAGAGATAAATCCAGCCTGATTTAATTAACGAAAATATAAAGACCACATGAAGTCTTTTGTTCCTTTTATATTTTATGTTGATTTGATATTGTAGAAATGTTCAACTTCATATTAAATGTGTTTTCTCAGGTTTACAGTGTACAAAAGCAGTTCATTTTTATTACTTGATTTAATCACATCAGCTTTTACCAAAATTGGTTGTCTAAGAGTATGTCAGTGCCAAAGCAATTAAAATAAATAAAAAGTCATTCCCAGGATGTCTCCAAGGTGTTTGCTTTCAAACCAGCTCAAATATTATGTTTTGGAGAACTGTGTTTTTGTTTATACACATCTCTGTCAACATATGATCACAGCTGGAAAATAAGTTTGAGTAATGGAGTAAATAATTTGGTAAAACCATTTTAATTAAAATAGAGCCATTAGCTGAATGACACTGATGCATAGAAATCAGTATCCTAGCCCTGTTATCTGCAACTGCCATTTAAATTTCAAATAAAATGTAAAAACCAATATACTATTTGACTGGTACTATATAGAAGCAAGGAAAGCATCAAACAATGTCTAATATATTGACTATTTCCTTGATAAATATTCTAGGACTTATGATTCTCAAAACTTTTAGTTTGCCACATTATGCATATAGGGAGCAAAGATGTTGACCATTCTGGCCAAAGAAGAATGATACAAAGAAAGAAAGAAAGAAAGAAAGAAAGAAAGGAAGGAAGGAAGGAAGGAAGGAAGGAAGAGAGAGAGAGAGAGAGAGAGAGAGAGAGAGAGAGAGAGAGAGAGAGAGAGAGAGCGAGCCAGTGCACACTATCTTTATTATCATTTTCCTCTTCTTTGTTGTCATAGTGATTATTCAAAGAAGAAATATGAATGTCTAATAAGCACTAGAAAACAATGGTGGAACATCTGTAGCCACTAAGGAAATATAAATTAAAACTGTATTTCAATTCCATCTCACCCCAGTCAGAATGGGCAACTCAAGAAAACAAATTATTTTAAGTGCTAACAAGGATGTAGGTAGTCTTCATGCACTGGTGATTTTAATGCAAAGTGCTGGAAAAAGCTTGGATTTTCTTCAGAGTTATGAAAATAAGATCACCATGTTCACAACTATATTCATTTAGGAAAACAGCTTAAAAATATAAATCAGCATAACACAGAGATACTTGCGCACTCATGTTTATAGCCTCACTATTCATGATTACCAAGAAATGGAATGAGCCTATATGTTCATCAAGAGATGAACAGGAGAAGTAAATATGGTGCATATCTAAAATCTAATTATATAAAACTGGAAGTTTCTGATTATGTCATGGTATTTGCTGAGATAGGAGGACATGTGATGTTTGGAGAGAGTTTAATAGAACACAAAGGACAGAGACAGGGCCTTGCATAGATAGCCTTTTGATGTATCTTTGCTCTCCCATCTTTGCTGATCTTCAGTTTGTAGAGAAGCATGGCAGAGAACTTCACAAGGCTGGCGCTGGTTACTCCTGCTAACTCATGCTGATTCAGCTGACGCCTTGTGGTTTCTGCTTGATCATGCTACCACTGGTGATTCATGTTTGGTATCCTGACACTACAAACTGGACTGCTGTTTTCCTGACAGATGGAGACTGGAATCACCCCCAAAGAACTACTTCTAAACAAGTCCACATCCACTTATCCTAGTTACCACCTTTTTTCCCCCTACCTTATAACAGAGGGCTAGAAGTGGATTGAAACATTTGACAAACGTATTAAAAGGTTTTGAAAATTCTAAGCCTACAAAAACCATAAAGAATAATCCTACCATGGTTCAGAGAGATACTCATGTGATTGAATATTATGTTAATTGAAATAGCCAGACTGATAAAAAAAACAAAAACACCACATGTCTTCATGCACATATGGAGTAGGATGGATGACAGTAAGTGGTGGGAATGAGGAAAAGAAAATATAATGAACATAGGTAAGGAAACATCATGAGGAAGCTCACCAATCTGCATGATGATGCAAGACAATTTTCTAAAAGTGCTTATCAATAAAAAATTATATAAACATGTGTTTACAGTATGCCACTTGGAAATCAGTGTCTAGGGCCTAGGAAGTAGGAACTTATTTAAATATAATGAATGTAATTCAGTAAAATTAAATGGAGGGATAAGAAATAGGTGAAGAGATTGTCACTCCCTCAAAAGCAAGCAGAGACCTGTGAACGTTGTATTTATTGTGTTGTATTTATTGAAGGAGAATAGCCTGGAGCCAGAGGTGATATGGCAGGACTAAGCAGGTGACGGAGAGGTTCAAAGATGCTCTTTCATTTTTTCTAAGTGTGATATAAAACAATAGCAAAGATTTCTAAGAGACTTAAGAGCTGAGATCATTGGTATATTGATTTAAAATTCCCCTTTTTAATAAAAAGAGAAAGTAAATGTATGTATTGAAATGATGGGGGACAAACCAAAGTGTGCTCTAAATTAGAGTTTTCCAAGGTTGGCTCCCTCTAGCTGTAGAGGCACAAACTTATATTGATGCATGGCATAAATGAATTACTCTCAGGCCTGGCAATTGAGTATGCAATAATTATAGCATAATGAGATAATGAAGAGACTCTGTCAGGCTTTCTTAGGCAGAGAGGCTTGAGGATACAAATATTTGAAAACAGAGAATACCAATTAGTTTTCACGCTTCCCTGTTAGTAGGACAGAACATTACACTTTGTCGATTCTGCACTGGGAAGGAAGCAGGAGCGGAGCAAAATGCAGCTCACGTCATGGGACTGATGTTGAACAAGTCAGGGCCATTATGTGCTGCAAACAACAGAGTAATTAAAAGTCAAATTGCTTTGCCAGCAACAGACACTTCTGAGCTACAGTGGCATAAGTGGCACCCAGGACAGGGTTACAGGCTGCTCTCTGGATTCTCTTGGTTTGCCTGGAATTAGGATCCCAAATGTGATGTTTATCAGCACTTATCTACGAAAACAGCGTCATTTTGGGTTAATGACCATTATATGTATGTTCTAGCTGTTATATCTCCATCAGGCCTGGAAGGGTCGATTAAACTGTACTTAAATTTATGCTGCTTTGTGGGTGTCTAGCAAATGAACAGTATCAGTAGCTGTGCTCTAAGGTTAATTTGTTTTGTAAAATTACTCAGATTTCTCCAGAGTTTTCATTAACCACATAAGGCAGAGAGAGAGAACCTTGATGTTGACAGGTTATTATTATTGTCATATGGTTATTTTGATGAAGTTTGACTTGGTATAACCTCCTGGACTTGAGCAAACAAATCAGATTGTGATGAAAATCAACTCTCACATGTATTTTTAGTAAAATCCATGAGTGAATATGCCAAGAATCACAGGCCATCCACAATAGAGAGCTACTTGGTGTTGTGACTTACAGAAGAGGGTTACTATGACCTTTTGATGTTCAGTAGATAACACTGGCAAATGATATTCAGAATAATCTTAAAATCCTGCTTAATACTTAGTACATTTAGACAATTCTAATGTACTTTGAAATATCTTGTGGTTTTTTTTTTTTTTGAGGCTGAAAATAAGAAATATTTCCTATGGGAATCCAAATCCAGTATTTTTAAAAATTTGTATACATAGAGAGATGGAGAAAAATAAAATAATATTAATATGTCATCTCTTGAAAATGGTCATAGGGTTTTAAAACTTCTTAGTTAAAAAGATGTTTGTTTACATGGATGACTTTGAGAAAGGATACACTGACATTTATACTAAAGAGTTCATCTGTGTTCTAGAACAATCCTTGCTTGGAAGAGTAATTGGTGCTTTGTTATAAATTTTTTGGATTTTTGTTTTCTTTTCCTGACTATATTAATATGAATAGACTTACATTTTCTTCTCAAAGTAGACCAAATTATATCTTTTTCACAATATTATTTTTAATTTATGTTGTATCTAGTAATTTTAAGAAATTTTATTTATGTGTGTGTTTATTATGTATGTATATGGTATATGCATGTGTGTAATATGGTTTCACATGCCTATGTATGATAGCATTTTGATACCATAAGAGAATGCTAAGCATTCCTTTTCATTGCTCTCCTCTTTATTCCTTTGGGACTTGATTCTTCACTGCAATTGGAGCTAAGCAATTCTCCTGTTTACCCTTCTCACAGGATTGAGGTTGATGGTGCGTGTTATTCCACACAGCTTTTTTCCTATGCTGTTACTGATTTGGACTCAGGACCTCATGTGTAGCAACAAGCGTTCTTATTCACAAACGCAGCATCCCATCCCCCGGTAAAGAGTCCTGGAATGAACTTCAGGACATTTGGAGTGCAGAAGACCCATGACCATGGGGCACCTGCTCTTGTATTTTAACAGCTGCGGTTTGTTGACTCTTCCTAAGGAGGACACATATTTTCTACCTAATAAAAATTTTAAGAGTAAAAGTACTGTAGGGACAGCACAAACTGTAAGTTGCCTTTTTCCACAATAATATTTCAGGATCATTTCCCCAGGAAATACAGTATATTTGTTTATATGTTTCTGTTGTTTCATTGTAGGTATTTGCTATAATCTCCTTAAGTATTCCACTGATATGAATTATGTATGTATTTACCATAATACACTGAAATACTACATTTGTACAATTTTTATCATTGGCTTTAGAAATCTATTTTTCTAATAAAGAACCTGTAGTTAATATCATTGAACATAAATCATTTTCCCCCTCTGGCAGTGAGTTTCTGAGTTCAGAACTCTCTGAACTGAAATGATAATTTAAAGCGCTGTATGCTCTCAGCACAGTTGCAGATTTCCACTTAAATGGAGGGTAAGTGGAGAACTCTTTTCATTAAAGTCTCAGATTGTATTAAGAGCAACTGTGGCTGCTTAATGAAATAAAAGCCCGTTAATTGTTTTGTTTTCAAAGTTCCAACTGGTACCATTTTCATGACTAGTCTTCATTAATGCTGGTCTCCTCTCAGGGTTACGAAAGTTATTATGTCCTTGGCCCTGCTCTGCCTCTGTACACACTAGTAATTGCATTTTCTCTAGAAGCTTTATTTAGTTAGAATTCCTGAAGCCTGCTTAGCTCCACGTCTCTAAACCATTAGATGGTAAAATAAATCACTTAACTCTTTGCTGACAATTTTGAATTCCTTGCCTTGTTTACCACTCCTAAAGCAAATTTTTTCACCATTCCACTTTTCATAACACATAAGCCTAAAACTTTACTTCATTTTGTTAAGCTTTAGATTGAATTTCATAGGGGACAAAATAACTCACAGAAGAGAATGAAGAAGTAAAAAGCTATTGCTGAGCAAACGATTTGGATGTTGAGCTCACCAGTGCCTGCAGTTAGTACAATCCACTTCCCACAACTTCTATTTTACTTATAAATATATCGGAATGCCATAAGAAAAATGCTCCTGAGTTGCTGTGTGCTGGTTGCGAAGACAGGAAAGTATGGGTTAGAAATATAGATCAGGGGTAGAGCAGGGTGCTTGTTTGTCATTATAAGATTCTGGGTTTCATTTCCAGAAAATTGTGGGAAAGTGACACACATACAGATGCTGAGACTGTATCTGTACACTGGGAGAGCAGAATTATATAAAGAGATGCAAACTAACTACCTGCCCTAATAGGTGCCATTATTGTTTTAAGATTAAATAAAACATCACTTTCATAACCAAGATCAGACATTTCATGGCCAAGAATCTATGACTATTTTGCCAAATCATTTTGAAAGTACATCTTAAGATCAGTTGTTTTGATTTAGAAGTGAAATTTAAATACAATGATAATTTAATGGAGGATAAGTATTTAGATGAAAGCTCTGAAATGAAGGATATGCTGTGGACTAAATAAGTAAAATCCACAGAATTTTACTGAAAATTTCACTGTCAGTGTTGTTTGTTTTTCAAGACAGGGTTTCTTTATGTAACACTGGTTGTTCTCAGACTTCCTCTGTAGACCAGGCTGGTCTCAAATTTAGAGATCTATCTGCCTCTGACACCTAAGTGTTACAATTAAAGGCATGTGTACCAGACCTGACTGTCACTCTCACTTCCATATTTTAACAGGAACATGACCTAAATGTTTTAATATATAAGAAATTTCCAATATTTTATTTTAAGCCATGTTACTATGAAATAAATATATACTTTTTAAATTGGATATTTTATTTATTTACATTTCTAATGTTATCCCCTTTTCCAGTTTTCCTCTGAAACTTCCTATTCCATCTCCACTTCCCATGCTTCTATGAGGGTATTCTACCACCCACCCACCCACTCCCACCTCCCTGCCCTAGCATTCCCCTATACTGGGGCATTAAGCCTTCAGAGGATCAAGGGCCTCTTCTCTCAGTGATGCCAGACAAGGCCATCCTCTACTACATATGGGGCTGTAGCCATGAGTCTCTCCATATGTACTCCTTGGTTGGTGGTTTAGTCCTTGGGAGCTCTGGGGGCAGGGGTCTGGTTGGTTGATATTGTTGTTCTTCCTATGGGGTAGCAAACCCCTTCAGCTCCTTCAGTGTCTGATTTTGGTGACAGTATGTGAGATGGATCCCTAGGTGGGGCAGTCTCTGGATACCTTTTCCTTCAGTCTCTGCGCCATACTTTGTCTCTGTATTTCCTCCTATGAGTATTTTTTGCATTCTTCTACAAAGAACCGAAGCTCCCACACTGTGGTCTTCCTTCTTGAGCTTCATATGGTTGGTGAATTGTATCTTGGGTGTTCTGAGCTTTTGGACTAATATCCAATTGGCAGCGAGTGCATACCATTTATGTTCTTTTGTGATTGGGTTGCCTCACTTAGGATGATATCTTCCAGTTCCATCCATTAGCCTAAGAATTCATGAAGTCATTGTTTTTAATAGCTGAGTAAATGTACCACATTTTCTGCATCCATTCCTCTTTGAAGGATATCTGGGTTCTTTTCAGTTTCTGGCTATTATAACTAAGGCTGCTATGCACATACTGGAGCATGTGTCCTTGTTATATTTTGGAGTATCTTTTGGGGATATGCCCAGGGATGGTATAGCTGGCCTGGAGAGATGACTCAGTCATCAAAGGCTAGGCTTACAACCAAAAATGTACTTTTAATAAAGCCAGATATACTAAATCTAACAGAAGAGAAAGTGGGAAATGACCTGGAACACATTGATACAGGAGACAATTGAACAGAACACCAATGACTCAAGCTCTAAGATCAACAATTGAAAAATGGCATGTCATGAAACTAAAAAGGCAATGGAGGGTGACCATAGTACAAATGGCAGCCTACAGATTAGGAAAAATCATTACTAACCCTCCACCTGACAGAGGCCAATAGCCAAAATATATGAAGAATTCAAGATGTTAGACTCCAACAAACCAAATAACACAATTTAAAATATGGGGCACAGATAAACAGAGAATTCTCAACAGAAGAATCTCAGATGGTCAAAGAGCACTGGCAGAAATGTCCATAGTCATCAGAGACGTGCAAATCAAAACGACCCTGAAATTTCACCTCACATCAATCAGAATGTCTTAGATCAAAACTCAATGGATAGCACATATTGGAGTTAATGTGGAGAAAGAGGACCACCCCTCCATTGCTGGTAGGATTACAAATTTGTACAACCAATCTCAAAATCAGACTTGTGATTTTTCTGTAAATTGAAAAGAGTTTTATGTGAAGACTCAGCTACACTGCTCCTGGGCATATACCCAAAAGATGTTCTACCATGCCACAAGGACACATGCTCCACTATGTTCATAGCAGTTTTATTCATAATAGCCAGAAACTGGAAGCAACCCAGATGTCATTCAACCAAATAATGAATATAGAAAATGTCATTTATATACAATTGAATATTATTCAGCTATTAAAAACAAGAACATGATGAATTTTGAAGGCAAATGGATGGAACTAGAAAATATCAACCTGAGTGACACCCAGGACCAGGTGTGGGGAGAGACAGAAGAGAGGGCCATTGTGTCAGGAGAATAAATGGAAATCTGTGGCTGCCAGGGGTAGGGTGTGGGGAGAATCTCTAGGAAGAGGTAACTAACCCTTGGAAGCTCTCAGAGACTGAGCCACCAACCAAAGACGATACATGGACTGGACTGAGTCACCTGACACATATATAGCAGACTGGTAGCATGTAGTTCAGTCTCTGTGTGGATTCCCCAACAACTGGAGAGGGAGCTGTCCCCAAACCTGTAGCCTGACTGTGGAATCTGTTCCTCAACAGGGCTGCCTTGTCTGATTTCAGTAGAAGAGAATGTGTCTAATCCTGCAAAGATTTGATGTGCAAGGGTAGGGTGCATCCTCTCAGAGAAGAAGGGTATTAGGGTTGTCGGAGAGACTCTGCAAAGGGAGCTGGAGATGTGAATAAACAAATGAAAAAAGCAAACCCTTTTAATGTTATAAAACAATTAGGTTCTGCACCATTGTCAATTTCCCTTTGAAAACATGTACAATGTTGTTTAATTTATTTCCTGTTTTCAGGAAGATCAACAAAATTAGTTACTATCTCTTGAAATTATACCGAGAGTCAAGAAATATAGTATTTAAAAAATGTGAAGGTTGTGAGGTTGTGAGTTTTAAGAGAAAAGTCTCATTCCTCTAAAAAGGATAAATAGATTAAATATGGAAGAGGAACTAGCCATGCAGAATTCAGCCACATATATAACAAAAATCTGGTAAAAAGTTTAGGATAGATGTGACAGAAAACTTAATTCAGAAATAGTTGAAGTACTTTCTCAAAACAGCACTTAAAGATGATTTAGAATGTTTCAAAGTAGAACAAAAAAGTCAAGAAAGATAAGTGATTAAAAAAAGTATATTGGTTCCTTTTAGCTTTTAAAGCCCTTGTAAGTGTGACTGGCAGAAGAATCTCAGGTCACACTAAGAGTTGAAAAATGTTTTGATTAGAGATATTCAGTTCCACTGAGTTGGATAAATGGGTTTAAAATTAATGAGAATTTTTCTGCACTCGGTATATGCCATCTTTTTTTATTTTTTAATGAAAAAGGAAGTAAAAACTTTTTATGATAAAATTAAAGATTTGCATGAAAATGTTTCTGACAAAATTGAAGAAGCATATAGAAAAACACATTAAGATTGACAATTTTCATGGAAAATTAAAGAGTAAATGGTAGACATAAAAACATTGCTGAATTAATTGAAAAAGGAAGTAGAAACATTTTATAATAGAATTGAAGATTTACATGGGAAATATTTCTAATAAAATTGTAGAAAAATATAAAATAATATTAAAATTGAAGATTACCATGGAAAATTGCAGATAAAATGGTAGGCATAAAAATATTTCTAAGTTGATTGAAAGTGGAATTATAAACATTTTCTGATAAAATTGAATATCTACAAGGAAAATCTTTCTGATAAAATTCAAGAAATATCCAGGAAAACATGTTAAAATTGACTATTTCATGGAAAATTATACAGATAAATTGGTAGGAATAAAAATATTCCTAAGTTGATTGAAAGTAGAATTATAAACATTTTCTGATAAAATTGAAGATTTACATGAAAAATATTTCTGATAAAATTGAAAAAATATATAGAAAAACATTAAAATTGAAGATTATCGTGGAAAATTATACAGATAAAATGATAGGCATAAAAATATTGTGTGCCATTTTATCCAGAATGCACAGCATCACATAAGTGAGAACTACTTTACTAATGAATTTTCCAAATGTGAATTATTTGTCTGTTTTTAGGACTTGTTGTAAATACACACAGAAACACACACACACACACACACACACAGAACGCACATACACAAACACACATCACATGCATGCATATTCCCTGTATACACGTATTTAAAAATAAAAGGGATAGAGATTTACATTCCTTTGATTAGGAGTAAAGTCATGTTGGCCACTTAAACATGGCATCTTAGTCCATCACACTGAACTACAATAAATACTGGAAAGTTGATTTTAAAATTTCATACATGTCTGTAATAAAATATGATTATATCTATCTTCTATTTTTATACTGGTTCCACCTATATCTCCCCAAATTGATCCTTGATTCCTTCTAACTTTCTCTCTGTCTCTGTCTTTGTCTCTCTCTTTCACTCTGATAAATCTCTCTATATGTCTGTCTCTGTCTGTCTCTGTCTCTCTCTCTCTCTCTCTCTCTCTCTCTCTCTCTCTCTCTCTCTCTCTCTCTGTCTCTCTCTCTAATAAATCACGATGTCCATTTAGAATTGTAGGAAAGGGTCTATCAACAGGAACACTTGAAGGAAGGATACATTTACAGAAGGTACTGTTATTGAACTGAGATATAGGTCCAGGAAGAAACTACGTATGTGGATCCATTAACTGGGTTCATTGATGAAAGTGCTATTAGTAGGTATACAGAGCTGGAAGTAATTTAGTGAACTCTTTAAATTTTGCTTTTATTTCCTCAGATGAAATGATGAAATGAGAGCTGTACCCAAACTGTGTGAATACATGGCTTGGACTGAAAACAGTGTTTCCTTCCCTCTTCTATCTATTCTTAGGCCTATGTCTGGAAGCTTCTAATCGCTGTAAAATCCAATATTCCAAGATGACTGGTTTAATCTGGCTTCTTTCAACTTCTGACTGAATTGCTCTGCCTGGCTTCATATTAACTTTGGCAATGCGTTCTAATTTTCTGGTGCATTCTCATTCTCAGGCTCATTCTATCTTCACCTGTGTCTAGCTTGTTCTCTCTGTAACTTGTCTCTGTCAAACTGTCCTGGTAAAGCTGCTATAAACACACAACACCAATCACACACTACACTACCACTGTTTTGTTTTTTTTCTCTTACTTTACATAAGTAGACTTTCTTCTGCTGCTGTTCTCATGTGAGTCAGGTTTATCCTATCACTTATTCATTCTGTCAAATATTTCCTTGATCTGTTACTCTGCCCCTCAATTACTTATTACTTTCAAACATAGATGCTTCCATCTACAAACTAACTTTACCTTAATGGTTAGAGATTAAGGGGTGTGCTAAGTGTGTGTCTGTATTCTAGTCAGATAATACTCTAACCCAGGGTATGTCTGCATTCTGGCTGGATTATGTCTTTACATGGAATCTCTTTCACAGCAGCCATGCTGCTGCATTAAAATCCCACTATAACCTTCTGTCACGCTTTGCTTCTCGACTAACTAGAAATACACATCTTTCTTATTAATGCATTTGGCTTGAATTTTTCAGTCACCTTATAAACAGCGGAGAGAGCCAAACAGGGAATGAACTGTGAATAAAAACACATGAGCTTCATTCTGATTTATTTTATCAGCTATTTTTTTATTAGCTATTTTTTAAATTTACATTTCAAGTGTTATCCCCTTTCCTGGTTTCCCCTCCAAAACCATAGATATTTTCTTAATTTACATTTCAAGGGTTATCCCATTTCCTGGTTTCCCCTCCAAAAACATATTTCATCTCCCCTCCCCCTACTCACCAACCCACACACTCCCTCTTCCCCATCCTGGCAATCCCCTATACTGGGGTATCCAGCCTTCTCAGGAACAAGGGCCTTTCCTTCCTTTGATGACCAATAAGACAGTCCTCTGCTTGAGCTTTGTTTGGTCTGTGAATTGTATCTTGGTATCCCAAGCTTCTGGTCTAAAATCCACTTATCAGTGAGTTCTTTTGTGATTGAGTTACCTCACTCATGATGATATTATTTTTAGTTTCATTTGCCAACAAATTTCATGAATTCATTGTTTTAATAGCTGAGTAATATTCCATTGTGTAAATATACCACATTTTCTGTATCCATTCCTTTGTGGAGGGACATCTGGGTTCATTCCAGCTTCTGGATATTATAAATAAGGCTGCTATGAACATAGTGGAACATGAGTCTATATTACATGTTGGAGAATCTTCTGAGTATATGCCCAGGAGTGGTATAGCTGAGACCTACGGGAGTATAATGTCCAATTTTCTGAAGAACTGCCAAACTGATTTCCAGAGTGGTTTTACCAGCTTGCAATCATACCCGCAATTGAGGAGTGTTCCTCTTTCTCCACATCCTCTCCAGTATCTGCTGTCCTCTGAGTTTTTGATCTTAGCCATTCGGACTAGTGTGAGGTGAAATCTCAGTGTTGTTTTGATTTGCATTTCCCTGATGAGTAAGGATGATGAATATTTCTTTAGGTGCTTCTCAGTCATTTGGTATTCCTCAGTTGAGAATTCTTTTTTTAGCTCTCTACCCCACTTTTTAATAAGGCTATTTGATTCGCTGAAGTCTAACTTCTTGAGTTCTTTGTTTATATTGGATATGAGTCCTCTGTCAGATTTAGGATTGGTAAAGATCCTTTGCCCAATTTGTTGATTGCTGTTTTGTCCATTGACAGTGTCTTTTGCCTTACAGAAACTTTGTAATTTTATGATGTCCCATTTGTCAATTTTTGATCTTAAAGTATGGGCTATTGGTATTGTTCAGGAATTTTCCCCTGTGCCCATGTGCTCAAGGCTCTTCCCCAGTTTCTTTTCTACTAGTTTCAGTGTGTCTGATTTTATGTGAAGGTCCTTGATTCACTTGAACTTGAGCTTAGTACAAGGAGATAAGAATGGATCAATTTGCATTCTTCTGCATGCTACCTGCCAGTTGAACCAGCACCATTTGATGAAAAGGCTATCTTTTTTCCACTGGATGATTTTAGCTCCTTTGTCAACAATCAAGTAATCATAGGTGTGAGGGTTCATTTCTGGGTCTTCAATTTTATGCCATTGATCTACCTGCCTATCACTGTACCAATACCATGCAGTTTTTATTCCTATTGCTCTATAGTATAGCTTGAGGTCCAGGATGCTGATTCTCTCAGAAGTTCTTTTATTGCTGAGAATAATTTTAGCTATCCCTGGGGTTTTTCTTATTCCAGATGACTTGAGAATTGCTCTTTCTAACTCTATGAAGAATTAAGTTGGAATTTTGATGGGGATTTCATTGAATCTGTAGATTGCTTTTGGCAAGGTGGCCATTTTTACTATATTAATCCTGCCAATCCATAAACATGGAAGATCTTTCCTTTTTCTAAGGAATTCTTTAATTTCTTTCTCCAGAGACTTGAAGTTCTTGTCATACAGATCTTTCACTTGTTTGGTTAGAGTCACACCAAGATACTTTATATTGTTTATAACTCTTGTGAAGGGTGTCATTTCCCTAATTTCTTTCTCGGCCTGTTTAACCTTTGAGTATAGAAAGGCTACTGATTTGTTTAAGTTTTATATCCAGCCACTTTGCTGAAGTTGTTTATCAACTGTAGGAGTTCTCTGTTGGAGTTTTGGGATCACTTAAGTATATGATCATATCATCTGCAAATAGTGATAGTTTGACTTCTTCTTTTCTAATTTGTATCCCTATGACCTCAGTTTGTTGTCTGATTGCTCAAGCTAGAACTTCAAGTACTATATTGAATAGATATGGAGAGAGAGTGCAGCCTTGTCTAGTCCCTGACTTTAGTGGGATTGATTCAAGTTTCTCTCCATTTAGTTTGATGTTGGCTACTGGTTTGCCGTATATTGCTTTTACTATATTTAGGTACAGGCCGTTAATTCCTGATTTTTCCAAAACTTTTGACATGAAGGGATGCTGAATTTTGTCAAATGCTTTCTCATCATCTAAAGAAATGACCAAGTGTTTTTATTTCTTTGAGTTTTTTATGTAGTAGATTACATTAATGGATTTCCATATATTGAACCATCCCTGCATCCCAGGGATGAAGCTTACTTGAATGTGGTAAATGATGGTTTTGATGTGTTATTAGATTCTGCTTTTAATATTCTTTCTTTGTTTAGTGCATTTGCTGCTTTAATTATTATGTGACAGGAGGAATTTTTTTTCTGGTCCAGTCTATCTGGAGTTATGTAGGCTTCTTGTATGTTCGTGGGCATCTCTTTCTTTAGGTTAGGGAAGTTTTCCTCTATAATTTTGTTGAAGCTGTTTACTGGCCCTTTAAAACGGAACTCTTCACTCTCTTCTATACCTATAATCCTTAGGTTTGGTCTTCTCACTGTGTACTGGATTTCCTGGATGTTTTGTGTTAGAAGCTTTTTGCATTTCATATTTTCTTTGTTGTGTCAATGTTTTCTATGGCATCTTCTGTACCTGAGATGATTCCTGATTTCTTTCCTAGGTTTTCTTTGTCCAGAGTTGTCTCCCTTTGTGATTTCTTTATTGTTTCTACTTCCATATTTAGATCCTGGATGGTTTTGTTCTTTTGCTTCATTTGTTTGTTTGTTTGTATTTTCCTGTAATTCTTTAAGGTATTTTTGTGTTTTCTCATTAAGGGCTTCTACCTGTTTACCTGTGTTCTCTTGTATTTCTTTAAGGGAGTTATTTATGTGTTTCTTGAAGTTCTCTATTACCATCATGAGATGTGATTTTAAATCCAAATCTTGCCTTTCTGGTGTGTTGGTGTATACAGCACTTGCTGTTGTGGGAAAACTGGGTTCAGATGATGGCATGTCGCCTTGGTTTCTGTTGGCAATGTTCTCACATTTGCCTTTTGCCTTCTTGTTATCTCTGGTGTTAGCTGGTCTTTTTGTCTCTCACTGTGGCTTAGTAGTGTCCTGAAAGTCTGTGTATCAGTACTCCTGGGAGACTAGATATCTCTGTGTACACAGGTGTGTAGGCACTCTTGGGAGACTAGCTCCCTTGTGGCAATATTGGTGTATGTAGTTCTGTGGTCCAGGATCAGCTCTGGGCACAGATGGAAATCTGAAGACTCCTATCCCCAGCTTACCCTGGGTCTTGTGTCCTGAGGGTTTTGGGCCAGTTTTTCTGAACAGCAGGGGTGGTCCTACCTGCACTCTTAGGCCTGTCCATACTCTTGAAAGGTTAGCTATCTTTGTGTGCCACATGGGTATGCGGCCCTGTTGTCTAGGATGGTTTCCAGCAGGAGATAGAAACCTGAAGGCTCCCACCTGAGTGTTCTGTGCAGGCTCATTCCTCTGAGCAGCAGGGGTGGTCCTACCTGCACTATAGTACTGTCTGCACCCCTGGGAGGCTAGTCATCTCCCTGTGCCACGTGGGTATTCTGTCCCGTGGTCGAGGATGGCCTCCAGCAGCAGACATAAATCGGAAGGCTCCTACCTAAGTGTCTATCAACTATTTTATTAATGAAAATTGTAGACTAAAGAAATCAAGAAAGTAAGATAATGTAGAACAAAACAGAACAAAAGAAAGCAAAGATCCCAGCTATCTTTTACTTTCATTTTCATTTTTTCAAATAGAATATATCTGGGCATTAGCTATATCTGAGGTAATACATGTCTTTATATCCTTCTAAATATTCAAATAAATAGGAAGGATTTAAGTATTTAGGTGTTTGCACGTATAAATATGAATTTATAATACAACATATTGACTACATTGCACTACTGAATTGAACATTTTTTGTTATTCTCATGAAAGTGATTTAAGTCTAGTTTCAAAGCTTTTCCCTTGGAAATCATGCTAAAATATTTCTCTATGAATACAATGAATGAGACAATTGGATTCTGCCACAAACATTTTTCATCAGTGAGTCACTTATTTTGTCCTCCAAATCATATAAGCATAACAGAAATACATTTTGTAGTTTTATATCTCTCAACAAATATCTAAAAATGTGCCATCAATAGTATGTTATTCAAAATAAATTATTTGGCATATTTTTAGTTAGTATGGGAAACAGCAAATTTATTCTTGATTTCTTCTGAGTAGTTTTTAAAGGTATTAAATGCTGCATGAGACAAAGAGAGGACTGTAGCTAGATGATGAACAATTTGTGTATTAAAAGAAAGACAATAGACAGGCTAAAGTGGAGACAAGGAAAAGGAAACACCATGAGACCTCAACACCTCACAAAGAAAGATAGGCAGCTAAGAAATATTGAAAGGAGGAGAAATTATTTTACCCAGGGAAGAGCATAACAAATTATATAGAGGGTAAATTGATTAAAAAGAACTATACATGCTCATAAAATTATACTGACTGAGAGCTATATATATATATATCTATATAAAATTACTTAATATGTAAGAGAAACAAAAAGAGTATATGGGAGTGTTTGAAAAGAAGAAAGGGAAGGGGAAATGAGGTAATTATATTGGTCAAAAATAATAAAAATAATAAATGAAAATTAAGTGTAATTATAATGTACTGAATATGAATATCCTTTTATATTTAATATTTATTTGAAGAATATTAAATCTGTAAAACTTCAGCAATGAGTCGGCTAATTAATCTATGAAATGTTATGCATAGCATAAAATAAATTATCTTGTAAAATATTTTTGACATTAAATGGTGAATTCCAATGATAATGTTTGCCACTATATTCAAGTAGATACAGAGTTGTAAAAAGAATTGATCTTATATGTAATATCTTGTCATTTAAATTATTATTCATTTAGTGTGCATATATGTTTTGCCTGCATGTAAGTCCATGCACTACATACAAGTCTGTTTTCTGCAGAGGCCAAAAAAAGCCATAAGATTCCTAGGAACTGGAGTTAAAGATGGTGAAGTAGGAGTAGAAAGTTTAAGGTCTGAAAATTTGGAATGGTTTTTTTAAACTTACTGATCTTGGGGATCTCGTTCAGCAATAACATTTTCTGTTTGCATTTTATCCTGACCTATGAGAGTGCAACAACAAAATAAAGCAAGTATCTGCCATTTAGAAAACCGTCTCCCAAACTGTTTTTATGGTACTTTTGGAAGGATAAATGTATTTTTAATGTTTCTTTTTAAAGTTATTGTTTCATTTCCTAGCAGAACTCTAAACATAATGTATCAAAACACATAAAACACAACTACAAATAAAAACCTGCATAATGTCACTGAATAAAGTAGTTCAGCCATGGATAAACTCTAACATTTAGCAATCCTGTTCCAAAGATTGCACTAGGCTATACAGAAAAGAAACGGCCAGTATCAAAGACATAAAGTGATTATTCCAGTGTGGTCCTCAAGTATGAAAATAATGAGGGTCAGCTAACAGAAGATTTTCAAAAGTATACATCATGATGAAATGGTTAAAAATGTCTTCTTTAGGAGAGGAATGAGTAATATATGGTGAGTAATAGAA
Source organism: Tokudaia tokunoshimensis (assembly GCA_036184795.1). NCBI lineage: Eukaryota > Metazoa > Chordata > Mammalia > Rodentia > Muridae > Tokudaia > Tokudaia tokunoshimensis. Next base: position 51,353,200 of record BTHU01000014.1, on the reverse strand, counting down.
CCATGTTTAACGTCTATGGGTATTTGTCTGAATAATCATTTTGAAGTGACCTGAGAAATAAATTAGGTCACTGGGAGTACTTGACTTTTATAATATATGGAAGAGTGTACAGGAATGAGAGCAGTAAGATTAGCTGTCAATTAAAATATTGATGATAACAACAACAACAATCAATGATCAAGATTAGTGGATATCAAAGTCCATTTTGCAATTATTTCTTAGGACCTCCACAGTCACTTGGTCTTTCAGGAATGTAACACACAGAATTGAATAGATGGTATACTATAGATCTGATTTTTCAACTCCAACCAACCTGAAACTTCTGCTTCTGGGCACACTACCTAGAAGAGTACAGGCAGATAAGACCTAACTTAATAATTTTCTGGGGTTAAATCCTTGCTAGCCAAAAAGCACTCTTCTTTTACTATTTGGGAAATTAATGCAACTTTATTGGTGTTGACATGTATTTGGAACGTATTCAGTTTGAGAAAAACTGTTGATTGGAGCAGGAGTTCCACCAGTTACCCCAATTTCTTTCAAGGTTCTATTCACCCTTGTAATGGAACTTCAAGTCTCTGAAGAAAGAAATTGAAGAAGACCTCAGAAGATGGAAAAATCTGCCATGCTCATGGATTGGCAGGATTAATATAGTAAAAATGAGCATCTTACCAAAAGTAATACACAGATTCAATGCAATCCCCATCAAAATCCCAACTCAATTCTTCATAGAGTTAGAAAGAGCAAGTCAAAAATTCATCGGGAATAACAGAAAACCCAGAATAGCTAAAACTATTCTCAAGAGTAAAAGAACCTCTGGGGGAATCAGTATCCCTGACCTCAAGCTGTACTACAGAGCAATAGTGTTAAAAACCGCATGGTATTGGTACAGTAACAGACATGTAGCTCAATGGAACAGAATTGAAGACCCAGAAATGAATCCACACTCCTATGGTCACTTGATCTTTGACAAAGGAGCTAAAACCATCCAGTGGAAAAAAGATAGCCTTTTCAACAAATGGTGCTGGCTCAGCTGGAGGTCAACATGCAGAAGAATGCAAATTGACCCATTCTTATCTCCTTGCACTAAGCTCAATTCTAAGTGGATCAAAGATCTCCACATAAAACCAGACACACTGAAACTAATAGAAGGGAAACTAGGGAAGAACCTTGAACATATGGGCACAGGGGAGAATTTCCTGAACAGAACTCCAATAGCTTATGCTCTAAGATCAAGAATAGACAAATGGGACCTCATTAAATTACAAAGTTTTTGCAAGGCAAAAGACACTGTCAAAAAGACAAAGCAGCAACCAACTAACTGGGAAATGATCTTTACCAACCTTACATCGACAGAGGGCTAATATCCAATATATACAAAGAACTCAAGAAGTTAAACTCCAGAGAGGCAAGTAACCCTATTAAAAAATGGGGTACAGAGCTAAACAAAGAGTTCTCACCTGAAGAATATCTAATGGCTGAGAAACACCTAAAGAGATGTTCATCATCCTTAGTCATTAGGGAAATGCAAATCAAAACAACCCTGAGATTCCATCTCACACCAGTCAGAATGGCTAAGATCAAAAACACAGGAGACAGCAGTTGTTGGCGAGGATGTGGAGAAAGAGGAACACTCCTCCACTGCTGGTGGAATTGCAGGCTGGTACAACCACCCTGGAAAGCAGTCTGGCAGTTCCTCAGAAAACTGGGCATGACACTCCCGGAGGATCCTGCTATACCAAAGCTGGGCATATACCCAGAGGCTTTACCTGCATGCAATAAGGACACATGCTCCACTATGTTCATAGCAGCCTTATTTATAATAGCCAGAAGCTGGAAAGAACCCAGATGTCCCTCAACGGAGGAATGGATTCAGAAGATGTGGTATATCTACACAATGGAATACTACTCTGCAATTAAAAACAATGAATTCACGAAATTCCTAGGCAAATGGTCTGATCTTGAAAATATCATCCTTAGTGAGGTAACCCAATCACAAAAGAACACACATGGTATGCAGTCACTGATAAGGGGATATTGACCCAGAATCTCGGAATACCCTAGACACAATCCGCATATCAATAGATTTCTAAGAAGATGGAAGGAGAGACCCCTGGTCCTGGAAAGACTGGATGTCCGGGAACGCCAGGACAGAGAAACGAGAGGGGGTTGAATGGAGAAAATAGGGAGGGAAGGGGGCTTATGGGACTTTCGGGGAGGGAGGAAACGGGAAAGGGGAAGTGATTTGGAATGTAAATTAAAAAAATAAAATAAAATAAATAATAATAAAAAAAACCATTTTGCACAAGTTCTAGGGACATAGCCTTCCTGTTATAGTAACCCCATGGCCATCTGATCCATCTGTAGTTCTTACTCTTGCTCATCAGAGACAGTTGCTTAAATCCTTTCTGCTTGTCAAAGAATCATTTTTACTGGTTGCTGAATCATTTTTCCTTCTGTCTGTGATCCAAACATTTTAGTTTTCTTTGTCTTTTCATTTTGTTTAATTTATGCTGGTCATAATGTACATGTATACAGTATGCAGGTATGTGTACATGTAAGTGCTGGTACAACCATATCTGCAGGCACCTCTGGAGGCTGAAATTAATGTTGAGATAAAATTCCTCAATTATTTCCTCTTCTTTCTTTTCCCCTTCCTCTTCCCTTCTTCTCCTTTTCCTTCTACTCCTCTTCCTCCTACTTCTCATTCTTTGCATTTTCTCCTTACTATTGTCGATGTTGCATTTGTGTTTGCTATTATTATTGATTATTAGTAGTACTATTACTAAGATCAACAAGGTTATTATGACAGGTTCACTAGATAAACTTAAAGCTAGCATTTTGACTTTATTTCCTGAGGAGAGTCATGGAGTTCATTTCTGCTTCCAACCTCAATAATAGAGTTACAGATACATAGTTCCAAACAAGCTGTCGTGTGGATTCTAAGGTCATCTGACCTCAGGCCCTAATGCTCTGCATGTCTGAATTTGTTGGTTTTGCAGCCTTTTCATTCTTCAAAACAACTTGGAGTACACTCAAATACTGCCGTGTGTGTGTGTGTGTGTGTGTGTATGTTGTGTTCGTATATATGTGTGTGTTTGTAAGCTTTAACATGAGATCTAGGTTTAAAAGACTCTCTCAATTCATGTATCTTAAGTCCTTAAAATAAAATATATACATTAAGAATCATAATGTCTATATGTAAAACTTCCTAATCTAAAAATTGTTAAATTCCTAATTTAACAATTGAAATGACTGAGATAAGAAATATTTAGCATAGAGCACAAATTGAGTTTTTTATAAGAAAAATCTTGACAGTAATTTTGTTAATAAATTATTAAAATTATGTTCCCAATAGGATAAAAAAATTGCCTGAATCCATATATTAACCTACTAAAAACCAAGCATATGTCTCTACATTTTAGTATAATTAAAAGTGACTAAAGATAAAAGCTGTTATAATTACAAGCCATTTTGCTTAAAAACAATAATGGAATGATAATTAACAATAATTCTAAGTTTAGTACTCTTGTTCATATAATCAACCACAACAGGTACAGTAAAATGTAGTTCAACAAATCATTTTATTTTTCTCTTTTCTAACCTTCCACTCTTGTGGTTATAATGGTCAAAATTGTGATTTATATTTTTTCAAAGAAGATTAAGATAGTCTATTTCTCAGACATAAATGGAATGCATATGTCACAGCCCTTACCCCCAAAGCTCACAGGGATCATCCAGGAAGAATGAGAGGGTTGCATATGTTATATCCCTTACCCCCAAAGCTCACAAGACTCATCCAGGAAAAATGGGAGCAAAAATATTTAAGAGCTAGAGGTAGTAGAAGACTTTTGTGAAACAGTTTTTTGTAAAAATGACAGGGCCATTACACCTAAGGAGGCATGCATTAGTGGTGGCTGCATCTACAAGACCTGTACCAGATCAAGCCAGCCAAAATTCTAACATGGATTGGAAAAGGGATCATGAAATCCCTTCTTAGCAGGGTGCTATCGGTAATTGGTGGCTACTATGGGGAAGAGAATGTCAGTTATCTTCAGGGATGCTAGCACAAATAGGTGACCTATCCTGAAGGAATCCATGTCCTTACTGGTGACACAAGTGGACAAAGTATATTTGAAAATAGTACAGGAAATTAGGAATATAACTGATGGGTATAGGGAGAAAGTCGATTTGGGAATGAATTTGTTCAGACTAACATGCATTCATGAAATTCTCAAACAATAACAAGGAATATTGCATGAGCTCTATAGAGAAATTTAGGTTCTTTGGATTTTCTTTTAAAAGTTATATCCCAGTGCTTGCACTTTGAAACACTTACATCCAAGAAGAGTTCTTTGATCTATTTATGTGTACATGGTCAAATTCTCTTATAAAATACTGATGTTGGCTTCTAGCTTGCCCCTTACTGTGCAACGTTGAACTCAGGGGAGATGGGAATATGTACTTTGAATGAACTTGAGAATCAGATAGTGTTCAAGTCAGGATCCTCCTCTGCTTGTCCTATGAATTGAACACCCAGGAAGGATATACTTAAAGACATATTCTTGAATAATAAAAGCGAGATTTAAAATTTGTTAGTAATTAGTCACTTTATTGGCATGATATATGTGGGTACATGGTCCATGACACTTGAGAGAAGCTTGAAGGATAGCTTTCTGAAGCTGAGCATTTATGTTCATCATTTTTGGGGTTCTAGAAATAAAGCTCAGGTCACCAGGCTAGATTGGCAATGACCTTTTCTGATGAGCTGCATCGTTTGCTATGAAACTACATTTTACGCCAATGATACTATTTCACGCATTTTAAATACACAGAGGTGGTAACTATGTATCAGAACTGTAAATCCATGTATACATTGCATATGCCTAGTGACTAAAATAAAACTGTTTAATATACATCTATGCAATGTACTTTATATGATCATATTATATATTGTTTAATAAAATATATTTATCTCTATTTTGCTTAATAAAGTTTTCACAATAAAATATGACTATTCTAAGCAAAGATTGGTAAAAATGTGTTTTATAGGAAAGGAGTTATAGGAAGGGAATATGTATTTGTAAAGTGAACCAAGTTAAAGAATCTGTATGCTAGGACTTCATATTTGTACACTCAACTAATTAGAAATTAGTATATACCTGTAATATATGTATACATCTATGTGTATATATATATGCTTTACATATTATTAATATATAAAATTTCAGTCTGTTTTAAAGTATAATCATTTTCTTCTCATTATTTTTAAATAACATATTTATGTATCTCTTTATATATAATTTATGTTGTATTAGTTAACTGGAAACAAATATAGAGATAGTTTATATTGTATATATAAGTTAATTAATTTAGTCTTAAAGAATAAGTATATGTAGGTGTTTTTATATTACTGAGGAGAATTCAATTTTAAAGATATCAAGGAATAACTGTATTCTTGTTTATAAGTAATATATGCAGACAATCAAAAGTGAAAAATGCATAAAGTGCTACTGAATGTATGATCCTATAACACTTGCAAAAATATGAGGAAATAGTAGAATGCACATGTCATGTGCCTATCATGGAACCATGAATGCTATGATATACAACTGCCAAGCAAGATGAACTTACTGAAGCAATATAGTCAAACTGTTCACAGGGTAAAAAATCATTTGCTTGATTAGATTTGAGGTCTGCTCCAGAGAAGGGAATTTATGTATGGTACCACAAGTATTGCTAAAACTTATAGCTAAAGAAGTTACAAACCTTAGGTGAGACCTCATTTGTGCTGTTCATCTATTTTTTCTATGATAGTGGAAACTGATTAATGCAGAAGCACATTACTATTCAAAATGCTAAGACTAAGTGACTGTGGTTGTTCAAGTATAGATGGGACATGTATAACACACCATTACAATCAAGGCTCAGAAATACCACAGAAGAAGAAGACAGAGCATAAGAATCAGAAGATAGGTAGGATTATGAGGAAATACTGACTTATGAACTTGGCATGAACTCACAGCATCTGTGGTTACTTATAAAAGATATGCATAAAAACAACCCAGTTAAAATCCCAGTCTTTGTTGCAGATTGATTCCCCATGGGCTATCTATAGCACAGATGGCATTAGAGATTAATGGCTACTGGGTACCAGATGAAAATTTCTTCCTGTAGAGCAGGTATCAATTTAAAAGTTTTTAGACAAACTATACTTTGGACATATTCTTTTTATTATAAAGTAAACTTAGTTCACTTTTATCATAAATTTAAATTTAATTTCCAAATTGATATGCTGATTATTTCAAAGTATACAATTTAATTTCTACATGCTTAATATCATCCTGAGGCTTATACTCGTTTTACTGCCCAAGATACAATAATTCATGATTGATGCTACATAAGTGGTTAAAACAAAAACAAAAAACCTTATGTATTCTTCTGTTCATTACAATTGAAGCAAATTAAATTGTTTCAACTCATATATCTTTAAAACTACTATAATAAATTCTAACTTATTTGTAAGAAAGTTCTCACAAGAATAACTTGGAAATGTATTTTTAAATAAATGGAATACAAGTGACCATGATTATATCCTCTAGTTTGTTTGAAATGGGACAAAATACAGCATACTTTGGAGAAAAATGTTTCCTCAGCCATATGTTAAAATAATCATAATTTATGAGTGAAATAAAGTCACAGACCTAGTAGTTTACAATAGAAAATTAAGGAAAATATTACCAATATTCCTAGGGTCTTTACAAACTTCAACATTAGCTTAAAAATTGACTTTTAGCAAGATACATATATTATTCTCTTAAAATATAATAATTTGCTTTCTGAGACAATGTTAAGAGAACAGATTATCCATCAGTGGGCATATATCAATATCCAACATTTGGGTGCAATACTTCAGTGATGGATATTTCAGTACATGATTACCAGATAGAGATTATATGAAAATAAAAGAATTTGTGAATGATATACAATGCAAACAATATGCTTTAATATACAATGTTTCACTGAATAACCAAAATATAACCAACACAAGAATGAAATCATTTTGGTTGTTTTGGTTTTATCTTAACTACTTATATAGCATCAATAAAGAATTATTTTATCTTTGGCAGTAAAAGAAGCATAAATCACAGGATGATGTTTAAGCATGTAGAAATTATATGCTTTAAGTACTTCAAAATATACTTTGAAATAATCAATACATCAAAGTGGAAGAACAATCTCTTTAAAATACAATAAAATGAAAAATTAAAATATTATGCATTGTGATACAGATATGTTGAATGCAACTGAATGGACACTGAATTCATTCATGGCATTAATGGCTCATGTTGTGAAGAAACATTATTAAAATAAATAAACTACGCTTTTGCTAAACTAGAAAAAGAGATAAAAACAAACCAAATCAAGTGTAAAGAAGAAATCAAGAACAAGCACAATTAAAAGGAAATGGGACGTATTGAAGGTATGAAAACATTACGTACAGGATATGTATGTTAAAAAAAAACATTGAAAATATTATGGAAGAGATGCTAATAGTATGTGACATAATTATTTTCCCAAGACATTCAGATAGAAATTGCGTATTCTACCTTGCCAATATCTGAATGGCTAATTTGTATTTTACTGTCTCTGTCTTCATTCTTTTTTTTTTTTTTTGATTTTCTGTTTTTTTCCCATAATATAGAACTCTAAGACCTTGTCTTAATAAGTTTCAAAGGTATGTGAGACAGCATGTCTAACTGCCAGTAAGTAACTCTATTTTTCCATTAGATAAATAATGTTTGATAGTTTCTGTATAAAATTTCTATGCACTATCTTATTTTAATTTCAACCAAATTATATCAGACTTATCTGTTGTTCCTCTGTTATAGCCAGTGCCAACTAAAAATCTTTAGATTTTTTTTTCCATTTTTTGGATGAATTGCATAAATTTATAGTTATCATGATAGATTCATAACTGAAAGCTGCAAATATAAGTAAAAATGTCTCTAAGAAATTAATAAAATGCTAAGTTTCTGAGCCACTGGGAGAGTGGCTATTTACACAAAGCAGAAGGTTCATCATGTTCGCTGATTAAAAGCTGATATATTAGAGGTATGGCAAGGCCCTGCTAAGAATGACTTAGTTGTTCAAATTCATTTGTGATCACTTGAAAATCGATATTCTTTCTGATTTTCATTGGAACTAAAATTTGAATATGTGCATATTTACTCATTCATTCAACAAATATTTATTGGTTTTTATGACTTGTGAGTTTTTAGTTTTAACAAGGATTTATTGATCACCAACTATATCAATATTAACAAAGATATTATCAAAACAACAAATACATATATAATATTCTTCATGGAATTGCACCAGATAATTAAGACCAATTGTGAATAAGTATTTTATTGTAGAAAAAGAGTAGAGCCTATGGCTACAAATAAAATCTAACTAAATGGATCAGCTTCTGCATTTTCTTGTTTGTTCATGTGGTTAATTTTTGATGCATTATTCCCATAAAGGTAGGATTACTTTATAGCAATAAAGATACATTACAAATATTCATTACAAATTGTCCATTGTTCGGTGGCTAGTATGGCATGGTGCCAGAGAAAAACCTTATGGTTTCTCTCTGTGAAATTTTACCTTGCTTACTGAGGGTTGATTTGACAGCAGGTGTGAGATTGGGTCTGATTTGAACTTAGATTTTTGTCATTTATCCTTTGTCACAGTTCTACTTTGGAAGCATCTGTTTGGTAGTCTTCAGGTAATTTACTGTTTGTCAAACCATTAGGAGAAGTTGGTACTAATCATGTCAACGGTGGTAAATGGCTTTGCCTTTATCAGAGGAATAGATCATTCTCTTTGATTCTGTTAAAATAGACCTAGAATCACAGGAATGATCAAGATCAGGATGGAAAATTGGTCACAATAACCCAAACCATTCCTTTAGTAATTTAAGGACATGAGATGTTATTCAGAAATTCATATTCATTTTCCTACTGATATCATTTCATAGAGAGCACAGAAGAAATGATACCCATCGCCTCTGGTTTGTAACACATGTACAACTGTGTGTTCTGCTGCTTCTTTAGGTGGATTAGTGACAGCATCTAATTTTTAGGAGGTAGGCGTATGTTTTTCAAAACCTACTTTTATAAGTGTACTTAAATACTTTATGCTCTTCTAGTCCACCATCCACAAGTGATAGTGTAAAGGAAAGGTTAATTGGGCAATGGAGGATGTGGACCTGTTTCGAAATAGTTCTTTGGGAGTGGTTCCTTTGTGTAATGTCAGGATACCAGCAGTTCAGCACATGAATCAGCAGCAGTAGCTTGATCCGCTCACAAACACCATCCATGAATCAGCAACAGCAGTTCAGTTCAGAAGAAACCACAAGGCTCTGTCAATTGTTCGGAGTCATCCTAAACACCAAGAAGCAGATGAAACACCACCAGAAGGACTTTGATGCATTTTCCCCTACAAAGCTGTGCCAAAGATGATCAGTAAAGAAGGCAGGATGACCCAGTGCCACACAGCAGTGTCCACTGTCTGTTATGTTACAGCAAAACATTGCATGCCTTTTCCCCAGGTAGTTTCAAGAAAAACACCACGTTTGTTCTCAGCAAAAGCATTCTCTCATAATGTCTTTCTCCAGAAAGACATCATATGACATAACTGAGTCTCCAAAGAAACCAGAAATTTCCACCTAGCCAGGGTTCAAGGATAAAACGCAGCAGATGACATATGTAATTTATGCATGCTTCTTGACCTGCCACTTATGGTTTTCTTTTAGAATGCCTTAATAAAATGGTTCCATTTAAATTCTCTGCCAAATTCTTTTCTTTCCATTAGCTCCTTCTTTAGAATTCCTTAAGCCTATGAAACTCATTTTTTAATATGTTAGTATGCTTTTTTTAATTTAAGAAAGGTCCTCTAAATCGAATCTGTTATTGACAATTCTAGATTTTGTTGTAAATAGCCATGATCTGGTATTTTTTTTTATTGACAAGGTTTTATTGCTTTTACATACTTTTCAGGTTTCAAGTTATTTGGTAATAATTTTATTAGTATATTTATTATTATCATCAGAGAGAAATATTACAAAACATAGGATAATAGAGAAAATATTTTTTTTTCAGCCTTCCAGGCTTTAAGCTTTTTGTTTTTTATCTGTATATTCTGTTTTTTTTTATTTTATTTTATTTTTTTAATTTACATTCCAAATCACTTCCCCTTTCCCGTTTCCTCCTTCCCCGAAAGTCCCATAAGCCCCCTTCCCTCCCTCTTTTCCCCATTCAACCCCCTCTCGTTTCTCTGTCCTGGTGTTCCCCTACATCCAGTCTTTCCAGGACCAGGGGTCTCTCCTTCCATCTTCTTAGAAATCTATTGATATGCGGATTGTGTCTAGGGTATTCCGAGATTCTGGGTCAATATCCCCTTATCAGTGACTGCATACCATGTGTGTTCTTTTGTGATTGGGTTACCTCACTAAGGATGATATTTTCAAGTTCTGACCATTTGCCTAGAAATTTCGTGAATTCATTGTTTTTAATTGCAGAGTAGTATTCCATTGTGTAGATATACCACATCTTCTGAATCCATTCCTCCGTTGAGGGACATCTGGGTTCTTTCCAGCTTCTGGCTATTATAAATAAGGCTGCTATGAATATAGTGGAGCATGTGTCCTTATTGCATGCGGGTAAAGTCTCTGGGTATATGCCCAGGAGTGGTATAGCCGGATCCTCCGGGAGTGTCATACCCAGTTTTCTGAGGAACCGCCAGACTGCTTTCCAGAGTGGTTGTACCAGCCTGCAATTCCACCAGCAGTGGAGGAGTGTTCCTCTTTCTCCACATCCTCGCCAACAACTGCTGTCTCCTGTGTTTTTGATCTTAGCCATCCTGACTGGTGTGAGATGGAATCTCAGGGTTGTTTTGATTTGCATTTCCCTAATGACTAAGGTTGATGAACATCTCTTTAGGTGCTTCTCAGCCATTAGATAGTCTTCAGGTGAGAACTCTTTGTGTAGCTCTGTACCCCATTTTTTAATAGGGTTACTTGCCTCTCTGGAGTTTAACTTCTTGAGTTCTTTGTATATCTTGGATATTAGCCCTCTGTCGGATGTAAGGTTGGTAAAGATTTTGCAAGACAAAAGACACTGTCAAAAAGACAAAGCGGCAACCAACTAACTGGGAGAAAATATTTTTAACTATTGTGCTTGATATGGGCATCGAAACTATTTCAAGAAAGGCAGAGCTATTGTGATATTCTGTACTTACAGAAACAAGACAGGAAATCATAATTCTTCTCACTCCTGCAGTTGCTAAAGATTATGACTGTTTCAACTCCTAAAGAAGCAATGGGGATGTATCTCTTGACACTTCATTTTTACTTTGTAAGCTATTGGTTAATATATGTTGCCAAGTTTTACTCTTACTTCATTTTTGTTTCTTTAGGCTTTAACTCTTTAGTATTTTGGATATTAAACTAGGATGAAGTGATGTTCAATGTTTAATAGCTTTCACATTTCAATTTTATATTATTTTTACTGTGAATTTTAAAGTATTCACATTATCAAATGTAAAATTGCTTTAAGGCTTCATGTAAAAATCTTCTTGAAAATTCTATGCTTTTGTTTTTCTTAAAAAGCTTAGTTTTGAGGAATCAATAAAAAACTAAGCATCCATTTGATGAACATATTGTTAGATATTGTCTTTTTATACAACTTAGTGTCACCATTATATATAAAAATGAATAAACACAGGTCAATCATGTTATACTCAGAGAGAGAGAGAGAGAGATAGATATTAAAAATCTAGACCTGTAGGTCGTGGCACAAGCTTATAAACTCAGAATTTTGGAAGCCAACACAAGAAGATATTTTTGAATTTAAGACCAGCTTGTTCTACTCAGTATGACTCTGTGTTTTAAAGAAACTCCAAAATTGCTTATTTTATCAAATAAGGTAAAAATTTACATATTTTCCTCAAAATGTGTTTTGTATTTTTATATATTTAATGTATTTTATTCCTGCATTATATAAATAAATCATCTTATTTATTCTATAACTTTTAATAATTATGACGGCAACATTTTCTTATATTAAATTGGCTATTATTTGATTTAATTTCAATGAGATATCAAAATTTTATTCACAATGGCTGGGCCCTCCCATACCAAACATCAACATAGAAAATGCTCCGTGGGCTTTTCCACAAGGTAGTCTGGTGTTGATGGAGGGTCTTGTGCTCTCTGTAATCAGATTCTGATATTTGTGCTGAGATTACAGTCTAGACATGGACATTGTCATGAATGTTGAAAAGAATCTCCTAAGAATTCTTCCCAATTTTCTTTGATTGGTAAATAAAAAGCTGAACAGCCAATGAGTAGGCAGAGGAGATGGAAAGGACTTCTGAACCCAGCTAGTGGTCCCAGGGATGAGAGCTAAAGATAAAGACTTCACCACAAAGCAGGCAGGAGTCTAGGTGAAGAGAGGGCATGAGATGGAGGAAGAAGAATATGGTCACAATGAGGTAAGCCATGAGGAGGAGGCCCTAAGGGAGTTCTGCATGAGCAAAGACAGCTAGAGCAAAGTGAGCCAAGGAGAAACTAAATGTTGTTAACTTGAGGTGTATGTCTGATACATAGGTAAGATAACATGGAAGGCAAGTTATTGTGCTTAAAGCTGGTTGAATAAATCTATATGTCTATGCCTCCATTATTTTGGATCTGGGAGGGTTAGAGAAACCTGCCACTTTTAAATTTCATCCTCTTAACTGGTGTAAGCATTTTCTCAGTTGAGGTTTCTTCTTCCAAATGACTTTAGCTTGTGTCAAGTTGTCTTAAATTAGGCAGCACAATGGACCAGAAATAAAATTTAAGACAGTGATAGATACACCTATGTACAGATATACAGCTTGGTCTTCATGAGTGTACCCCCAAAATTGCAGTGGGGGCTGCCTATGACTCAGACTTTGTTCCTTATCTTTTGATTCCTTTCCTCTCACTGGGCTACACTGTCCACAGTGGGAAAGGATGAACCTACTCCTAATGACACTTAATTTGCCTGACTTGTTGGTACTTGGGGAGGGGGGTATCCTCTTATCCTCTCAGTGGTGGGACTGTGGAACTGGGAGGAAAAGAGGGAGGTGGCCACAATTGTGGTTTAAGGTGAATAAATAAATAAATGAAAAAGTGGGATACATTGTGAGGATTTTATAAGAGGAAGCTGTGTGTATGGCAGTTATCTCTAAGCAAAAGTTCACTTTGAACTCAGACAGATCACTGGGGCCAACCAAAATTGAGTCTAAGTTGAGTTGGTAGAACACAGAATTTATGAGAATGTGAGCTATAATGCTTACCAGAATCCACTGCAGAACCAACAACCAATGACTCAGAATTAGTTTTATCATAGTTCCAATAAAAATGTTCCAAGTAAAATGTTGAGGGCTTCCAGATTTAAGTTGGTTCTGTGGATCTTATTTGTTTCTATTAGGTGAGTGAAATTTCAGTAACTATACCTTTGAATCCTTAGAATTTAGAGGGGGGTAAAAAGGAATATTTGAAGAATAACATTTTTAAACACCAATATGCTTATTGGGTTTAAGTGAAGTTATATTGACTTAGTTGAAATATGAAGATTTCCCATTGTACTAATATTCTTCATTGCCTCCACTTCAGTCAAATATAAAAAGTTCGTTTCTTCAGAGTCACCTCAAGAACAATTTAAGTTCAGACAGGTTTTTTATGATTATTGTTATTGCAATTGTTTTTTAAAAGAATATTAAAATGTTTTTAGTTTTTCTTTCAATTCCTAATAGTGAACTTTAAAATAACTGAAAAACAGCTCCAATTTTGTAGGAAAATGAAAATTACATTGAAATTTCATAGATCAACTTTTGTTGAACTTTTTGTTTTCTATTGATTAGTTCTTTTGTTAATCCATCCATGCATCCATGTATCCACCCATGCATCCATGCATCCATCCATCCATTCATCCATCCACCCATCTATCCATCCACTACTTCTATCAGTACAACTCAAGCCACCAAGCTTATAGTTATGAGCTATAAGCAAGAACCCCAAATGAAGGTCAACAATATGTTGCAAAAATCGTAAATTTTGTTTTTGTTTTGTAACAATGTAAGAGAATAAAATTGCATAGGAGTTGGATCTTGCCTCATTAATAAATTTCTCTTTCTCCTTTACATTTTTCTTTGATCTTTATAGGAAATTTTATGATACATAGTTCACGAGCTGTGAAACATTGCATTGTATTTTGCTTTTGCTGTATTATGTGACACTTCTAAGATCTAAGGAACAGCAGGCAAAGTGTCTCATAACACACTCATTACTGAATTTTCTCTCCTTGTACTAGATAGTCACAATTAATTTTAATGTGTGTGTTACATCTTCAGCATAAATGTAAAAATATATTAACCACTGTAATGTAATATAGAATAGAAATTAACATTTATTGAGGAAAACATTTTGAGTAACACAGAAGATAAGCAACAGCACTAGTTTTATGATATAATTATTTCTTGCCAGTATTTAAAAGAATTTTTTCATTTACAGCAAAGTTTTCCCTTAAACCTTTGTTAGAGGTTAGTGGGAGAGAATATTTTGTGACTGCTCTAAAAAGCTGAATTTAGAACTGAATTCTTTGCTTTGAAAACAGCAGAAACCACATTAATAATTTATCTTTCTCCTTCATTCATCTCTAACATACCACTCATGTAAATAGCTTTGAACAGATTTGGTACTTAGCATATGCTATAGTTCACTTTAACTCTTCCGAAAGATGTAAGTAAAATTTAAAACTATAATCATGTGCTGTACTTCTCATGCCCTAGATCCTGAGATGCTGTAGAAGTGTCTGCTTGCATCAATTTATTTCCTCTACTGGCTTGCTTCATTACCTGAAATTCTCTTCATTAAAATTTCCTCTTTGATCAAAGTATTGTGCTTCTAGAAGGCCCTTTTTTAATGTAAAACCTTTATTCATTATTTAATGTTACACAATATTCCATCTCAAAATGAGAAGGAGAATTAAGACACACCTTCGAGGCAAAGAACTTGAAATAATAACATTTTGGCTAAAAGAATGAGAAAACTTGGGTCACAAGTGAAATCTCAGCAAGGTAAAAATAAGGTTGAGGGATGACATTGTAATTACCTTCTTAGAGTAAATCACAAATGTCCTTGGTTTACATGTCCTATTTAGAAATAGGATAATCTGAACATTTATAGTAGTTGCATATGTGAAAGATTTTCTGGCTTTACAGAAAAAAGAATAATCAATGAGATGTGGGAACATTGAAGTGTCCAAATAAACTATACCACAAGAGACAGAGTCCAGACAGCGGTCAGGTCTACTCCAAATATTTTTGACCACATACAGCTTGCTACATTCTGCATTATAAGGGCAGAATTCTAGAGTTCTCATTAAAGCAGAGCACTCTAAACCCAACAAGTCATGTCTACCCTGAATCAGTTCCTGTCCCTTCATGTTTGTTACCTTTGTCCTTTCCCTTCCACCTTCACTAAAACTTTATTTTATACTTTTTTCTTCATTTCCTCAATTTCTTTCTTCTCACAGATGGTTGTGTCCACCTACTGCACTATTAATTATTTTAGGACAACTGTTTTAATAATTTTTCTCATTTAGTGTTTTGATTTTATGAACTGTTTGAAACTGGTAAGATTGGGAGCATTGGTCAAACTGCATAGAAATTGGGTGTACTGAGTTGCAATTTTGATTGAATCAAGTAAACAATTTGTTGATTAATTAGTTGTTATCTCCATTTTTTCTTAATGATCAGGTGACTGTGTATGGGCTACCAATGGTGCCTATGTATAGGTTACCAAGTTCCTAAGTCCTATGGTTGCCAATTGTTTTGATCTAAAGAAATGCTGTTTGGATACCTATGTAGTTGTCATTTAACATAAAATAGGAGGAGATTTACTGTTTAATTTAGGTATAGAATATAAAGCAGGTCCATTCTATAGAGGGATGAATTCTTAAATACACATACAGAAGTCTCAGGGACAAAGCCAGGTTTACAAGTAGGCTATAAGATCAACTATAGACAAATGGGATCTCATAAAATTGAAAAGGTTCTGTAATGCAAAGAATGCAGACAACAGGACAAAACAGCTACCTACAGATTGGGAAAAGATCTTTACCAACCCTATATCTGATAAAGGAATAATATCCAAGTTATACAAAGAACCCAAGAAGTTAGACTACAGAAAACCAAATAACACTATTAAAATGGGGTACAGAGCTAAACAAAGAGTTCTCAACTGAGGAATCTCAAATGGCCAAAAAGCACCTAAAGACATATTCAATATCAGGTTACAGCACATACTGGCAAGGATGTGGAGAAAGAAGAACACTCCTCCATTGTTGATGGGATTAGAAGCTGGTGCAACCACTCTGAAAATCAGTCTGGTCATTCCTCAGAAAACTGGAAATAGTTCTACCTAAGGACGCAGCTTTATTATTCCTAGGCACATACCCAAAAGATAATCCAACATATAACAAGGACACATGTTTGAATACGTTCATAGCAGCTTTATTTATAATAGCCAGAAGCTGGATGTAACCCAGATGTCCCAAAAGAGAGGATGGATACAGAAAAAAATGTAGTACATTTGCACAATGGATTACTACTCAGTTATTAAAAACAATGACTTCACAGAATTTTCAGGCAAATGTATGGGACTAGAAAATGTCATCCTGAGTAAACTAACCCAGTTACAAAAGAATACACATGGTATATACTCACTGATAAGTGGATATTAGCAAAAAAATCCTCATAATACCCACGATACAACTCACAGACCATATGAAGCTCTAGAAGAAGGAGGACCAAAATATGTATACTTCAGTCCTATCTAGAAGGGTGAACAAAATAATCACAGGAGGCAGAAGGAGGGAGAAACCGGGGAGGGAGAGAGAAGGGCAAGGGAAAAGTTGGGGCAGGATCAGGCGTGGGAGATTGAAACTGCCTGTGGTTTCATATGAACGGGTTATCAGGTTCTCTGGATGGAGAGCTGGGGCTAGAAAACGACAGGTGACAAGATAAATATAGAGCCAAGGCTATATTTCCTGCTCAAGGCTCAAAATTTAATGGACTTTTCCAAATATTTAGGCGGGAGAAAAAGCCCTTACCCTCAAAGGCTGGAACCAGATCTGCATATCTGGTCTGGCTGTTCACTAGGCATTGGCTTGGGCAGCTGGGCGGGTCACCTGCTTAATTCAGGAATTCGTAGACCTGGAGAAACAAAGAACTTCACCTTCACTCCACCCTAGGTGGAGCAGGATTGTGACTAGCACAGGAATTTCAGCTCATAGGCTGGGAGAACTTCACCTTGGTCAATGTCAAGTTTCTGCCAAGTGACAAGACACCTCAATATTGCTCTCTACAGGAGGAGATGGGGGAAATACAGAGGGTCTAGAAATTAAATAGAGGTGTAGAGCAGTGGGGTGGGGAACTGGGAGTAGCCACTAGAAAGTTCCATATGCCAGAAAAGCAAGATGCTCCCAGGACCCAACGGAGAGATGACATTAGCTGAAAAACCAAACAAAGGGGATAGAGAACCTATAGAGACCATACTCAGAGGTTAGGCAAGGTCCCTGGTTAAGGGAAGGGGCCACCCATCCATCTCAAAAATATTAACCCAGAATTGTTCCTGTCTAAAGGAAATACAGGGACAGAGTGGAGTAGAGACTGAAGGAAAGGCCATCTAGAGAGTGCAGCAACTAGGGATTCATCGCATCTGCAGACACAAAACCCAGACACTACTGCTGATGTCAAGAAGCTCTTGCTGACAGGAGCCTGATATAGCTGTCCACTAGAGGCTATGTACTATGTATAACGCAGCAGAGGATTGCCTTATATTGCAACAATGCAAGGGGAGACTCTTGGTCCTCTGGATGCTCTGTGCCCCAGAGTAGGGGAATGCTAGGAAGGTGAGGCAGGAGTGGGGGTTGGGTGGGGGAGCTCCCTCATAGAATCAGGGCGAAGGAGATTGGGATAAGAGGTTTGTGGAAGGGAAACCAGGAAGGGTGATAACATTTGAAATGTAGATAAATAAAATAACCAACAAAACAAAACGTGACAAAAAAAGAACATTAGACAGGAAACATTATTTAATATCTGAATGACTCTTTGTTCTTGAATTGAACAGAGTAATATGTATCCTCTGGCTTTTCACAATTTTTTTTTTCTGGAGTAAATATGATAAATATAAAGATAATAGAACAAATTATCTGATTTCCAAAGCACAAAAATGAGGGATGTTTCATCTCACTCTTATGTATATTTGAAGATAGATTTTTCTCCACTGAAAATTCATGGAAGACCCAGGTTCCTAACCACCACATTCTTATACTGAACTCAGTCAGCGATGCAATTCCAATGATCAAAGGGTAAGTACAAATTTTGCTATAGAAATAGAAATTAATTCATATAAAATAAACCTCTGGATTCTAAAAGTCCATGCTAACTCTTTCAGGAGATCTTGTAGGAAATCTGGGGTATGAAAAAAGCAACTCTTTATAAGATAGTGCATGTGCACAGCTGAGCCTTTGGCCAGAAAATATTTCTAATGCTTTTGAAGCTTGGCACTGGCGTGGGTTTATATCAGTCTTGAGAGGTACTCAATTGCTAAATGTATAGCAATAATAACAATGTTTATTAACTGTTTGTTCTTCTGATAAAAAATAAGCGTGTTTACTTAAATTAACTAAATGAAGGATAATGGCACATTATCTTATTAAGAAATTGTAATCATGATTTAAATGCAGAGAATAATGTTTAAATTCCTGTCTTGACAATCCTTGAATCCAAGTCATTTCATTTCAGTCACATGTTATATGAATAAAAACAAATAAACAATGGTCACAAAAAAAAGTAAGAATTTTTGATATGAAGGCATATGTAATCTTTAAAATTTTTATTTCATTTGTAAGACAGAAAGTATCTTTAAAAATTACAAAAACATAGGCAGAAATGAGGGCTTAATGTGTAATAACACCTGCTTTCAAACCTAATGACCATAATTCGATTCCTAGAATGAAAGTGATGGAGAAAATTGACTTTAAAGTTGCTGGGGGTACCCAGGCATGCTTGTACATGCACCGTGCCCTCTGCCACACAGGCTAAATTAAATGAATTTACAAAGTGGTAAATACTGCATAAATTTCTTTTAAGTGACCATAATGTTAAGTGACCATTAAATTCAAAAATTTTTAAAAATTTAATCAGTAATCATAATTTAACTATACATATATTAGCATATCATTGTTCACACACATTAGATAAATTTTAACTTTATTCATATATATTGCTTATTCATATATATTTTTGTAAGTTTATTTATTAGTTTACTTACAATCTAATTTAACCAATATTTCTCTGAATTTTTTCAGGGTGTAGTATATGACACAATCAAAATTTGGTATTATATTTTGAGATGAGTCAATAATCTTAACGCAGTTTCCCTAGTGTTTCTATGAAAATGTGAGGTATGTAGTGATTGGTTCTTAATATGCTAAAGACCATTGCAAATGCACTGCAGTAATGTAAATCAGGATGAACTGTACTTATCAGACATCACTGAAAAATCCTTCTCAAATTGGCTTTTAACGTCTCTGTTTGCAATTTATGATTTTGTTCATATTCTTTTTCTGCCCAATATTCCTTTCAGACACTTCTCCTCATTACCCATCCACTTCATATTTTTCTTTTGTATAAATAACTAACTAAATAAATAGTGAATGGCATCAAAGAAAAACAAGTTCAAAATCTGGAGTTCGCATTGTGTTTTCCTTCTTATCAGCATGAGGCTTTCAGGAGTGGAGTTTGTTATATCCAGTAAGTCATTGGAGAAAACTGATATTTGCTTTCCAGGAGGTACCTATAAATTGTTAATTGCTTTTTGGTTAGGTGTGGGAACCCATGTTCACTTTTGCTTTGCAATTCTGTGATCTTATCTAGCTTGAATCTGTATATATCCTGTGCATATTGTCAGAGTCTCTAAGATCATTAGTGTATCAGTTCTGTTGTATATGGAAAACAATTTTCTTGGAGTTGTCTATCATCTTTGTGTTGTACAATCTTTCTGCCTCTTCTTTAGCATAGATATCTGAGCCTTAAAGGGTGTGGTTTGATGAAGACATGCAATTTAGGGCTCAATGTTTCAACCTTTCTCAGATTCTTGGCATATTTTTCAATTTTAGGGATGGGTTTACATAATAGGATTCATGCCCACTCGAAATTAGTTAGATAACCCCATAGTTTTTATGCCACTCTTGCACCAGCATAACTTTTTTTTAATTTTATTTTATTTTCTAAGTTTTTTTTTTATTTACATTCAAAATCATTTCCCCTTTCCCGTATCCTCCCTCCCTGGAAGTCCCATAAGCCCCTTCCCTCCCTCTTTTCCCCATTCAACCCCCTCTCGCTTCTCTGTCCTGGCATTCCCCTACATTCAGTCTTTCCAGAACCAGCATATCTTATAGAAACATCTTATAGCTCACAAGTTTTGTAGCTGGATAATAATGATGACAAATTTTTTTCTTCTGTAGCTAGAGTGAAGCTTCTCATTAAACACCAGCTCAGTTATTCCATGTTTGATACATATATTTTGATGGCATCTTCAGCAATAAGACATGACTGTCAGATTGTGGATGATAGTAAATAGCCCGTTTTAGGGTGGTGGTCTACACCTTTGACTTATAACTCAAAAATATGCACCCAGTTTGTGGTACTGGGATTTTTATTTAGTAGTGCATGGTGTCTGTCTTGGGTTTTTTCTACCTCACTATATTAAATTCCATATATATATATATATATATATATATATATATATATTTCAGGAAGATTCTATAGTAGAAGGTTTCTATATATTTAAAAATGTCTTTAGTGTTGATGAACACTCCCCATATTTCTTCTTTACTTGGTCTTCCCATATTCCTTCCTGTAAATGGGCCACACTTACCAGGCCAAGGTTACCTCATATGGCTGGCAAGATATTAAAATAGGCGCAAGTTGGAGGATCCACTACAAGATTGGGACTGTGACAATTTTAACGAAAACAGAATTTATATACGCCTATCAGACATGGTGATAGTGGCAATTTCCAGGATCAATACAGTTCTAGTTGCCAGGATACAAGGATGTTTGCAAGGTAGGCAGGGTATACAATATTAATATATACAACCAAGTGTCCTGTCAGGCTTCCATACTTCTGTGACTTCTAAGGGAACATACAGAGATACACAAAGCAGCCTGAATGCTTCACTCCCTGAAGGATTGCTCCAGATTCTTAGGAACTACAAGGCACACAAAGCCTCAGAAGCCATGTATTTTAACCTGAAAAATCTATTACACATATCTTTCAAGGTAGTTAGGCCAGGCCAACTCCAGAGTTCCCTACTCTTCCCCATTTAATAATTTGAGTCTAGTCTTATCACTTTATAGCACTGTATTCCATTCCTTATTCCTTGAAAGATCCTCTCTCTGTCATGGTGTCTTGCTAGATACCTAACTTCTGTGTATATTCTAAATTAAACATAGATAAAGCTTAAATGATAACATCCTTATATAAGTGAATAAAGGGATATGTCTGTCTTTATGATTCTGGGTTGCCTTGTTCAAGATGATTGTTTAAAGTTTCATCTGTTTACCTGAAATTACATAATTCTATTTAGATTGGCAGATAAATAACACCCCATTCTGTACATGTTCATTTTTACTATCTACTTACGATTTTTGGACATCTATGTTATTTCCAAATGCTGGTTATTGTGAATTGAGGATCAAAGAATGTTGAAGCCTGTTTAACTCTGTAGTAACATATTGAGTTCCTTGGGTATATCTCTAAGATTGGGATAGCTGGACCTTGTGATGGATATATTTTCATCTATTTAGAAACTGTCAAACAGATATCCAAAATTGCTATATGAGTTTACACTCCAACTAGCATTTTTTCTAACAGGCTCCAGAATCTACTGTTATTTTGTGTTTTAATATTGACCATTCAAATCACAGAAAGATAAAATAGTATTTTCTGTTATTTAAAATATTACATATGATATATCTTGAATATGTTTTTCCTGTTCTCTAACTGAGATCATGGAAGAAGTTTTCACAAATACCTCAACGATATTTTGAGATAACCCTAACCATGCAAGTGAAAGACTTCTATAATAAATCTTTAGAAAATTGAAGAAAGAAACTGAAGAATATACCTAAAGATCAAAAGACACTTTTAGGTTCATGGACTGGTAGTATTAATATTGTAAAACTAGTAACTGTACTAAAATTAATCTAAATATTTAATGGAATTTCAACAAAATTAAAATCAAATTATACATAAAAATTGAAAAAGAATATTACTTTTTCTTTTTAACAGATTTAAGCTATCTAGTGTGTGTGTGTGTGTGGAAGTCCATGATGCAGTTACAGTTAAGTTTTTTGGAAGACAATAAGAATGAATCCATTCTCTGTCTTCTACATGCAGCCATCCAGCATAATCAGAAAGACTTGGTGAAGATGTTTTGTCTCCACTTGTATTTTGGCATGTTCATTTTTTTTTATTTTATTTTTTTAATTTACATTCCAAATCACTTCCCCTTTCCCGTTTCCTCCCTCCCCGAAAGTCCCATAAGCCCCCTTCCCTCCCTCTTTTCTCAATTCAACCATGTTCATTAAAAATTAGGTGTCTGTCGATATAAAGTTATGTCTGGGTCTCCATTTCTAGTCCATTGATCAATTTGTTTGTTTCATGGCAAAACCAGTTTTTACGTCTGAAGTACAACTTGAAATCTGGTTTGATGATTCTACCAGTACTATTAAGATTGTTTTAGTCATTCTGTGAATTTTTTGGTATTTACAAATTATGATTAAGATCATTTTTATTTCCACATTGTGAAATTTATATTATAATTTTGGTGGAGATTGGGTGACTGTCCTTCATATGTTTTTGATAGAATACCTTTTTTTCACAATATTAATTCTACTGATCTGTGAGCATGGAAGATGTTTTCTAATTCTGGTATCTTCAATTATTTTCTTTAATATCTTGGAATTATTAATAATCTGAGTCACATACATCCTTTTTAGGCTTATCTTAAGTTATTTTTGAAGCTTTTGTGAAAGGTATGGTTTCCTGATATTTTTCTTAGTATGTCATTTGTGTACAGTGAAGCTACTGATTTTTATATACTAATTCTGTATCCTGCTACTTAGCTGAGAATATGTATCAGCTGTAGAAGTTTCCTGGTGGAGTCTTAGGATCATTCATGTATAAAATTATATGGTTTGCAAATATAGATACTCTGAGTGCCTCTTAGCTCAGTTGTATCCTCTTCAGTTATCTAAGTGTTCTAGCAAAGACAGAATGTTTCTTTCTAAAATGGATACTTTTACGTAATTCTTGGTATATTCTGTCTTGAATCTTTTTATTTTTTTTAATTTTATTTTATTTTCTAAGTTTTTTTTAATTTACATTCAAAATCATTTCCCCTTTCCCATTTCCTCCCTCCCCGAAACTCCCATAAGCCCCCTTCCCTCCCTCTTTTCCCCATTCAACCCCCTCTCGCTTCTCTGTCCTGGCATTCCCCTACATCCAGTCTTTCCAGGACCAGGGGTCTCTCCTTCCATCTTCTTGGAAATCTATTGATATGCGAATTGTGTCTAGGGTATTCTGAGATCCTGGTTTAATATCCCCTTATCAGTGAAAAGCAAAGAAAGTATTTTCCTAGAAGTGCTGAATGAATATGGCTATAATATATTTAATTGATGATGTAAAGGAAACAAGTAGAATAATAGTGGTAAATTATCCCCTAAGGCTAATGAACTGTATAGCCTCAGGTCTGGGCCCCAATAACTATGCCAAGTATCTCTGTCTGTCTGTCTGTCTGTCTCTGTCAATCTCTGTGTTTCTTTCTGTCTATCTGCCTGTCTCTGAATGTCTGCCGCTCTCTCTCTCTCTCCCCCCCCCCGTGTGTGTGTGTCTATATCCATTCCATCTCTATAAGTCAAGATAATTACCAGCATGATTTCTCTATATTTTTCATTCAAATATTTGGTCTTTTCAGAAATATGCTGTTAGTGTCAAATTTTGGAGGGTAGCCAAGTATTGGCGATATATAGCCTGTATTATATAGAGGTTGTGGTACTTTACTGCACAATAACTCCAAAAGAAGTAACCCTTTCCTGGTTCTTGGTTCTGAAGTCTAATAGAAGCTTTGCCACTCCTTTACAAGATAACTCGAAATAAACTCTTTTTAGATGTGTGTTCTCTAGGAAGCCTTTGTAGTAAATGACTCCAGTCTTAAATTGATTCCTAGTTACTTACTGTTACAGCCATAGATTATTGTGCATATCGACGCTCATTAATAAACATTCTACTTTAAGTAGATAGGGGCTAAAACAGATACCTACAACTGACCAAGGTACAGAGAATAAGAGAATGGAAAGCTCAGCCCTATAGCTATATCATACCTCCTCCTGCCAAAGTTCAGATAATTGCTTAAAAGGAAGGAGAAACATTTTAAGAGCCAGGGGCACTGGACGTTTACAAGAAACAGTGTTTCCTAATATAGCAGAATTGTTTCACATGTGAACTCATAGTAGAAATGACAGCATGTCCAAGACCTGAACAAATTTAAGCCAGACAAAATCCTAACATAGAGCAAGATAGTTGGAAGTAAGTCTGACCCTTACCTCAGTAACTTTTATAGTTTATAGATATTCAGAAATAGTGTAAGGTTCCTTAAAGGGGATAAATATTATTTGGTCAAGACCACACATCCAAGTATATAGGGCAGCACAATTTGAAATTTGCAGCTTTAAAAAGTAAAAGGGAAATAAAGTTAAATGGCTAGATAGAGGGAGGTGAAATTTGCAGGGATGTGGGAGAAATGTATATAGCTAAAATACACTGTACACAATGTTCAAATAATAATTTTTTAAAAAAATAATGTAAAAAACACCAAGTAGAAAAGGATCTGATGATTCAGTGTGTTTGAAGATGTACCAGTCTCTTATAGTGGACTCATTAAAATACCTAGCACTGTCATAGGAGCTCACAACTGTTTGAAACCCTAGTGCCAGTGTCTTTTTCAACACCCAACACTTCATGCACCATATGAAAAGAAATGCATATAGGCAAAATACCCACACACATAAACAAATCGTTAAAATAATAAAATAAAATTTTAAGTTTATTTTGTACGTATCTCATCTTTCAATAGGTTGATCAATTATTTACTCAAAATATGCTAAATTTTTTTTTCAGTGTTAAAAAGACATATGTTACTCAGAACATGTGATTGCTAGATTTTCTTTCATCAACCATAAATGCATGGCTTGGATGGGATTCTAAAACAGAGTATAACACTGGAAAGTCCACTGCATGATAACAGACAAGAAAAAGTAATCGATATTCTTATCCAGCTGTGAATCATGTGATCTACTATAACAACTATTCTCCAAAATTTGCCTATAGGTACAGTAGTGGTAAGGTTATTATTGGAGAAACAAAAAATTATTTTTTATTATATTTAAGGTCTACTCCACAAGAAGGAACTCATCTGCTACTGTTAACTAGGCCAAAGCACATGGCTGATTCATTCATATGTTCTAGAGGAGAAATAAGGTTATTAACCTTTAAATATGGATAGTAATATATTGCCTCATAAAGTTTTATCTTTGCATTCATAGATTAATTTATCTTTCAAATCTCCTTAGAAAAGCTTCTTTTGTAGTAAATAGTGGTTTTCACAGAGACCCCAAATTGGACAATCTGTAGCAAAGAATGGACTGTGGAATGCTTAGTTCTAAATGGGACATTTATACTATAACTTCTCCCATCAAAGTGCAGGGAGCATAACAGAAAAAGGAGCAGAAGCAAATCAAGAATGAGAAATAGTGAACATTGGCAGCCCAACAATATTTCTTTCCATTTCTGGAATGGTACACATAAGAACTCATAGCAGCTATTGCCTTGTGCACAATACCTGCATCAAATTAGACCAGACAGAATTCTAGAATGGATGGGTCAAAGGCTCAGAAAGTCCTACCCATAGTCCAGAAGTTGTTGGTCATTGACGGCTGCTGCAAAAGAAAAAAAAAAATCAGTCTTCTGCAAAGGTGTAACATTTTCCAGCACTTGGCCCTACACCTGTGAATGCATAGGCAACACTAAGTGAAGTCAATGAGTTTTGTTAAAAGACCCAATGAAGTTGATGCAGAACAGTGATGGGGTTTTCATACTAGAGTTTTTGTAGGTAATTGGGGATGAATTTAATCTAAACACATTATATAAATATATGAAATGCTCAAATAAAAAGAATGGAGAAAATAAGGAATATATGTTTTGGATGTATGTTTATCAGATCTTAAGAATTCATAAAGTGCTTGTAGCTACTTAGTGAAGCTATGGCTGCCCCAGTAGAACTCTATTGAGAATTCTCTGTTTAGATATGTACCCATTTTTAAGATTGTATTATTTTGTTTTTTAACTATCTTTCTTGAATTGTTTATACAACTTGGACTTTAGTTCTCTATCAGGTATGGAGTTTGTAAAAGTATTTCCATATTCTGTAGCCTTCTACTTTCTCTGAATGACAGTATGCTTTGAGTTATAGAAACTTTTCAGTTTAATGAGATCTTGTTTATTAATTGTTGATCTTTGTACCTGTACTATCAGTGTTCTTTTCAGAAAGACTTCTCTTGTGCTAATGACGTCAAAACTATTCCCTACTTCTCTTCTATCAGGTTCCGCGCACCTGGTTTTAGATCCATGTGAACCTGAATTTTGTGCAGAGTGATATGTATGAATGTAGGAAAATGATCTGTAGGCTTATCTTTTTCAAAAACATTGTAATGGATGTACTTAAATGTTTTAACTTCCCTTCTAGCCCACTACCCACAAGGGGCAGTGGAAAAGAAAGGTTAATAGGGCAAAGAAGGATGAGGACATGTATGGAAACAGTTCTTTGGGGCAAATTCAAACTGCATTGTCAGAAAATCAGTACTTCCTTTAACAGAATCAGCAGCAGTAGTTTGATCCACTCACAAACACCATTCACAAATCAGCAATGGTAGTTCAATTCAGAAAAAAGACACAAGGTTCTGATAAAGGGCTGGAGACAGCTGAAGCAGCCAAATTATCACCAGAAGTTATTTGGTGCCTTTCTTTCTATGAAGTCATGCCAAAGATGATCAGCAAAGAAGTCTAGGTGATCCAATGACACAAGGCAGTGTCCACTGTCTGTTGTCCCTTTCCAATTGTCACTTGTTCTCTTAAGCGTCTACTCTAGTAAAACATTACATGTCTTTTTGCTCGGCAGGATCCAGAAAAACACCATGTGTCTGTTCTCAGCAAAACATCCTCCCACACGTCTGCTTCAGATACAAAACATCCTATCATAAAACACATTCCAGATTAAAAGATCACATGATATAACTGAGTTTTCAAAGAAATCCACTTCAAAGTAAATTCCACTTTAGTGGTCCCACAGAAATCTTCAAAAGCACAGGTTGTGGCCAAGGGCCTATGTTTCTCTCCCTAAACAGACAGAAAGATCCCATTGTTGAATACAAGTCCATACAACTAATTGAATAGTGAGAAGTCAAACTGATGCCTACATAGATCCTTCACCTTTGTTTTAGTATTTTTGATATGAGAAGATACTCCGCAGGCTACCGAAAGAAATGTCAATAAAATCCTGGACACAAAACCTTTGATGTACTATCTGTTCTACCTTCAAAACATACTAGGGCAAAAGATGAAGCTGAATAACCAACCAAAACTTGATTTTATTTAAGTCCTACTCAAGGAGTTAAAACCCTTACTCAATACTACTTGTGTGATTGCAAACCAGAGACTAGATAGCCAAGAGACTTAGAAAAAAATAATACTGGTATAAAAATTAATAAATTGCCTCCTGTTGATATTCTGTTGTACCCCTGGATCAATGCCATATTTAGCCATTATCAGAGAATCTTCCTCTAGCATCAAACAAACAAATCCAGAGCCCCACAGTTAGATGTTACGGAGAGAGAGAATGTGTTTGTGTGTGTGTGTGTGTGTGTGTGTGTGTGTGTGTGTGTGTGTGTGAGAGAGAGAGAGAGAGAGAGAGAGAGAGAGAGAGAGAGAGAGAGAGAGAGAGAAACCTTGGAACACACAGCTGAAAATGGGTTGTCTCCGTCAAATCCCTCCATTCAGAGGTCAGGAAACTCTGTAAAAGAAAAGGCAGAAAGCATAAAAGAGCCAATATGTATGAAGTACACTAGGAGAATAAGACCTTGTATATTAACTGAACAAATATTTTAACTCACCAAGACTGAAACATCAATCACAGGACTAACATGGGACTACACCAGGTTTTCTGTTGATGTATTATAGCTTTCAGTTTAGTGTTCTTATGAGACTACCAAATATGTGAATGAGTGAGTCTCTGATAATTGTGCATTCTCTAGGGTCTATTTTTCTTCTCTTAGTTTGCCTTGCCCATCTGGGATGTTATACTTTTTGTTTTGTCTTATTACATTTCATTTTGTTTTGTTGTTATCTCCTGTTGTTTTCCAGTAAGAGACAGAAAAGGATAGGAACCAGGTAGGAGAGGAGGTATAGAGGTACTGACAATTAGAGGGAGGAGAAACCATAATAAAGTTATATTATATGATAAAAGTATCTATTATATATATATATTTATTTTTTATATTTTTATTTACATTCAAAATCATTTCCCCTTTCCTGTTTCCTCCCTCCCCGAAAGTCCCATAAGCCTCCTTCCCTCCCTCTTTTCGCCATTCAACCCCCTCTCATTTCTCTGTCTTGGCATCCCCCTACATCCAGTCTTTCCAGGACCAGGGGTCTCTCCAACTATCTTCTTGGAAATCTATTGATATACGTATTGTGTCTAGGGTATTCCGAGATTCTGGGTTAATATCCCGTTATCAGTGACTGCATACTATGTGTGTTCTTTTGTGATTGGGTTACCTCACTAAGGATGATATTTTCAAGGTCTGACCATTTGCCTAGGAATTTTGTGAATTCATTGTTTTTAATTGCAGAGTAGTATTCCATTGTGTAAATATACCACATCTTCTGAATCCATTCCTCCGTTGAGGGACATCTGGGTTCTTTCCAGCTTCTGGCTATTATAAATAAGGCTGCTAAAAACATAGTGGAGCATGGGTCCTTATTGAATGCAGGTAAAACCTCTGGGTATATGCCCAGGAGTGGTATAGCAAGATCCTCCAGGAGTGTCATGCCCAGTTTTCTGAGGAACCGCCAGACTGCTTTCCAAAGTGGTTGTACCAATTTGCAATCCAACCAGCAGTGGAGGAGTGTTCCTCTTTCTCCACATCCTCGCCAACAACTGCTGTCTCCTGTGTTTTTGATCTTAGCTATTCGGACTGGCGTGAGATGGAATCTCAGGGTTGTTTTGATTTGCATTTCCCTAATGACTAAGGATGATGAACATCTCTTTAGGTGCTTCTTAGCCATTAGATATTCTTCAGGTGAGAACTCTTTGTTTAGCTCTGTACCCCATTTTTTAATAGGATTACTTGTCTGTCTGGAGTTTAAATTCTTGAGTTCTTTGTATATTTTGGATATTAGCCCTCTGTCGGATGTAGGGTTGGTAAAGATCATTTCCCAGTTAGTTGGTTGCCGCTTTGTCTTTTTGACAGTGTCTTTTGCCTTGCAAAAACTTTGTAATTTAATGAGGTCCCATTTGTCAATTATTGATCTTAGAGCATAAGCTATTGGAGTTCTATTCAGGAAATTCTCCCCTGTGTCCATATGTTCAAGTTTCTTCTCTAGTTTCCTTTCTATTAGTTTCAGTGTGTCTGGTTTTATGTGGAGGTCCTTGATCCACTTGGGATTGAGCTTAGTGCAAGGAGATAAGAATGGGTCAATTTGCATTCTTCTGCATGTTGACCTCTAGTTGAACCAGCACCATTTGTTGAAAAGGCTATCTTTTTTCCACTGGATGGTTTTAGCTCCTTTGTCAAAGATCAAGTGACCATAGGGGTATGGATTCATTTCTGGGTCTTCAATTCTGTTCCAATGATCTACATGCCTGTCACTGTACCAATATCATGCAGTTTTTAAAACTATTGCTCTGTAGTACAGCTCGAGGTACAGGATACTGATTCCCCCAGAGGTTCTTTTACTATCGAGAATAGTTTTAGCTATCCTGGGTTTTCTGGTACTCCAGATGAACTTTTGAATTGCTCTTTCTAACACTATGAAGAATTGAGTTGGGATTTTGATGGGGATTGCATTGAATCTGTATATTGCTTTTGGCAAGATGGTCATTTTTACTATATTCATCCTGCCAATCCATGAGCATGGCAGATTTTTCCATCTTCTGAGGTCTTCTTCAATTTCTTTCTTCAGAGACTTGAAGTTCTTGTCATATAGATCTTTCACTTGTTCGGTTAGAGTCACACCAAGATACTTCATATGGTTTGTGGCTATCGTGAAGGGTATCATTTCTCTTCTTTCTCAGCCTGCT
Organism: Tokudaia tokunoshimensis; assembly: GCA_036184795.1. Taxonomy (NCBI): domain Eukaryota; kingdom Metazoa; phylum Chordata; class Mammalia; order Rodentia; family Muridae; genus Tokudaia; species Tokudaia tokunoshimensis. The sequence goes on along the minus strand of BTHU01000014.1, from coordinate 51,322,643 downwards.
TATACTTTGAGTATAGGAAGGCTACTGACTTGTATGAGTTGATTTTATATCCTGCCACTTTGTTGAAGTTGTTTATCAGCTGTAGGAGTTCTCTGGTGGAGTTCTTTGGGTCGCTTAAGTATACCATCATATCGTCTGCAAATAGTGATAGTTTGAATTCTTCCTTTCCAATTTTTATCCTTTTGACCTACTTTTGTTGTCTAATTGCTCTAGCTAGAACTTCAAGTACTATACTGAAAAGATATGGAGAGAGAGGGCAGCCTTGTCTAGTCCCTGATTTTAGTGGGATTGCTTCAAGTTTCTCTCCATTTAGATTGATGTTGGCTACCGGTTAGCTGTAAATTGCTTTTACTCTGTTTAGATATGGGCCTCGACTTCCTGATCTTTCCAAGACCTTTAGCATGAAAGGATGCTGAATTTTGTCAAATGCTTTCTCAGCATCTAATGAGATGACCATGTGTTTTTTTTTTTGAGATTGTTTATATAGTGGATTACATTGATGGATTTCCTTATATTGAACCATCCCCGCATCCCTGGGATGAAGCCTACTTGATCGTGGTGAATGATCGTTTTGATGTGTTCTTGGATTCGGTTGGCAAGAATTTTATTGAGTATTTTTACATCGATATTCATAAGAGAGATTGGCCTGAGATTCTCTTTCTTTGTTGGATCTTTGTGTGCTTTTGGTATTAGCGTAATTGTGGCTTCATAGAACGAGTTGGGTAGTGTTCCTTCTGTTTCAATTTTGTGGAACAGTTTGAAGAGTATTGGTGTTAGGTCTTCTTTGAAGGTCTGATAGAATTCTGCACTAAAACCATCTGGACCTGTGCTTTTTTTGGTTGGAAGACTTCCAATGACCACTTCTATTTCTTCAGGGGTTATAGGACGGTTTAGATGGTCTATTTGATCCTGATTTAATTTTGGTATTTGGTATCTGTCAAGGAAATTGTCCATTTCCTTGAGATTTTCTAGTTGTGTTGAATACAGGCTTTTGTAGTAGGATCTGATGATTTTTTGAATTTCCTCAGTTTCTGTTGTTATCTCTCCCTTTTCGTTTCTGATTTTATTAATCTGGATACTGTCTCTTTGCCCTCTGGCTAGTCTGGCTGAGGACTTATCTATCTTGTTAATTTTCTCAAAGAACCAACTCCTAGTTTTTTTGATTCTTTGTATGGTTTTATTTGTTTCTACTTGATCAATTTCAGCCCTGAATTTGATGATTTCCTGCCTTCTACTCCTCTTGGGTGTATTTGCTTCTTTTTATTCTAGGGCTTTCAGGTGTGCCATTAAGCTACTAGTGTATGCTGTCTCCTGTTTTTTTTTGGCGGCACTCAGGGCTATGAATTTTCCTCTTAGCACTGCTTTCATTGTGTCCCATAAATTAGGGTATGTTGTGCCTTCATTTTCATTAAATTTCAAAAAGTCTTTGATTTCTTTCTTTATTTCCATCTTAACCAAGTTATCATTGAGTAGAGCATTGTTCAGCCACCATGTGTATGTGGGTTTTCTATTGTTTTTGTTGCTATTGAAGACCACCCTTATTCCATAGTGATCTAATAGGAGGCATGGGATTAGTTCTATCTTCTTATATCTGTTGAGGTCTGATTTGTGACCAATTATATGGTCGATTTTGGAGAAGGTACCATGAGGTGCTGAAAAGAAGGTGTATTCTTTTGCTCTAGGAAGAAATGTTATATATATATATATATATATATATATAGATATAGATATATATATATATATATATATATATATATATAACAGATATATATATATATCTGTTAGTTCCATTTGGTCCAAGGCTTCAATTAGATTCACTGTGTTCCTGTTTAGTTTCTGCTTTCCTGAACATCCATTTCAGAGAGCCAGGTGTTGAAGTCACCCACTATTATTGTGTGAAGTGCGATCTGTGCTTTGAGCTTTAGTAAAGTTTCTTTTACAAATGAGGGTGCCCTTGCATTTGGAGCATAGATATTCAAAATTGGGAGTTCTTCTTGGTGGATTTTTCCCTTGATTAGTATGTAGTGTCCTTCTGTGTCTTTTTTGATGACTTTAGGTTGAAAGTCAATTTTATCTGATATTAGGATGGCTACTCCTGCTCATTTTCTGGGACCATTTGCTTGTAAAATTGTTTTCTAGCCTTTTACTCTGAGGTAGTGTTTGTCTTTGACACTGAGGTGCATTTCCTGCATGCAGCAAAATCCTGGGTCCTCTTTACGTATCCAGTCTGTTAGTCAATGTCTTTTTATTGGGGAATTGAGACCATTGATATTAAGAGAGATTAAGTAATAGTGATTATTGCCATCTGCTATTCTTAATGCTATCTTTATGTTTAAGTGGTTATCTACTTTTGGGTTTGATCAAAGAAGGTTACTATCTCGTTTTTTCCAGGGTGTTGTTTCTCTCCTTGTATTGGCAGTTTCCACATATTATCCTTTGCAGGACTGGGTTTGTGGAAAGATATTGTGAAAATTTGGTTTTATCATGGAATATCTTGGTCTCTCCATCTATGGTGATTGAGAGTTTTACTGGATATAGTAGTCTAGGCTGGCATTTGTGCTCTCTTAGTGTTGGCATGAGATCTTCCCAGGATCTTCTGGCTTTCATAGTCTCTGCTGAGAAGTCTGATGTGATTCGCATAGGTCTTCCTTTGTATGTTACCTGTCCTTTTTCTCTTACTGCTTTTAATATTCTTTCTTTGTTTAGTACATTTGGTGTTTTGATTATTATGTGACAGGAGGTATTTCTGTTCTGGTCCAGCCTGTTTAGAGTTTTGTAGGCTTTTCGTACCTTCATCAGAGTCTCTCTTTTTCAGTTAGGGAAGTTTTCCTCCATAATTGTGTTGAAGATATTTACTGGCCCTTTAAGTTGCAAAACTTCACTCTCATCTATACCTATAATCCTTAGGTTTGGTCTTCTCATTGTGTCTTGGATTTCCTGGATGTTTTGGGTTACACGGTTTTTGCATTTTGCATTTTCTTTGACTGTTGAATCGATGCTTTCTATGGTATCTTCAGCACCTGAGATTCTTTCTTCCATCTCTTGTATTCTATTGTTGATGTTTGCATCTATGATTCCTGATTTCTTCCCAAGGTTTTCTATCTCCAAAGTTGTCTCCCTTTGTGATTTCTTAGTTGTTTCTACTTCCTTTTTTAGTTCCTGGATGGATTTCCTGAGATCCTTCACTTGTTTGTTTGTATTTTCCTGTATTTCTTTAAGGTATTTTTCCATTTCCTCTTTCAGGATTTCTGCCTGTTGACCCAAGTTCTCCTGTATTTCTCTAAATGATTTTTGTGTTTCCTCCTCATGGGCTTCTATCTGTTGATCCATCGTCTCCTGCATTTCTTTAAGCAATTCTCGTTTTTCCTTTGTACTGGTATCTATCTGTTGATTCATTTCTTTAAGCAATTTTTGTGTTGCCTTCCTATGGGCATCCGTCTGGTGACCCATATTTTTCTGCATTTCTTTATGCAATTTTTGTGATTCCTTTGAAAGTGCATCTACCCGTTGATTCATTTCTTTAAGCGATTTTTGTGTTGCCTCCCATGTGCCTCCATCTGTTGATCCATGTTCTCCTGCATTTCTCTAAGAGATTTTTGTGTTTCCTTTGTAAGGGCTTCTAACCCTTGATTCATGGTCTCCTGTAATTCTTTATTGGATTTATTTGTGTCCTTCTTTTGATCCTCTAATAGCATCATGAGAAGTGATTTTAAATCCAGATCTTGTCTTTCGGGTGTGGTGGGGTATCCAGGACTTGCTGCTGTTGGAGAGTTGGGTTCGGATGGTGCCATATTACTTTGATTTCTGTTAGTAACGTTCCTACGTTTGCCTTTTGCCATCTGGTTACCTCTGGTGTTAGTTGGTCCTGCTGTCACTGGCTGTTTGTTGGACCTCCTGTGAGTCTGCAAAGCTATTTCTTGCCCCCCTGGATTACTGGGATTCCCCTGGCACCGATTTTTGGGGCCTGCCCTGCTCCTGAGTGACTTTGGATACCTGATGTGCCTTGCCCCAAGTGATGTTATATTGGGGAATACCTGCACATCCAAAGGCTCAGCGTAGTGGATTCTTGGAGCAGAGGTCACCAAAGGGAGGCTGGTAGGCTCCCGCCCTGTGCAGGGGTGTGTGATCTCTCCCAGAGGGGGGTGAGGGGGCCTCCCTCTGCTGGGCAGAAGTCCCACAGCGGGGCTGGCTTGTCGATTACTGCAGACCTGCCCAGCTCTTGGGAGCACGGTACACACCAGCTGCCTGAGACCCAAGCAATATTATACCTGTCTGTTTCTGAGCCTGGTGTTCCCAGCTGCCCTGGTGCTGGGTCAAAGATGGCGGAGTGCACTTTGCACTCTCTCGGGAGGGCAAATCACTCTGAGGGGGAGATGGCCCACAGCAGAGATGGCGCCCAGACGACCGCAGAGCTGTCCTGCTCTTGGGAGCAGATGGAAGCCCCAACAGGCCGTGTCCCTAGCAATGTTATATTGGGAAGAACCTGGATACCTGTCTCCTCAGTGTAGTAGATCCAGGAACAGAGGTTGCTAAAGGGAAGCTGGTAGGCTCCCGCCCAGTGCAGGGGTCCCTCTGCAAGGCAGAAGTCTCACAGCAGAGCTGGCGCGCTGGTTACTGCAGATCTGCCCAGCTCTTCGAGCAGGGTACACACAAGCTGCCTGAGACCCAAGCGATATTATGCCTGTCTGTCTCTGATCCTGGCGGTCCCAACTACTCAGACACTGGAGCCAAAAGTATCTATTTTTAATTAAAGGGGGAAATGGAAATGAACAGAAAGAAAAAAAATCAGAAGAAGCAGGTCAACAACAGGTCTAACATACAGTTGTCTGATACATACTTTAATGAATAAAGTATTTCAAATTGTTTTGTGTAAAAGGATAATTATGTATGAATTTATATAATCAAAATGAATCTTGTTCTAATGCCCATTCTTTCTCAAAAATATGTGAATACAATGTACTTGGTTGGTACTTGCTAATACGTAAGTCTCTGTTTCATGTTAAATATATAAACCTCATCTTTCATAGTGCATATTGCCAGGCATTATAGTGTCAGTATAAAGAGGTGCTATGAAATATAAGGTATTACAAGGATTAGATCTTTGAGATGTGATGTATTGTCATTACTCACTGTTCTATTCACTAATTTAAGAGCTTTTCAGATTAAGCATCTTATATAGTTCTCTTGAATGCATCTTTTGAAGTGCTAATTTTTATTATCATGCATATGTATGTATAACATCATGTATTTAGTTTTATACAACATGAGGTGGATTTGAATACTTTTGAAGAATTACAGGAGTAATAATTTTAGGAGTAAGACAAATTTAATAAATCTTTTCATATTTTACATACATGGTATATTTTCTAAGAACTATTATAATTTAACCTTATATTATCTGTGATATATTTTAATTTGCCTTTTTCTATATCGAGGCTGAATTCATTGGACATCTGCACCTGCATTGAAGATAGTACAGTATAAAATATTGTATATGAGGCACAAAAGAAATATAAATAAACAGAAAGGAAAGTGACATAAAATGACTGAAAAAGTATTATCAAGTAGGAACTAGGAACTGTCAGAGAGAAAAGGCAGGAGATAGTATTGAAAGAGTCACTAAGCAAACTTTACCAATTGTGATGAGAAGCATGCACACCAATATTAAGCAGTTCAAGAAATCCAACTGTGGTAGGCCAATAATACACTGAAATATATTAGTATAAAACTGTCAAATGCTAAATACAGAAAGCAGCTGGAGAAAAGGGAATCAACTAATGACATATACTGTATCCCAAGTAAATTTAGAAGCAGAGTGCTTATCCAAAACTTTGGTGAACAGAAGAGAGTGTGTTGATATAATTGAAGTGATTCACATAAGTAAATTTTAATTAAGCATCCTACGACAGTTAATTTTTTCAACGTTATGGGATGCACAATCTCATAGATTCCAAGTGTCTGGGCATATCTTTGAAAGGTTATCAAAATTAAAAGTAGATTTGAAGCCTGCCAGTGTGGAATCATATAGACTTGTTTAGAATGCTCCATTCTATGAGTTGGGATCTTGGGTTGAATAAAAAGAAGAAAAAAGGTGAGCAATAATATTCCTTGTTCTGCTTGGCATGGCAAGATTTAAGAATATACTCGCAAAGCCAACATAGAATCAAAGACTTAAGAGAGAAAGAAAACAAATTTTTGAGTATAAATACAAAATTCATATAACAAAATATACCAAATCCATAGGTAGTAGCAGTGCCAGCATTATGGAGTATATTTACGACTGTACCTGTTTACAAAAGAGAAAGAAAAAGGTCTGGAAATGCAGTTTAGCAGTGGCTTTTACCCTCCTCCGTGTGGTGCAACTATTTCTGGCTTTTGGAATAGGGTTGTTTACTGGGTACTTTTGTATATTCGAATTCTATATTTTTAATGTGCTAAGGTAGTGTGGTACAATAGAGATTGCATTGAGGCTCAGAAGAGGCTTTGTACTTTTGAATAGTGTTATTCTCATAAAAGATGGTTAGGATTTTCTCAACTCAATACATTTTGCATTGTGAAGTGTTGAGCATGTGAGGATGAGAGTTCGAAGATAATGGTTTAAAAGTGATGCATTTTGTTATCATATAAAGGGACAACGTGGTGATGGCTGGTATTGATTATCAAATTGACAGGGTCTAATATTACATAAGAGACAGGACTTATAGCAATCTTGTCCAAATTCATCACAAGCAAATTTCATCTCTATTATGGATAAAAGTGTACTCATATAATTGGGTTTGTTGGTAGAATTTCTTGACTTCCTATTAGTCTTATGACTTCATGCTTCATTCTGTGGTTGGTCTATTTGCTATTAACATGCTATGGAGAGGATAAAACAGGTAAGACAGATTTTTCTTTTCCTTTTCTTGCCTATTAGTTGAGAAGCAACAACTGGAAGTGCTGTTTGAGTATCTATCTTTGAGTTTTTCTTTAATTTATACCCTTTTGGGAGATAGTTGGGAGAGTGTAGAACCTAAGGACAGGTAATACAAGGATTGCAGCAGCCTGCAGACAAAGGATGGGGTTGGAAAATACTCTCTCAGAGCTGACTTCTACCTTCCTGTGATACTGCAAGGATATCCAAATCCAGGATCCTCATTGCTGCTGGTTTGAATTTGTTACCTCTCATGATCTGAGGGAATAACAGAGGTCTGAGTTACAACCCTTGGAGAAGTTAGAGGATTACTCAGTTAGTTCATATTTAGAAGTTGGAGAGGTGGGTGGGGGTGTCTTTGTAGAATGATGAATGTAGGTAGAGTGAAACTGTGTGGCAAGTATTAATGCTCATCCTCTCACATATCTCAGCGTAACCTTCAGAAACTAAGGTATTTTTGGTTTGTTTTTGCAGAATTAATAGATTGACATAGCAGGAATTGCTTTGATGGGGTGCAAGAGAGAAGGGTGATTAATTTTATATTTCTTATATTACTAGCTTTTTCTTCATAAAATTTAGAATTTTTTTGGAGACCCCACTAGTGGCTATTAAGAAATGCTCCCTCTTGTTTTCATTTCTGACTCTAAGAAGTTATGAATGGGTCAGTGTGAGAAAGCATAAAGAAGAGACAGGAGGACATGCTGTAATTGATTTAGAAATTCAAAGGGCTTTTATAGTAGCTAGATATCTGGGTCTCGTATTTACATTTCACCCTGAAAGATTAATGAAAAAAATGTGTATAGTCACATGTCTATTTTTGTTATGAAATAGGAACATTAGTACTTGCTCACTCTTTCTGTTTTGCTAGCATGTTATTATCTATGCCAAAAAATGTGAGCTGCCTTTGTGAAATGTTAAATTTTTAAACTCAGAGTTGGCAAAATACATAATCAAAAGAGTATAAAGGCAATGCAAAGAGTTGAAAATAAGTTTAAATCATATAACTGATGAGACATATATAAACAGAATATATAAAGTATTCACCAAAGTTAGCAGCTAGGAAGATTTTCAAAAGCCTAGGAAATGATGTGACTAGACATTTCTTCAAACAAGTTATAAATACAGCCAATAAACGTGTATCATAATGCTTGGCAACACTAACCACAAGGAACTGAATCAAAATTACATCAAGGACATCTTTATCTGGGCATATCAAAGGCATTGTACTCAAGAAATCCCTTCAGCCAAAATTCTATGCATTATGCCTATAGTCTATGTCCATCATCATTTCTTCATGAGCGGGAGAGGGGCCCATAATGCCCTACCCTTCCTAGAGGGAGTATTGTCAGTTTGCAGTTGTTGGACAGGGAATGTCATTTTCTTCAATATTATAGATACTAATTGGTTTGTCTTGCTTATGCGTGGACATGAAACTATAATTAAACCCAATGGATCATTCACAATAATACACATGAAAGCAATGAAGAATACTTGTTAGAAATAGTTCCAGTCTTAAGAGATGGGATGAAAATAGAGAATAAAATGATTAACACCCATTATTTAAATATCTAATAATATAAATAAAAAAAATCTGCCTTAACTACCATATGAATCCGAAGTTGGGCTGGTCACTGGGATGCTTTTCATTCAGTCTCCTCTGCATTTTTGCCCCTGAAATTCTTTTAGACAGAAACAATTCTGGGTCAGAAAATTTGACTGTGGTTTAGCAACCCTGTCCCTCCACTTGAGGCCCTATCTATGTACTAGAGGCAGACTCTTTGAGTTCCCTCTCTCCATTTTTGGACATTTTGGCTAAGGCTAACCCCCTACCCCCCACCCCCGCATTCAGTTCTGAGAGTCTCTCACCTCTCAGGTGTCTGTTAGTTTCTAGAGGGTTCTCCCAGCTTCCACCTCCAAAGATGCATATTTCCATTCACTCTCCTGGCCCTCAGTGATTCTGGAAAAATAATCATTCATGAATGAGATTTTCCATGAAAGTTAGTCATCTGGTTTCATTTTTCTACACCAGCTCCTTCATTTCTTTGCTTTCCAACTGTGAGCACAGAAGTGTACATATACACACATTGATTCTCCAGAAACAAAAGTTTTAATGGGAGAACCTAAAAAAGAAGATCTTGAAACAACCGTATCTTGATAGCCTCATGAAAGAAATTCAAATCATCATTGGCTCATGTCACTAGTGAATAGGAATGTCTGTGGGAAATTTTCTAGAGTAACGATTGAAGTGGAAAGGCCTAGTCCACTGTGGACAGGAATATCTCTGGGAAGTTCATCCTGGCTTGTGTGGAAAAGGACATCAAGCAAGCCATGAAAATCCAGCCAGTTAGTAAGCAGCATTCCTCGGTAGTCTCTACTTCCATCTCTGCCTTTCAGTCACTCACTACATTCCTTGCACGTCCTCCTTTTCACACTTCAAAGATGGACAATAAAGTGTAAGCTGAAGTACATTCCCCCATTTTCCATTTTTTTCTTGTGGCCTTTATCACAACAGCAGAAAGCAAACTAGGATACACACAAATCTATAATTCATCCCTTAAGCCCTGAAATACAATATCTTTATTAAGTTGAGAGCATATATGTTCCACTCATATTTAATCTTCAGTCAATAGTTCTGACTGCCATTTTAATTCATTCATTCTGAACTCAGAGATTTATTCTGTTGGTCCAGATCATTCATAGTATTTTAGAAATATTTCTTGAATAAACAATTTTCACTAAGTGACATCTACTCCATTTGAATTTAAACTATTAGATCACTGAAAACCAAGGTTTTACATATATTTATACCTCAAGTAACCTTTTAAATTTCTGAACTGCTGCAATTATTTATTTAGCCTTTTACTACTTGTTAATCTTTGTGACAATTATTTCATAGTTAATTAATCCTTAAAATAGTTATATTTTACCAAAACAGGTTTATCGATGACATAAATTTAGACTCCCAGAAGTTAGCAAATTACACAAGGGCACATAGTCAATAAAAGACAAACTTATTTACTTATTGCTTTTAATTTCTAAGAAGTTGAAATTAAGATAGAGGAAGCCAGAGAGCTGTGCATATAAGGATAAAGGCAGTGAAAGTGTAAATATACTCTCTAAACAAAACAGAGTATTGAAACTGTAACAAAGACAGAGAACATGAACAGTGCTTCCCATGATCCTTTGTGGTCTTTACACTTTACACTTCCTCCTTGTTTTTCAAAGACAAGTTCTTAATGGTTCATCATAAAATGTATGGAACAGAGGTCATACATTATCTTCTACTTTTGTGCCTTAAATTATTTGTCATTTTATTTTTAAAACTGAGTATAAACTATTTGTGAGTATATGTATATGACAGTTCTTGATGTCTTGATTGATATCAGATTTCTAATATTATGATTTAAGTGCTATAAATGTATCAAGTATTCCCTTATAGGCAAAAACTTAAATAATTAGAAAATACATAGAAATGAACATTCTGAATAAAATGATAAAACTTTTGGGAAACTGTTACTCCTTTGCAAAATGGGGTTTCTTCGGGGAATCATTAACAGTCCTCACTTCCATTCCTTCACCTCGAACCCCACTTAACATTTTAACCTTTAGTATTCCTCTTCTTCCTCTTTTAAATGAGAATCCTAAACTCCTATCATTTTTAAAATTGTTTTTGTTGTAATATAGATAGTTTTAAGCCATCCCTCAAGCTATGAATCAGTATATTGAGTGTTGCTGAAGACAGCACACACCTTGACTTCAAAACACAGAGAAATCAATCTTAGCTCTAAACTTACCCCTTCCTGACTAGCTTCCATTGTCTCAAAAGGTTCTATGCCAACTACTGGAGGAGAAAATGCATCACTTGTCCTGTCAGCACTGGACACTATATACTAAGGCACTTCCACTGCAGCCAAGATGTTCTTGGGGAAGAACAACACAATTTTTACTGGGTTAACTAACTGCTCTCTGATTGTATATATGGTTTTCTCCACAGGAGGAAGTCCCATTATTTATGCTTTAACTTTTCACTAAAGTCCATGGCTGGGGAGGTCCTAGGCCTTTTAGTAGAACCTGCTATTGCTATTTTGCTAAACAACCATGATGGCAATCTGCTTTCCACATTTTCACAATTGTATTCATTAACCTGGGCTTCTCTACACATTTGTCAGAAAAGCTTACTTTTATATTGGGCAGTGGTTAATAGATAGATACTTGATTATTAAATTGCTGAGAATTAGGAACTGAGATCTTCCTTAAATGGAATATCTATATTAACCTCACCATAGGGAAGGCTCAACAAATACCTTGAGAGAGGAAGACAAAAATATGTTAACTGCAGAAACACAAAATGGAGTGCTATGTAATACTTTCTTCTGGATTATGCAAATATAAACCACCAAGTATGGTTACCTATCTAGGACTGACAAAAAAATTAAACTAACCAAACTCCAGGTGTGGATTGAGTAGATGCTCTCCGTAACACATGCTTAGCTGAAGAACTATTGATACTGCATAATTTCTGGGATAGAATCATTATTGAGGATGTGGTCATTAGTAGGTTTTCTGTGCTTTGTGGATAGACCCACATACATGGCATATACTCAGCACTAACAAGTCTTTTAGAATTAACAAACAAAACAAAAAATATGAAATTGTCTGGAGGGAACAAATGATCATGTGGGAAAGTTTAAGAGGAGAGAAGGTGAGAGGTATTCATGTGTGACATCCTCAATCAAATATGACATTCTCAAAAATAAGAATTGAGTGAAACAAGTAAATGGTCATGAATAACATTAGTAACAGCAGAATAGCAACAATTGAGAATGAGGAACAAAATAAAAAACAGAATTCATATCCTGTATTTTTGGAAATCCTTATAATTCCCTCTTGGATACTCATGCATAGCAACCTAATACAGGACTCTAATATAACTTGCTTTCTTTGATACACAGTTCAGGTTTCTGAATTCCAAATCTTTTTGCCTCACCGAGTTGCTTTACTCAAGTTTAGCTACTGCCTTAAAACAAAATAAAGTGTGACTTGATGAAAAGGTTTTTTTCCACCACTCTTGAATGTATGTTCAGTGTATGTATGTGTGTGTGTGTGTGTGTGTGTGTGTGTGTGTTTATGAATGTGCAATAATGTGTGTGAGAGACAGCGAGAGTATGTGTATGTTTGTGTGAGTGCGTCTATTTTTCTGACCTCTTTAAATTTCTATAACATGTGTATTATCATCTTCATCTTAGCTTCTCAATTTTCAGATGATTTCTCATTGTGCAAGTAAGGAACTACAGAAATACACATTTCAAGAAACATCAAATTGCTATATAACTCCTAACATCCTGAACCATCAATGGTCCTGTAATTACAAAGACCTGGAGCACAACAAGTGGCACATTGGTACATACCTCACAGCAGCCTTCATGTCATATCATGGCACTTATGAGAAATCATCCTATGAAATAGGATATAATAACTAAGAAAATGTCAGTAGTGGAGTGCTTCATTTTAATTGGCATTGTAATGTAGATTAGTATGTGTCATATTAAAAGTTTAAATTTCAGAAATAAAATATAGCTAGTAGAATATTGTTTTAATAAACTGTTGATTAAAAATGTTCTTCAAGATGACACATATTAGAAGTATAACAAGTATAATGAACTTAAATTATAGATCTATACAACATAGAGAATTTCTGAGTTTTTGAATTACTTAATGTGGTTCTGTAATTATCTACAGGATATTAATGTTAATGTTGGATGCTAAACCAATCTATATTCTTTTTCTTCCTCCAATTTTTATCTATTCATACAAACCAATAAATTCTTTATTTAATATCAACATTGGAGAACAGAACATGATTGATACTTAACATTATCAACTTAAAAACAAAGAAATATTTTTTTAAATAAGGTGTCACAGAAGTCTATTTTAAAATTTTTTAAAAATAAAATCTCAGCCTATTCCTGAAAACTTTTCAGCATTTTTTACTCAATGATGAGACACTAATTTTTCTAGACTTCAAATGTCTCTCAAAGTACACATATGAATACATATGTAGGTTTTGGTTGGAAAGTCCAATCCCACAGATCAGCACTAATTGTATAGAATCAAAATCCATGATAACTAAATAAAAGCAAACCTGACACTTCTTGTAAAGACTATAGCTGTCTGTCATGCATGAGAATGTATGAGGACACACTGTCCTGGAAAAATGAGAGACTATTTTGTTCTGTATTATGTTTTCCTTTCACCCCATCATCTTTCAGATTAATATGTAGAAAAATAGAATTCTGTGTGTGCTAGTGAGTGCCAACACTGTGTCATTAATTACCAGTTTCTCATTTAACAGAAGTTGTATGCCAGTCAAGTGTAAAGTGATTAGCAGTCTATTATATTTTACTTCATTTTAAAATTTTCCTTTTTTCAGTTAGAAAGTTGACATAGATAAATGGGAAATAATGAAATATAAACAATTAGTGTCTTTTAAAATCTTATAAATATTATAAGAAGATATCCAAAGAATGTTAGAAGCATTTTCTCAATAAAATTATAAGCCTAATTTGTAACGTGGTAATAATTTCTCATTATATGCATTCATAATTCTCTTATTTCCTCATCTCTTTTTTTCTAGTTTTCTCTGTTTCTGCTTTTTCCTTTAACCGCTGCTCCTATCTTCTCTTATTAGTTTTTACCACCTTTGAATCCACAATCAAACATGTACTATGATATTAAATCAGAGAATTTTGTTCAATGAGTTATTTTTTCTTTTTATTGAAAATAGTTTTTTTCATGTAATATATTTATTAAATATATTAAAAATAATTATAATTTCAGCTTCCTCTTTCTCCCCATTCCCCCTCATTTCCATTACTCTCTAGATTTACCTCATTTCTTTCATTACAAAACATCTGTGTTAGAGGCATGTTTCCTTGGTCTTCTCCATCTGTTCTGCCTTTTAAACTCTTTATCTCTCTCCTTCTGCAGGTTACCTTACTCCTTCTGAGGGACAGGGGAGAATTTGATAGAGACATCTTATTAAGGGCTGTGTTCCTAGGTCTTTCAGTCTGGCTGTGGGTCTCTGTATTTATTCCCAAATGCTATAGGAGGAAAATTATCTGATAATGGCTGAGCAAGACACTGGTCTATGAGTATAGAACAATGTCATTAGGAATCATTATTGCTATCTTCTTTTGTTAGAACAGTAGTACTTGGTTTTACCCTAGTGCCTTGGGCTATCAAGCCTAAGGTTTGTTTGTTTTTTTAATGAACTTGCTTTCCCTTGAGTTTGTGGTTTAGACAGTAATTAAGAAGTGAAATGTCATTTTGGTGGATTTTTCTTTGATAAATATGTCTTTCACCAGTTCTTTGGATTTGTTTTGGTTGGAAGTCTATTTTGTCAGATATTACTATGGCTACATCAGAATGCTTCCTAAATCCATTTGTTTGGGATACTTGTTTTCTAACCCTTTATCTTGAGGTGATGTTTATCCTTGAGGTTAAGGTTTATTTGTTAAATGCAGTGGAAGTATGGATCCTGTTTTTAATAACCATTCCGTTATTCTGTGCCTTTTTATTAGGAAATTGATACCGTTGACGATGATGGATATTGATGAGTGGTAATTGCTGATTCCTGTTAATTTCTTGTTCTGGTGTATGTGAGTGTGTGTGTGTGTGTGTGTGTGTGTGTGTGTGTGTATGTGCTTTCTGGATTTTGGCAATCTGGGATTATATACTCCTTGTGTTTTTCTGGATGTGGGTAGCATTTCTAGATTGGACTATTCCTTCTTGCCTTTTCTCCAGTGGAGCACACAAAATTCCTTCACTTACCTTCTTTGCCTCCACTTATTCTGTTATTTATACCTCCAACTTCAGGAAGCATTCCCTGGGAACCCTCCAGCTGAACCTGCCAGGGAATCAAGTAGGCCAGCATGCAGGTAGGTGAACTTTAGGTTTTTGTTCCGCCACCTCCTCCAAATCCTATGTGGCTGGAAGTACAAAATCACCTGTTCACCAGAAAAGCAGATAAATAAAGGGGTATTATTCAAATCATCAGATCAATATCCTAAAATTGCTTTATTATTATTATTATTAATTCTTACTCTAACACTAATTA
Source organism: Tokudaia tokunoshimensis (assembly GCA_036184795.1). Lineage (NCBI taxonomy): Eukaryota > Metazoa > Chordata > Mammalia > Rodentia > Muridae > Tokudaia > Tokudaia tokunoshimensis. The sequence continues at coordinate 51,307,614 of BTHU01000014.1, read as the reverse complement.
GTATCCCCTAATGTCATGCTAACCAAATACAAGGTAAGTTCTCACAATTCACAAAGGACAATAGCCCAAAGACCAGTCAATTTAGACCAAATAAGAGCTCTAGTCACTAGTAATATGGAGATATCTATTCTTTAATTGTGGTAAAATTGCTAAAATACTGTGAAATATTACAGAAAGAAGAGATCAGCTGCAAGATTTAGGGATTTCTATGTAGATATTATTTAATTTTTTTTATATATAAGCCTACCATGCAATAGTCGGTGTTGCACCTTTAGGCATTTCGAAAGTTAGCCAGCAGTGAAGATATTTCCTAGTTAGTTTGAGATTTTCTGTGTGACTGCAGGCATAGACTCTTGTCATGCAGTTATTCTGAATAAAGCTGCAATGGAAATAGCCTGTGCTGATTTGCATACCTCTACTGCCTCCATGAACAATGATTTATAGATCAGTGTCTTATGCATTGTATTTCAATTTTCATTAAATAATTTCATGTCTTCAGGGAGTGATATTGTTAACATATGCAGCATAGTATTATTCAACTCTTTTGAAAAGACTTGGTTTTAAAATTGACTTATTAACTAGAAGATTTCCAAATTTTAAATGCAAATTTTACACCTTTAAAAATGCTTCATTTTGTTTTAAGATTTGAATTATTTCCTAATACATCTCCCTTCTGTACACATACCATTATCATCATACCACAGATTATTTCTTATGCCTTCATTTTCTGTGGGACCGTGAAAGGCAGCCTGTTTTCTGGTTGAGCTAGGTTTAAACTCAAGTGACCCAGCAGGAGATAATCCTGCAAGGAGCAGTAGGCTTTGCCATGCTCCTAGACAAGCAGATCTCCGCTCCAGAGGCCATCATAACCCCAAGACAGATCTCTAGTTTAATGAGGTACCTAAAGGCCTGAAGGGCTCAGCCAGTTAAGATCTCCTTCCCAGACACTCCTTTTTGTAAAAAGAAGAAGGAAAGGAAACCGTAGGAAACTCCTTCTTGCAAAAGGAAGAAGGAAGGAAACCATACCCTGAGAAAGGGGGTATGGTTTCACTCATCACAACTCTCTGCCTTGACAATAAAAAGCACGGACAGTCTCTTCACATCCGGACCCATGCTGGATAATTGGAGCAAGTCTTCTTCCAAGAGGCTCATCTACTCTCCCACAGGAGACCTCCCCACACTCTCAGCCAAGGTCTCCACCAAGGCAAACTGCCCATCTGAGCAAGTGCAGGACTCTCTTGTACCCATGGGAACCAGCTGGAGTTCTCCTCCCTGCTCTCTTCCCCACTATGTTCTCAGCTCTTCTGCATTATCCAGTGGTCTCTAGAGTGTCCAAGACCCTGAGAACCTGCAGTATTCAGTCTCCATGCAGGGTTAGGACCCTAGACCCAACTTCAGAAGTTCTTTGCGGGCCTCAGACTGGGGATCAGAGTGGGGTCCTGCAGACGCCCGCACACTACATGGGGTGCCTGCAGTCAAACTTCCCGTGTTCAGCCTTGCCCAGTGGTCCGAACCCTGGGTCAGATTCCGGCCACCATTTTAACCCACAATTTTCTAGAATTTAGGATATGACTCTTCTCTTTACAAACTCTAAATTTTTTCATAAGTCTACACAGTCTTTAGTAGTGATTTCAACTGTATTTATCTATAACACACAGGAGCTTATCATACTTTCTCCACAATAGAATTAGTTACCTCTTTATAGAAGCCAATATCATAATTTTCCAACATATCTGTGGTTCTTAGCATTAATACTATATTCTAATTTTATGTCATAAATCTATGCAAGAAATGTTGTATTCCTATTGATCAAGGATAGTTAGACATTTTCTTACATTTCTTATACTAGTTGATCCTACACAAAGGCTGTGAAAGTACACATGGAAATTCTAAGTGAAATACTTTTAACAATACACAAAGGGACTCAGCCTACAACAAACGTTAGCCTCAGTGTTTTGCATAGGCTGCCACACATTCATTCTTTTCTTTTTTTTTCAAGTTTCAGTTGTGAGTTGTCATTTCATTCACTTAGATTGATCAATCTTTACTATTCTATGCATTCTCTGTGGATACTGGCAGGTTGGATTCTGAATCATATACTATTTCAATTCAAAAGCACAGAAGCTCAATTTGGAGCCATTACATTCTGAATATATCATATATTACCATCATTTATACATATAAGATCTTTATGTATATATATGTTAGTTTTCTTTTCTATCAGCCTCTTCTTTTGCAGCTCCCTACCAAGGATATTATACTAATAATGTTAATGACTGTGGTGAATGCATAGTTTGAGAAATTGTAACATTTTTGTATATTCATATTTATACTCATACTTTTAAATAAAATTTAATTTGGTAAACTTCATTATATTAAAAAGTCAAGCAAAATGTTCACATCAAAATTTAGCAAATTCAATCTAGTTGTTGAGGGAATGGTTATATACTTAGAACAGAAGCTTCTGAGCTTCACATTAAAATTTACATGGTAAGTATCAAATAAATTTCATAGATTTGTCCATCAGTGACCTCAAAATATCCTTGAGAGAGTTAGAACTAGAAAAACAAGTAGTTTCATATATTATCTGCTTTTATATTCCTCATGAAATATTTTGAAGACCTATCCACTTACAACTATCAGTTATTAAATTAATATGTATTACTTATACAGTATAAATATTTATATCAATATAGTTTCTTTACATATTTATTGTATATTGTAACTTAGATTGTTCTCTAACTGTTGCACTAAAGTTGAGTGTTATTATTCCACCATGACTTATTAGTTTATTTCCTTAGTGGAGAAACATGCAAAATGTCTCCAGTTCCAATGTAGGATTAACGAGATTGCAATGGACATTTATTAAATATATTCTCTCAGACGTAAATTTTAAGACAATACTTATTCATATACTCAGTTTGACTCCACAATAATGACATTTCACTTTAGCATGCATCAAGTTATAGTGTTATAATCAAGGGCAGTAGGTTATATACATGCTACTATGTGAAAAATATACTGTTTTAAAATAGATTTTAAAAGTCAAATATCATGAGCAAATACTGCTAAAGCCCATTTACTGGGATTGTGAGACTAGTGTCAGGTCTGATTCTAATTCTAAACCACCTGTTCCACTGAACTACAATTGCCTAGAGGTTTTCCACACTCATTATCTTACACAGAGAATGTCAATTTCTTTTCAAAATAAAATGGAGTTACACCCACATAGTTATCTACTGTAATTAAAAATTTAGTTTAATATACCTGGCCTACTAAACACTACAGTGTATCAATAATCTATCTTTTCTTTGTCTCCCTCTCTGTCTCTCTCTATACCTCTTTCTTCCTTTCTTTCTCTCTCTCTCTCTCTCTCTCTCTATCCATCCATCCACCCACCCACCCACCCACCCACCCACCCATCCATCCATCCATCCATCCATCCATCCATCCATCCATCCATCCATCCATCCATCCATCCATCCTTCTTTCTATCTATCTATCTATCTATCTATCTATCTATCTATCTATCTATCTATCTATCTATCTATCTATCATCCTGTATAATCTATTCATCTGTCTATTCTATGGATGTATACATGTACATAGTTATAATCTGTCATCAATCTATCTTTTAATAAAACACCTAGAGTACTGATTACTTACTGAATTTACTGAAAATTATGGTTTATTGACACTACCCATTACCAAGAAAAGATTTTTGTATACTCCCTAACACTATCTGGAATAATACAAAAATAAAAATTTGAATCATGGTTTCTACTAGACATCTGTGTCTTGTAACAGAATCATAAATTCAAAGAGACAAGAATTAGACATTATATATTGGGAACCTTCTTTAATTGCTTAATGTGTATGGGTATAAAGATTCTTTTCTACTGGTACAGTAGCTTAGATTAACTCAAACTCCAATGCAAACTTCGGGCTTAGAATTAGGATTTCTTTGCTAATATATTAAGTCTTATAAAGTAACCTGGCTTCTAGATATTTACTTATTTTTAATCCCATGTTTACCACTTTGCAAGCAGTTCTTTCACATCATTATTTACTTTCTAGACATCGATCTTAGATCTAATTAGATCTTAGATCTAATATAAGGTTCTTTTCTTCAATATGTCTAGACTGTTCTGTCAACTTAATTGTGAGGTTTTATAAACATTTAAATAGGAGAACAACCAGTTTTTATTATTGTTACCTTCATTAACTTGGAGAGATTTATTGGTAGATGACCTTGATTGTCAAAAGGCTTTATCAATGAAAGTGAAAGCCATACTTTTATTTGCTAGGTTAACAATTTTAATTTGTCTTTACAACATCAAAAAATCAATTTAATGTGAAATTTTAATGTTTGGCTTGGATACATTGAAATTTCTATTTTAAAACACTAACCATAAGTCATCTTTCCTTTCTTACTTGCTTGAAAGCAACCGATATTTTTCTGGGTTTATTTTCTAATAGCTTGTAATACATAGCCTAGAGCAAACACCAAATGCTTCCAACATTTTTTGTGAAATTTCTTTCCTGAAGCTGCTTCATTAAGTTGACAATTTTATGAAATGTTTCACCATTATAGAACTTGTACCAACAACCTACCAGTCCTTGGTAATTATTTTCTCCTGTCATTTTATTTTCTATTCCAAGCCTAATTTCTTGGTTATCATATAGTAATAAACCATCAATAGTGGAAGTGACAAGTATTGTAGTTGTTTCATTGTTATTTTTCCATAATTCTACCAGGAATTTTGGTGATCAGTCAATGACAATGATAGAATGGGGTTTCTAAGGATGTCAAGGCAACTTAGCTGCATAAATTTTTCCTTGCATCAGTGAAAATACTCTACATAACACATAAGCTCTGTTTTTTAAATATAATAGCCTTAGAAAATAGTAAGCATATTTTGTATAGTTATTGAGAAAGTTAGTTGAGGAAGGACAAATGGTTTTAGATAACATCATAGTTAAGATCACTGAATTGGATGAATGTCAAGAATGCACTGGTGCCTTAAAACTGTAAATCTAAAGAACTACAGGAAGTTATCATACCTCACTAAAAATGTTCAAGAATATACTTGAAATAGAGTATTTGTACATGAGTCTATTTACAAATTCTTGATTAGAATAATTCTTCTCTTGTCCTTTGAAGATGCTGTGTGAGGCCATTTTATTGGCAATTTTTAACCCAGAATGAACTACATAAAGAGGATACTGGAAGATAATAATTTCTAGTTGTTCTTTAGCTGTAGAGAAATTTTATTCCAGGGACATTGCTGCTCTAGAAAGAGATCACATCCAAAGACTTTCTTGTTCTCTGTGATCTAACTGGAAGTCAGACATGCCCTGGAATACAATATGATATATCTGTAATACAGACATGCCTTTAATACACACCTTTAATCCCAAACAATATAGATAAACTTAGTTTGGAGAAGGAAGTGGCCATGCCAGAGAATGTGAAGGAGCCAGCAGATTGCAAAACAAACAAACAAACAAACAAAAAATACCAGTTAGTTTGAGGTCACACAGAACAATTCATTCAGAAGTACAGAGAACCCAGCATGAATCTGTCAGATTGGAGATGAGTCTGAGCTAGAACAGAGGAGCTTAAGCAGCCTGATAGAATTCAGAAAGAACTAGAAAGGGTGAGCTTATTCAAAAGGAAGCCTCTGACACAACAATTGAATCTGATGAATAAAAGTTACTTTTGCAGTTAGTTTCTTTTTATTGGAAAATGAAATCCATTGATATTGAGAGATATTAATGACCAATGATTGCTAATTTCTGATTTTTTGACCTTGGTGGTGGTGATGGCAGTGGTGTGTGTGTGTGTGTGTGTGTGTGTGTGTGTGTGTGTGTGTGTGTGTGTGTGTCCCTTATTTTGGCTTTGTTCTTGTGGAATGATTTCCTGTGATTTCTTGGGGGTAGTTAGCCCCTTGGTTGAGTTTTCCTCCTAGTATCTTCTGTAGGGTTTGAATTGTGAATAGATATTGTTTAAATTTAGATTTGTCATGGAACAGCTCATTTTCTCCATCTATGATGATTGAAAGTTTTGCTGGGAATAGTTGTCTGGACTCACATCTGTTGACTCACCTGCCCTGGCCATTCTGGCCTTTTGAGTCTCTGTTGAGAAGTCAGGTGTAATTCTGATAGGTCTGCCTTTATGTGTTGTTTGGCATATTCTCTCACAGCATTTAATACTATTTGGTCTATGCATTTACTCTTTGAATTATTATGTTATATAAGGATATGTTTTTGGTCCAGTTTATTTGGTGTTCTGTAAATTTCTTGTATGGTTATAGGCATCCCTTTATGGTGGGGGATTTTTCTTCTATGATTGTTTTGAAAATATTTTCTGTATCTTAGATATAAGGAATCTTCTCCTTATACTGTCATTATTCTTAGGATTGGTGTTTTCATAGAGTCCCAAATTTCCTGGAGGTTTTATACCAGAAACTTCTTAGATTTAACATTTTCCTTGACTGATATATCTATTTCTTCTATTGTACCTTCTTTTCCTGGGATTCTGTCTTACATTTCTTGTGTTCTGTTATTAATGCTTGAATCTGTATTTCCTATTGTCTTTCCTAGGTTTTATATTTCCAATATTCCCTCAGTTTGAATATCTTTATTGCTTCTATTTCCATTTTTAGTTCTTAGTTTTATTTATTTCCTTCACCTGTTTGATTGTGTTCTACTGTATTTCTTTAAGTAATTTTTTTCCATTTCCTTTTAAAAGACTTCTATTTTCTTCACATGATTTGCATTAAGGTCATTTTATTGTGCTTCGGCTATGTTATGACATACCAGGGCTTGCTGTAATACATCAGCTGGGTTCTAGTAATGACATATTGCCCTGAGTCTTAATGATTGTGTTCTCATGTTGACCTTTAGCAATCTGGTTGTCCCTGTTGTTGGCAGGCATCCAAGAATGCAGACAAAGTTGTAGGCTGGAAGGAAAATAGGGGACACAGTCTGGGTACAGTTTGCAGCTTTTGAGTATGTTTTATTGGGACCAATTGTCCCCGACATTAGCAGACCTTCCTGATTTCAGATAGAGAGGCATGGGCAAGAAAATGGAGCTCAGGAAATTGGGGCAGAGCTCACAGCTGCTGAGCATACCCCAGGGTAACATGTAAGGAGGTTGGGTTGTCCATGGTGCCAGTAAGTATCTGGGAATGCAGACAGGGATGTGGCTGGAAGATGGAGCTCAGAGGACAGGGCTTGTTCACTGCTACTGAGTATGCCCCATGGAAATCTGGCAGGCGGAAGATTGTGGAGTGAGGACAGAGGTCTCACCTGGATTTTCTTGGTGTCTGCAGGTATCTAGGAATATAGGCAGAGCCATGACAACCAATTTTTTGGATTGCCATTGAGGCAGAAGTCGTTGGTATACATATCGTATGTATGTATTTTCAGTAGTACGCATAGTTGTTTGTAAAAACCAGTGATAATTGTAACATTTCTAATATTAAAGATAATGCTCCAAACCTAATTTGCAGAATAATGTGACTTTGGCTTATTTGCTAGAATTTATCATGACTTCCTTATGTCTAAGTAACATCTTTCTGCATATCTTCCTTCTTGTCAGCTGATTATAAGATAGCACTTCTGGATATGTTCTAGATATGCAGACATACACAAAATTCTTTAAGTTTATTCAGAGTCTAACACTGATATTCTCCCATAACATGAAATACTGATGACTATTTAGAAATTGAAAAGTTGAGATGGGACACACAATGACAATAAACCAAACTTTTTGTAATGTCTTTAAAATAGAATTTTGAATACCTCTCCTCTCTAAAATTTACTTTAAAGAGATTTTTAGTTCTTGTAATCAACTATCCTTATTTTCAACAAAGATCTTAGAACAACTCAGAAGAAATTCACATAGAAATGTTATTTTTTTCTTAGAGAAATATCAATACATTTGAATATTTGCAGTAAATGTGTGTTGATCTAAACATTTCCTTAAAGCAAAAATTAAATTGAATTTTTCTCAGCTATGGTTTGTACACCTTTCATTGATTTTCAGATAGTATATCACAACTAAATTAGAGCTCCCTAAATTTGTAGTCTATAAACTATCTCTGACTCATATATTGATCTGTTATGAAGTTTGTTTTGTGGTCATCATTTTGTTTTCTAATTATCCAACATCTAATTTTTAATTTTGAGATGTTTATGTGGTATGACCTTGAATTTCTTGAATCCTCTTGTGATAAGAAGGCAGAATTGAATTCTTAGCAGTGTTTTTGTAATAAAAAATACCAGTAAACCTACATTTGCAGAAACAACTGTTATTTGAGGCTTAATAATTATCCACATAATGTTATTTTTAATTAAATTTTACTGATAAGTAAAGTCTTGGAAATTGGCAAATTTATTGTGTTCCATTAGGTTGTTTTGATATATGTACACATTTTGTAATCATTAAATACATTTTAATATATCCACTTTTTCAAACATTGGTATATAATGGTAAAGTATTATAAATTATTTATTACAAGTTTTCAAGATAAATGCCATCATTATTACCTGTGGTCACCCTCCTATACAATGTTAAAGTGGCCCTACTTCGCAACTGTTCATACAAGCTTCCTGAAACTATCAGGGTGTGGTTTTACTCCCCCTGATAACATTTATTCATCCTTCCACAATTTCCCTATGGCCACTACTAATCACTCACTTTGTATTAAATCAATTCCTTAAAGTTCTACCCAACAGATATTGTACAATAATTCTCTCTCATTCTAAATCATTTTATTCAACAAAATGACTACAATGATTAAGTTATTACAAAGAAATTATAAAAAATACATGAAAGATGAAGACAAAATGTGTCTCAATGGTACAGACTTTTTCTAAGGATTCATTGTTCTACAGGTTAGACAACTATTGAAGATCAGAGAAGTTGAAATTTCAGTTTAAATATTTTTCATCTTTCCAATGTGTAGAAGAAAAAATTAGTAGAGACATTGGATATAGGGTAAACATAAGAAAGAAATCCTTATTTTTCCAGAAATACTTAGACCATGAAGAAATCATTGTAGAAAACAATGATTGTATTCTCTGATCTACGGAGTTGTTTTTCAGAGTGCACTTTATAACCTTTACATGACTTTACTCATGAGATATTGCTGGTACACCTGGAATATCTTAGGTTGTTGAGTATTGCAAATAGTGCAAATAAGGACAAAAAATGCAAAGATGAGAGACGTTACTTCAAAAAATGTGTAGATTATATATAAGCATGGTATGAGGAAATTATTTTACTCCAAAATCAAGTTATGTATGACAATCAATAAATATGCTTGTACACATCTGTTTGAAGTTTAGTCCATCAGAGAGTGGACCTATCTTCTGTTTGGAAGGTTGTATTTCATCCTGGAGTTCCCCTCTCTTTTATTGTCCCTTGTGATACTAATATCAACAAAAAAGAAAAAAAGAAAAACAAACACCTTCTCTTTCTTTAATGATTACTCTCTTTATATGACTGGCTTTCTTATTTCCTGTAAAGGTATTCTGCATACTTTTTTTTTTTGGTTTTTCGAGACAGGGTTTCTCTTTGTAGCCCTGGCTGTCCTGGAACTCACTTTGTAGACCAGGCTGACCTCGAACTCAGAAATCCTCCTGCCTCTGCCTCCCAAGTGCTGGGATTAAAGACGTGCGCCACCACCGCCCAGCTGGTATTCTGCATACTTAAAGAGTTGTCTTCTATGTGATTAATTCACATGAAAGTTACACTGGAACACACAGATTTAGATTAACTTAATATCACTTTGTGTCTTTGAATCCTATTCAAAGCTAAGATACATTTAGACTAGCACAAGTGTCAAATGGATGTGGCTAAGGCTTGTACAAAATTTTTCAAAAGGGAAGATCGACTTTGCTCCTACATTTGCCAGAGTTTCTGAAATAACACAGATCCTGGGAGAGTTGTAGTTCTGCAGAAGGTTGGCATGAATTTGGGCCTCCTTTTAGATAATATATCTGTAAAATGTCACTAAGACTTGCCTTCATCAGGATGTGTTATTTGGCAACTAGTATACTAATTGGTCTTCATAAAATTACTGTCTTCAGAGCTGCCAGTTGACTGTTTTGTTTCACTGATGAGTATGGTGAAAATGTCACAACGGGGACTTACCTGCCAAATCTCAGACAACTGCATGAATTCTGAAGCTGACATCTATCAAAGCAGTCTGTATACAAGCACCTAATAGTTTGTTAAAACTGCACATACAAGTTCATCATCATTTATTTTTTTAATACCTAACAGAGAGTGAAATTTTCACTAGCCTAGGTATACTGTGGAATCTGATTCATTGTAACAGGTAAAATGAGTTCGGAAGAAGTTAATTTAATTAGGGTTTACAAAATTAGTTTTTGTCTGGGTAAACACATTTTTACAAATTCAAAAGCTCACTTTTATTAATAAGTGTATGCTCCTTTGAATTAGTTATATTCCATCATTTATTTTAAATGATTTTAAAACTGTATAACTCCTGTGCCCATATTGACATATGCATATTTGTAAACATGTGTTACTAATATTTCTATCACTTTTACAGGGTATAAATGCTATGGCTTCAGCTTTCTACACTATAATAAATTCATCACAGGTGAGTATTCATTATGAACTTCACTGCTTTTATTTTGTTAAAAATATCATTTGGTAAAAGAAGAAATAAGTAGCTATACATCCCATGTACTTTAATGATATCCTTATGATTTTTGCTATGAATTACATATGAAGGAAGATAAAAATAATCTCATAAAGAACAAAGGTTAAATTTACTGAACAACTTTTAGGTGGCTAAGCTTTGAAAATCAAGAGAAAACTTTGTTAATACTCTTATGAAAAAAAGGTGGAGGGCACTACAGAACCTTTGGAATGGATCAATAAATCTGAGATGCTAGTATTTATAGTGATAGAGGGTGGGAGCATTATATATAATATATATTAATATATACAATATATTAAAAATAAATGCAACATCAGCTAGGCAACTAAATCTTAAAGTCTTAAAATACGGTGATTTTCAGGAAAAGTCAAATCTATACACAAATCAATGTGTGATTTCAGAGGTGTGTTTGCTGGTTTTATGTCAAATTGCTATGAGCTATATTCATCTGAGAAGAGAGAACCTCTTTTCGAAAATGGATCTATGACATAGAGCTTTATAGGTAAGCCTGTAGGGCATATCTTAATTAACCATTGATGGGGAGGACACAGCTCACTGTGGGTTGTACCTTCCCTTGCCTGGCATTCTAGAGTTATAGAAGAAAACAGGCTGAGCAAGCCAAGAGGAGCAAGCCCTCTCCTGATTTCAGGTTTCTTACTGTTCTGAGTTGAAGCCTTGGCTTACTTTAGTGGACTGTGATTCAAGATTCAGGATATTAAGCCAAACATACCTGTTATTCCCAAGTTGCTTTTGGTCTTTGATTTCGTCAAAACAACACTAACTCTAAGAAAACTCTAAAATGCAAGAATATTTTCTTTTGCCAAATTTATGAGTAGGTATCTACCGTTTCACGTGTGATTTTTCTGGATCACCAAATTCAGCTCATGAATGCTCCATTGATTATTTACTTTATTGTGTAATCTTTAAAAATAATGATTTTTTTTCTGTGACACACTGCCTTTTGTGTGTGTGTGTGTGTGTGTGTGTGTGTGTGTATGTGTGTGTGTGTGTGTGTGTGTAATCAACAAGTTGAATTGAAAAATGAAATCAGGAAATGCATCTAAGAATTTTGAATGAAGAATAATAATGCATGCCTATAGAACTCCAAACAGACTGGACCAGTACAGAAAGTCCTCTCGGAACATAATAATCAAAACACCAAATGCACTAAACAAAGAAAGAATATTAAAAACAGTAAGAGAAAAAGGTCAAGTAACCTTTAAAGGCAGGCCTATCAAAATTACACCAGACTTCTCACCTGAGACGATGAAAACCAGAAGATCCTGGGCAGATCTTATACAGACCCTAAGAGAACACAAATGCCAGCCCAAACTACTATACCCAACAAAATTTCAATTACCATAGATAGAGAAACCAAGATATTCCATGATAAAACCAAATTTACACAATATCTTTCCACAAATCCAGCCCTACAAATGATAATACATGGAAAACGCCAACACGAGGAGGAAAACTACACCCTAGAAAAAGCAAGAAAGTAATCTTTTCCAACAAACCCAAAAGAAAGTAACCACACAAACATAAAAAGAACATCAAAAATAACAAGAAGCAACAATCACTATTTCTTAATATCTTATAATGTCAATAGACTCAATTCGCCAACCAAAAACATAGTCTAACAGAAATGTTTTTCATGTGAATCTTCAATTTTATCAGAAAATGTTTGTGACTCCTCTTTCAATCCAGTAATGCTTTGTGTCTACCATTTTGACTGTATTATTTTTCACGATAATCTTTAATTTTAACATTTTTATCTGTGTAATTCTTCGATTTTGTTGGAGGTGTTTTTCATGTAGATCTTTGGTTTCATCGGGGGGGGTGGATGTTTGTAATTCCACTTTCAATCAATTTAGGAATGTTTTTGTGCCTACCATTTTGTCGGTATAATTGTCCATGATAATCTTCAATTTTAACGTTTCTCTATATTTTTCTTCAATTTTCTCAGAAGTATTTTCCATGTGGTTCTTCATTTTTATCAGATAATGTCTATAATTTTACTTTCAATCAACTTAGGAACATTTTTATATCTTCCATTTTATCTGTATAATTTTCCATGTAATAGTCAGTTTTAACATGTTTCTCTATATATTTCTTGAATTTTTTTCAGTTTTTGGCTCTTAAAAATCTTTCCTACTCCCTATTTCTATGATGATTCCCAAGCCCTGTGGAAGAATATTATACAGATTTCTCCTTTGTTCTCAACAATCAGTAGTCACATATTCTTTCCATTTGACCAGCTGTGAGTTTTCACATAAACCACCATCCAATTTTTTGTTGTTTTTTTCTATAATGTATATATATTTATATGTTTACATGTCATAATACATTTCTTAATATACACATATGTATATACTTTATAATGTATGTATTTTCTGTGGTGTATACAAACATATACATTTTCTATATATATATATACATATATATAATTTTCTATAATGTATTTCTATGTATACATTTTTCTATAGTGTATACATTTTATTAGATATTTTCTTTATTTACATTTCAAATTTTAATCCCCTTTCCTGGTTTCCCCTCCAAAACACCCTATCCCATCCCCACTTCCTCCTACCCACCAACCCACCCACTCCTGCTTCCCTGTCCTGGCATTCCCACTTTTAGTAAGGAATTTCTAGGAGTTCTATGACAATTGCACTAATCTAAAGTTAGAGGAATGTGACTTTAAAGGGCTTATGAGGTTCACAACTTTGGCTATATGGCCATATTTTTCAGGTACAGGCATGTTTCCTTGTGTGAAATGGTCCTTAAGTCCAATAAAGCAGTTCAGTTCCCTCCATAATATTCCTTTCTATATTTCTATACCAATGCCATACCATTCTATTACAACTTCAGGAGCCTTCTACATGTTGATTGCCAGTAGGCCCAGCACCATTTATTGAAAATGCTGACTTTTTTCCACTGAAAGTTTTTAGCTCCTTTGTCAAGGTCAAGTGACCATTCGTGTGAGGGTTCATTTCTGTGTCTTCAATTCTATTCAACTGATCTACCTGCTTGTCCCTGTATCAACACCATGCATTTTTTTTATCACTGTTGCTCTGTACTATAGCTTAAGATCATGGATGGTGATTCCCCCAGGATATCTTTTGTTGTGGAGAATAGTTTTGGCTATCCTGTTTTTTTTTTTTTTTTTTTTTTTGTTATTCCAGATCAATTTGAGAATTGCCTTTTCTAGCTCTATGAAGAATTGATTTGGAATTTTGATGGGGATTGCACTGAATTTGTAGATTGTTTTAGGCAAGATGACCAGTTTTACTATATTAGTACTGCCAATCCATGAGTATGGGAGATCTTTCCATCTTCTGAGATCTTCAATTTCTTTCTTCAGAGACTTGAAATTCTTGTCACACAGATCTTTTCATTTGCTTGGTTAGAGTAACACCATGGTATTTTATATTATTTGTGGCTATTGGGAAGGGTGTCATTTCCCTAATTTCTATTTCCACCTATTTATCCTTTGAGTATAGGAAAGCTACTGATTTGTTTGAGTTAATTTTATATCAGTCCACTTTCCTGAATTTGTTTATCAGGTTTGAAAGTTCTTTGGTGGAATTTTGGGAGTCACTTAAGTATATTATCATATCATCTGCAAATAGTGATACTTTGACTTTTTCCTTTCCAATTTGAATCCCTTTGACCTCCTTTTGTTGTCCAATTGCTCTGGCTAGCACTTCGAGTACTATATTGTACAGGTAGGGAAAGAGTGCACAACCTTGTCCAGTTCCTGATTTCAGTGGGATTGCTTCAAGTTTCTCTCCATTTAGTTTGATGTTGGCTACTGGTTTGCTGTATATTGCTTTCACTATGTTTAGGTATGGGCCTTGAATTTCTGATCTTTCCAAGACTTTTATCATGAAGAGATGTTTGATTTTGTCAAATGCTTTCTCAGCATCTAATAAAATAATCATGTGTTTTTTTTTCCTTTGAGTTTGCTTATATAGTGGATTACATTTATTAATTTCCATATATTGAACCATCCCAGCATCCCTGAGATGAAGCCTACTTGATCATGGTGAATGATCATTTTGATGTGTTCTTGAATTCGGTTGGCAAGAATTTTATTGAGTATTTTTGCATGGATATCCATAAGGGAAATTGGTTAAGTTCTTTTTCTGTGTAGGGTCTTTGTATGGTTTAAGTATCAGAGTAATTGTGGCTTCATAAAACGAATTGGGTAGTGTTTCATCTGTTTCGATTTTTGTGGAATAGTTTGAAGAGTACTTGTATTAGGTCTTCTTTGAAGGTCTGATAGAACTCTGGAGTGAACTCATCTAATCCTGGGCTTTTTTTTGTTGGGAGATTATTAATGAGTACTTCTATTTCTTTAGGGGTTATGGGATTGTTTAGACCATTGATCTAATCCTGATTTAACTTTTGTACCTGGTATCTGTCTATAAAATTGTCCACTTCCTCTAGATTTTCCATATTTTTTGAGTATAAGCCTTACATAACACTACGTGAGGACCCAGCTATACCACCCCTGGGAATATACCCAGAAGATACACATGCTCCACTATGTTCATAGCAGCCTTATTTATAATATGCAGAAGCTTGAAAGAATTCAGTTGTCCCTCAGCAGAGGAATGGATGCACAAAATGTGGTACATTTACACAATGGAGTACTATTCAGCTATTAAAAACAATGAATTCATGAAATTATTAGACAAATGGATGGAGCTAGAAACTATCATACTGAGTGAGGTAACCCAGTCACAAAGGAACACACATGGTATGCAATCTCTGATAAGTGCATATTAGCCCAAAAGCTTGGAATACCTAAGATACAACTCATAGACCACATGAAGCTCAAAATGAAGAATGACCAAAGTGTGGATACTTTGATCCTTATTTGAAGGTTAATCAAAACAACTGGTTCACACCCAGCCAATAGAATGAAAATAGGGTCCCCAGTGGAGCAGCTAGAGAGAGGACCCAAGGAGCTGAATATGTTTGCAGCTTCGCAGGAGGAACAATAATATGTACCAACCAGTACCCCCAGAGCTCCCAGAGACTAAACCACCAACCAAAGAGTACACATGGAGGGTCCCATAGCTCCAGCTACATTTGTAGCAAAAGATGACCATTTCAGACATCAATGAGAGGAGACGCCATTGGTCTTGTGAAGGTTCGATTCCCCAGAATAGTGGAATGCAAGTAAGGAAATTGGGGAGGGGGGGAACCTCCGGTAGAGAGATTAAATTTTAGGATAGAGAAAATGTGGGGGATTCACCCCAGAGCATTAAGAAGTATAGACAGATGAGTGCTGAGCAGAGGCACATGGCAGAACTCAGACTAGAAAAATGGTATGAGTAACTTATGAGCTAGTTGAGAAACAGCCAAACCTCATGGCCAAGGCATTTGCATATATAATTGAGTCTCAGAGTCATTATTTCTGGGAACAGGAATATGAGAGTAAAAACACCACTTAACAAATGTAAGATAAGTACTATGTGTGTTTGAAAAGTCATAATAAAACATAATTTTACAAGCTTACTTCTAAGTACATATAATACTTATGTATGTTTGTATTCATATATCTAAGTGCATAGACAAATAGAGTTTAAATGGGGTAACACTGCTCCCTCCGAGACCCATAGATTACCAAAAACTCTAGTCAGAGATCTAACTTGTTGGACCAGATATCACATAGGTAATCAGGGCTCTCTATTCTCTCAGTTCTTTTTTGCTATAAAAGTTTCCTTCTAACTTCCCTGCCACTCATCTAACTAGCCTCCTATTCCCAAATATTTTCTAAAGATTCAGGTTGAAGAACACTAGGAAGTAGTGAAGAAGGAACTTTGTTGGATGTTACCTGGTGTGGGCTGCTTTTTCCACCTGCAGTGAATTGTAGAAGGAGCTGGATTGTGTATGAGAGGGGTGATGGGACACATATCTCCCCCTCAGCCAATGGGAAGGTGTCAAATACCCTTATAACAGTCAAAATCTGCTGAAAACATTACTCATGATATGGTAAATTCTTGAAGCTATTATTGTAAACATTTCTTCTGATGTTCATTTTCCTGCAAATAAGCTAAGGCTTTGAAAAATAGGTAAAACGAACCTAGAACTGGTAGTTGTTGAACTCTGCTTTGCTGCTCTGGCTACTCCAGACCAAAAGACTGATAGTCAAAGATCCAGAGGAATAGCTTTATGTAAGCACTGGCCATTTTCAACAGCATATGGTGCCTTGAGAACCACATACATGCTCATAAAAATAGCACTAGTTGAACCCAGTAGGCAATAAAAGAACAAGGAGAAGAGGAAGGAAGAAGAGGAGCAAAATTTTAAAGAAGAAAGTTAGAAAAAGAATAGGATGGGTCTGAGAGGAATTGGAGGGGGAGATTTAGGGATGGAAATGATGTAAACTCATTGGATAATATATGAAAATATCAAAGAATAAAATTTAAAAAAAGAAAAAAATTAACTTCAAGAGCCACTTTTGGGCTGGGGAGATGATTCAGTAGGTAAAAAACTTGGAGTATCAGTGTGAGAACCTGATTTTGAATCTGCAGACTGCATGGAGAGCCAACAAGGGAGCACATATCTGCCATGCTAATGTTCCTATTATAGGATGGGAGGTGAGATCATGAGGATCTTGGGAAGCTTGAAAGCCACCAGGACTGATACACATGGCAAAAAACAATCCCTGTTTTAAAAAGGTAGAAGGCTGGGACCCGAATTAGTTCTCTAGCTTCCACATACAAACTGTGATTTGTGCAGGCCTGAATTCAAATATATGAATATGCACATATGCATGCATACACACACACACATACATACACACGGGGAGTATATAATACTGAGTTCTATCACAACATCCCTACATTTAAGGGCTTTACTACAAGCTTGTGTTGTACCTTTTTATAAACTATTTTAAATTTTTAAATGCCACAAATTATAGATTGGAATATTTATTAGGAGGCTATTATCTATCACTTAAATTCTAGCATTTATTAAGGAAGGCTAACAATGCATGATATTAAGACTTTTAAACATGAGATAGCTATTCATTTTTTAGAACTTCTGTAACACTGCTTATTGCAGTTTCATTATTTATTGTAAAAACTATGTATCATTTGCTAAATTTATTTTCAAATAAAATGCTTTGATAGCTTCTGTAAATCATATCATAGACTATGTGTTCAAAATGTTTGTTTAGCACTAACATACAGAAATAAAATTGACTTTTTAAATCTTTTATCTACTGAAATTTCTAATATCTTCAATTATTTATAATAAATTGTTGATGTTGCTGTTTCATGTGGAAAATCATTATTGAGAAATAATGTTTTATTCTCTGCTTTCACTTTCTGTTTATTTATAGTTGCATTGTTCTTATATTTTGCTGCATAAAATCTCCAGTGAAAAATTGAATAAGACACAAATAATATTTTAATGTTTATTAGTTACCCTATTGAAACAATGGTTTCTCTCATTTAGTTGGTTGTTTATTAATATTGTACACTGTATAGATTCCATTTCTCAGATTAAAAGCTTTCATTTTATTAGTTCAATTAAAAATTTAATTTACTTATTGCCTACTTTGTCTATGAAATTATTTCTGGTGCTGAGATATAAAAAATAAAATAAAATAGACCCAAATCCTTGCTGTATAAAATATAAATTTTAGTGATTCTTGTTTACTACTATTTTTCTTTGGTGTGTGTAGGTGTGTGTGTGTGTGTGTGTGTGTGTGTGTGTTGCTAGGGACTAAACCCAGGATCTTATGAATATTACATAAATACTCAACAATAGAATTGTTTATATATCCCATGACTGCTCACCAAATTTTATCATTATTTTTCTTTATTAATTAGAGGATCATAACTTAATTCAATATAAGATTTGACATTTGAAGATGTTCATGTATCTAAGAAAAAAAATGAAAGACACTACGTGTTGATTTTCAGTAAAAGTATATCACATGTTATTCGCTAATTCAGTACTGTAACATGATTAAGAAAATTTTAACAGCCAAACTATACAAAAGAGGCTTTTCTTGTGTTATTTAAATGCAGATCTTAATGTTTTGATACCAAGTGAAGAGTGTCTTATGCTCATGTTTAGATGTAAATACACACTGTATATCCTGGCTGTCATTTAGAAATCTCAACCTGTAGGTTTACAAGAAATAGGAAGAATTTCAGAAATAATCTATATCATTAAGCCTTCTCTCATTGTCCAGATCAAGAGTTACTGAGCTGAGAGAAGTCTAAATATCTAGTGACCTAAATTTATCTTGTTTCTCAAAATAGGATTTTTGTGCCTTTACTTTAAAAGTTAGTTTCCCCTTTCTGATTTTTCCTTCTGCTCCCTTACTTGGAGAAAGAGGTGTAATTACCTTTTATTCACATCAAAAGGGAGATAGCTGCCGGATGGCAGCCACTTACCAATTACTTTCCTGTCCTATGTGCAACATTAGAAGATTTGCTGAATTTACATGGACTTTTCTGTCCCTATTCATGAACAACACGATCCTTTAATTATCATTTCTCACATTCCTGTGCTAGGACAGTAATTATGGTTATATTAGTTCCTTAGAAAGGGTTGTGCCTAGTTCATTTTGTCTCCAGAATGCTAGTATAAGACCAAGACATACGTATCAACAGAATACTAATATTCTCTAAAACATACTTTAGTATTTTCTGTGTAGAAACATTAAAATACAGTTATGTTGTGTTTAATTTGTATCACATCACTCTGGAGTTCATTTTGTCTTGAGTCAGATATTATAAATTATATTTCTTATGAATATATTTTCTGCTGAATAATTTTTCAAATTAATGCTACAGGTTGTTGACAGGATTCACCAATTAATTTTGTATTATCTGCTAAGGTATATTTACAATTTCTTTTTTATAAACCTCTTCTGATCAGAGAAATTGAATGTGTATTTGTGCCCTCTTTGATGTACATATTCAAATGAGTGCAGTTATTTAACCAAGGGTTTGTTTCTGTGTCAAGGTCTGAGATCAACCTTTGATGGCTTCCCTCAGGTGCTGTTCACCTTTATTTATAAAAGTAAATTCTCTTGTATTTATTTTTAACTCTCTCTCAAAAAGTAGAGCTTGCTATTATTTATATCTTGAGTCAGAGTCTCTCTCTCTCTGATTTAGAACTCACCAACAGGATGGCTTTAGTGACCAGTAAGCCCTAGGGATCTACAGGTTTCTTTCTTAGCATCATTTATGTGCATTGTTGTAATTGAACTTAAATTTCCATCTTGATGAGAGGCTTTATTTACTGAGTTATCTCCTAAATTACTTTTATTTGTACTATCATTATTAACTTCTTTTTTCATGCATTTACTTTGTGGTTATTTTCTTAGACTTCTCTATTAGTTTTAGCCTTATTAAGAAATCAACTTTTCTTTTGTTAAACCTTTTGAATTTTTATTAATTTCTAATTTTATTTTTATTTATAACATCATCATTAAATTCTTTTAAAAAATGTACTTCAAATGAAAGATACCACTAAGAATTTTGTGAGTAAAATGTTCTAGTCAGGTTGCTATCAAAGAAAAATAAAAAAAATAATAATTAGTAAATAGATGAAAATATTTCCATGTAAGAATTTGAAGAAAAAAATGTTGCTTAAAGCAATAGTGTTATTACTTTTGCTTCTTTATTTTTTGCCAAAATAATTTGATATAAAATGTGTTGAATCCTCAGAAACAATGAGAGATTTGTATACACCGATGTCTCTTCCCTGGATTAAAAGAAAATGAGGGCAATGTAGCAATACAATGTAGTCATGAAAGTGAAGTTGAACATATATGTAATAATTCAATTTAATTTAGTTATGGTAGGTTTTCTTATTATTTGAGTTTTATTTCTCACTTAACATTGAGTCTTTTCTGAGATGTTACCATTTTATTTCATTCCTAAAATCTTAAATTAATCATGATCTCTGCAACTTGAGTTATTGTACCAATTGATTTGAAGTTTGTGTTGTAGATGATAATTCCATGAAATTCATTCTATGTGTCACCACCTTCATTGGAAATATCTTTGCTTTTTAAGAAAAGCAAAAACATCAATAATAAAAAATAAAATGAAAAAATGGTACTATATTTTTAAAAACCTGAATGTCAAAAAGAAATAAATTTACTCTGTGGGATAGCCAACTCAATGATTTACTCAAGGAAGGAATTAAATTGAGAACATTAAAGATGTTTGGAGCAGGTATAAGTTAAGTTTCAGAATGGGGCTTGAATTTTCCTAATAAGTCGCTCTGGGAAAAATGACTTCATACTAAATTACATACTAATTTTGAATGTGGGTATATAATATGAATTTGATATGAAATGGGTGGCATTATTAGATTTCCAACCTCATTTTCAGAGTCTTATTTAGTTCTAACAAATATTAACCAATTGAATAAAACTCAATATTTAACACAAAAGCTCGGAATACCCACAATAAAACTCATAGACCACATAAAGCTCAAGAGGAAGGAAGACCAAAGTGTACATGCTTCAGTATTACTTATAAGAGGGAAAAATAATCATGGAAGGTAAAGGGAGGGAGGGACTTGGGAGGGAAAGAGAAAGGGGAGGGGGAAAAGGAAGAGCAGGAGCTGGTCTGGCAGGAGATGGGAGATATACAAAGGCTCAGGAAATTGAACAGAGGTGTATAGCAGTGGGAGAGGGAAGAATTGGAGGTAACCACTAGAAAGTCCCAGATGCCAGCAAACCAAGAGGCTCCCAGGACCCAACAGGGATGACATTAGCTAAAATTCCCAACAAAGGGAAGAGAGAACCTGCGGAGGCCATATCCAGAGGTTAGGCACGGCCTGCAGTTGAGGGATGTGCCACCCACCCATCTTAAAAATATTAACACAGAATTGTTCCTGTCTAAAGGAAATGCAGAGAAAAAGAGTGGAGCAGAGACTAAAGCAAAGGCCATCCAGAGACTGCCCCATCTAGGGATACATCCTTTCTGCAGACAACAAACCCAGACATTGGTGCTAAGGTCAAGAAGCACTTGCTGACTGTAGCCTGGTATGGCTGTCCCCTGAGAGGCTCTGCCTGATCCTGACCAATACAGATGTGGATGCTTACAGTCAACTATCAGACTGAGCACCTGGACCCCAATGGAGGAGTTAGGGGAAAGAGTGAAGAAGCTGAAGGGGTTAGCAATCACATAAGAAGAACAACAATATCAACCAATCAAACACCCACCCCTACTCCAGAACTCCCAGGTACTAAACCATCAACCAGAAAGTACACATGGAGAGACCCATGGCTCCAATTCCATATGTAGCAGAGGACTGTCTTGTCTGACATCAATGGAAGGAGAGGCCCTCGGGCCTGTAGAATCTTGATGCCCCAGCATAGGGAGATGCAATGGTGGTGAGGCTAGAATGCATGGTGGATGGGTGGGGGAGCTCCCTCATAGAAGTAGGGGGGAAGGGAGCATGGGATAGGTGCGTTGGGGACGGCAAACTGAAAAGGGGATAACACTTGAAATGTAAATAAATAAAATATGACAGATAAAGAAAAAAATGATTTAGTAAGTAAAGTTGTATCCATACAAGTCTCAGATTCTGAAATCATGTGAAACCATGTAAAAACTGCAAGGGAAGTTTCTTGGACTTGTCTTCTGATCTCCACAATGTAGCCATAACAGCTGTGATTCTACCCCTTTTGTGATAGATAAGTAGATAGATAGACAGACAGACAGACAGACAGACAGACAGACAGACAGACAAATAGGTAGTAGATGGATAGATAAATAAACAAATAACATATCAAAATACAATGTATTTGTAATGTTGGATTCATTTATTTGATAGACCCTTATAGATTACATTATGTGTATTACATTAAACATTAGCAAATACAAACGCACAGTAATATTTAGCTATCCTTTTCTAAAGAAAAACAACAAACTTATTGTAGTTTAATTTATTTCAAAAATATTCTCATTCTGGTTTGAAAATGATGAAAGCTAGATTTTGATATTATAAATACAGTCATAGAAGATTGCCTTTATGGAATACTTGGAGAGTTTTCAGAGATGTTTCTAGAATTATATATTATTCAGTTTAATCTAATGTGATTAATAAAAATAGTTCATATACATAGTTTCCTTCTGAGAGATGAAAAGACTGAAACACAGATGGCCTACTAAAATCAATTATGGCTGATACATATTTAAAGATGAATATAGGACTTGATCACAGAGTGGTGGATTTTGAAGTCTGTTCTCCACATTATGTTAGGATTTTCTTCCTTTACTTAGTAATGATGGATGTAATAATGACTATATCAGTAACAATATGTGCATAACAGTATAATTTTGCTCAATATAAAATATTCTTTTCTAATATTTTAAATATTTTATTTGTAAATCTTAAATATTCTTCTTACTCTCACATTACAAATGAAGAAGCAAAAATGTGAGATTCTCACATTTATACAACTGCTAAATGTCAAAATTCAAAAATGTTTTTGAGTTAATGCCAATATCACCTTTATATGAATGTATATATATGTTCCCAGAAAATGGAAAAGACTCTTGAAAATTACAGAGAAAAATTGTTTAATTTTGCCTCAAATCCAGTGCTAATTTTCATATATGCACAATACTAAAATAATTGTTTGGCCTAAAAAGCAAAAATATAACCTATCAAAATGGAGTTCTGACAGTGTATTGTGAGGATAGCTCATCTACACTGTCATTTCTGGTATGCCTTATAAGAAACACACACTCGTGTGTTTGCATGTACATATGCAGAAAGATGTACATGCACATTATATCTTCAGAAGATGTGGAGAAATTTGTATGTCCCATTTAGGGTTGAACATTCCTTAGTCTCTTATTTTTTGGATATTCACCAGTTGTGGGTCCCTATGTTAGTCACCATTCATTGTAACAAGTAGCTACTATTATTAAATATAAGATGTATCAATATATGGGCATACCAATCAGTCACTAGGAATCTATTTAATATTATGATCATTTTGTAAAGTAGTATTAGATCTTTCTCTAAATCCTATGACATACTCATTCTTATGAATGAGTTTGGCCTGATTGTTATGTCCAGGTATGGGCTTTATATCACACAGAGTGACAAATCCAATAAAAACAAGGTTTATTATTCCCATGACTTTCTGTTCATTATTGAACCAGGGTGTATATTTTACCAAGAAAATTATTAATTGTAGTTGGAAGGTTCACAAATATGTAAGGTTAATAATTATTTTTCTCCTGCACCTGTCAGCACCAGAAAGCTAGCCTCTAAGGATGGATACAGCAGTATGTCGTATGGCCAACAATATGGTCTTACTAACAAGTGCTGGATGCTAACAAATCCTATACATAATATGGCCTGAAAAGACATGCTTTCAACTCTGTAATAGATAGCATGAATATCAGTCCTAGGTAATCTAGTAAAGGATGAGATCATGGTGAGCACAGATAAGCCCATGTTCTACCAAAGTCAATGTAGAACATATTTCCAGTTCAGGAAAATTTTGAATCTCCCCTGAACTGGGTAGAATGGTCTGGCTAACCCATTGCTTTGTCAACATAGAAGGATGAGATAAATTCATTTTTTTACATCTTTTACTTACTTACAAGCTTAATTAATTAATTTTTACTTATTCACTTTTCATCCCATTCATTGCCTTCCTACCTCATGCCACAATCGTTCCCCCATCCCTGCTTCCCCTTCTCTGAGAGGGGGGTCACCCCTTTTTTACCTCCTACTTCACCTTGGCATTTCAAGTCTTTGCAAGGCTAAGAGCCTTTTCTCGCACAGAGGCCTGACAAGGCAGCCAAGCTAGTAGGACATATCCCACATAAAGGCAACAGCTTTTTGAATAGTCCCTGTTCCAGTTGTTAGGGACTCACATGAAGGCCAAGTTGTGTATCTGCTACATATGACAGGGGTGGCCTAAGTTAAGCTCATGCATCTTTTTTAGCTTGTGGTTCAGACTCTGAGAGCCCCAGGGGTCAAGGTTAGTTGACTCTGTTGCTCTTTGTGTGGAATTCCTATCCACTTTGGGACCCACAATCCTTCCTCCTATTCTTCAATAAGAGTCTGCAATCTCCACCCACTGTTTGGCTGTGGATGTCTGTATCTGTCTGAGTCAGGTGCTGGGTGGAGCCTCTCAGAGAACAACATACTCCTGTCTGCAAGTATAAGACTATCATTAATAGTGATATGATACGTATCGGTGCTTGCCGATTGGATGGATCTCAAGTTGGGACTATTATTGCTTGACCATTCATTCAGGCTCTACTCCTTCTCCCGTGCCTGCATTTTTTTTTTAGACAGGATAAATTTTTGGTTGAAGGTTTTGTGGATGGGTTGGTGTCTTTATGCCTCCACTGGGGTTCCTGTCTGGCTACATGAAGTAGCCTCTTCAGGTTCCATATCCTCAATGTAGAGATTCACAGCTAAGGTCACCTTCAATGATTCTTGGGCTCCTCTCTTTTCTTTTTTTAAATTTTATTTTCTAAGTTTTTTTTATTAACATTCCAAATGATTTCCCCTTTCCCATTTCCTCCCTCCTGAAAGTCCCATAAGCCCCCTTCCCTCCCTCTTTTCCCCATTCAACCCCGTCTCGTTTCTCTGTCCTGGCATTCCCCTACATCCAGTCTTTCCAGGACCAGGGATCTCTCCTTCCATCTTCTTAGAAATCTGTTGATATGCGAAATGTGTCTAGGGTATTCTGAGATTCTGGGTTAACATCCCCTTATCAGTGACTGCCTACCATGTGTGTTCTTTGGTGATTGGGTTACCTCACTAAGGATGATATTTTCAAGTTCTGACCATTTGCCTAGGAATTTCGTGAATTCATTGTTTTTTTTTTAATTTAATTTTATTTTATTTTTTTAATTTACATTCCAAATCACTTCCCCTTTCCCGTTTCCTCTCTCCCCGAAAGTCCCATAAGCCCCCTTCCCTCCCTCTTTTCTCCGTTCAACCCCCTCTCATTACTCTGTCCTGGCGTTCCCCTACATCCAGTCTTTCCAGGACCAGGGGTCTCTCCTTCCATTGTGTAAATATACCACATCTTCTGAATCCATTCCTCCGTTGAGGGACATCTGGTTTCTTTCCAGCTTCTGGTTATTATAAATAAGGCTGCTATGAACATAGTGGAGCATGTGTCCTCATTGCATGCAGGTAAAGCCTCTGGGTATATGCCCAGGAGTGGTATAGCTGGATCCTCCGGGAGAGTCATGCCCAGTTTTCTGAGGAACTGCCAGACTGCTTTCCAGAGTGGTTGTACCAGCTTGCAATTCCACCAGCAGTGGAGGAGTGTTCCTCTTTCTCCACATCCTCACCAACAACTGCTGTCTCTTGTGTTTTTGATCTTAGCCATTCTGACTGGTGTGAGATGGAATCTCAGGGTTGTTTTGATTTGCATTTCCCTAATGACTAAGGATGATGAACATCTCTTTAGGTCCTTCTCAGCCATTAGATATTCTTCAGGTGAGAACTCTTTGTTTAGCTCTGTACCCCATTTTTAATAGGGTTACTTGTCTGTCTGGAGTTTAACTTCTTGAGTTCTTTGTATATATTGGATATTAGCCCTCTGTCGGATGTAGGGTTGGTAAAGATCATTTCCCAGTTAGTTGGTTGCCTCTTTGTCTTTTTGACAGTGTCTTTTGCCTTGCAAAAACTTTGTAATTTAATGAGGTCCCATTTGTCAATTCTTGATCTTAGAGCATAAGCTATTGGAGTTCTGTTCAAGAAATTCTCCCCTGTGCCCATATGTTCAAGGTTCTTCCCTAGTTTCCTTTCTATTAGTTTCAGTGTGTCTGGTTTTACATGGAGGTCCTTGATCCACTTGTAATTGAGCTTAGTGCAAGGAGATAAGAATGGGTCAATTTGCATTCTTCTGCATGTTGACCTCTAGTTGAACCAGCACCATTTGTTGAAAAGGCTATCTTTTTTCCACTGGATGGTTTTAGCTCCTTTGTCAAAGATCAAGTGACCATAGGAGTGTGGATTCATTTCTGGGTCTTCAATTCTGTTCCATTGATCTACATGCCTGTCACTGTACCAATACCATGCGGTTTTTATCCCATGTCTCTGTTTCATTTTGGAGATAGCCCTGCCTCCTCACTGCTGTCATCTACAGTTTTCCATGGCTATCTAGCAATCTCTCTTATACTTCCCCACACCTGATCTTGAACCTCCCATTAGTAGCTTCAATTTTAGTTTGAAATATTTTTATACAACTACATAAAGTTGATAATCACAGACGAGCCAAAAGTTCAAAGACATAGTACATTTATATATTTGATACCTCATAAGTACATTTTGCAGACTAGATTTTTGTTTCTTTTTCTAGAATTATTTTAGAATGAGTGCATTGTGATTCTAATACAGGCTTTCATTTTCCTACATTTCTTCCTATACCAGTATTTTTTGATACATATTCATAACTCTGCTGCTTTTGTCTCATACTTAGTTCCTGCAAGATCTCTCACCATTCAAATACTTTGATCTCCATGTTCTATACAATAAGAGATATTTTAAAGCCAAACATTATATAAACAATCAATGTTGTAGCACACGGACTCAAACTTTTACAAACATATCTATATTTTACACTGCTACGTATCAAAGATTAAAGAGAATCAAAACATATCAATTCACTTTCTTCAGGAGAAATGAAATTCTTTTTCTTAGAATGAGAAAATTTAAGGTCCAAAGGAAAGAAACATGGTAGATCTTGATAACAAATCAGTGGTCCATGTATACTTTCAAGTGTGGTTTTATTAACTCAATTTACCAAATGTCTTTCAATACTCCTGATTTTGATGGGCCTATGTGTCCAATTACCAGCTTTCAGGAGTCTGCATTGTGCAGTGCAGGAGACATATCGAAAGAATGAGATGAAATTCAATAGGAATGATTAGGTAATCACTGCTTTTCTAATTACCCCTGGTTCTGAGTTTATATCTTCCTGAAAAAAAAATGCATGGATGTTATATAATTAATACCATAAATGGGAGTTATATAATTCATATTTGCATAACATCTGCTTATTCTTGCTTTAATTTTTCAGTATTCATTTCCAGTGTATATGTGTTTGGGTTCATTCTCTTCCTGAGTTTAATTTGTAAATTTCATTTCACTTTGGTAGCAGGTGTCTTTTGGGGTTATCCTGCCTGTTACTCATTATAATGTAAATTTTACAAAAGGGATATTTCTTAATTATTACACTTATTTTCTACTGTTTGCTAGGGGAAAATATATTTGTTTATTTTTACTTTCTCCAAGCCTCTGCCAAATGTTCCATATTCAATGAATATCTGTGGAAAGAATCAACAACCACAAATCATAATTTATCAAAATAGAGGTAAAAAATCACATGTGGAAATGACTGAAAAAGAGGAGGAGAAATAAGCAGGAAAAATTAAAAGCCAATGATTCTTTAATAAGAAACACTAGTATAATTGCCAAAGGTTATAAAATGTATAACTTTATCAAATTACTTTAGTTTATATGGATAAAATATGTATGCATATATTACTAAATTTTGTCAGAGAAAGGAAATAATAAACTATGTATGTAACAATTAAATAATCCCATATGCTCCTGGAGACATAAATTTGCTGTTACACAATTAACAATGGGAGTAGATATCACTTTTGAAAAGTAGAGATAAACACAGTATCAGGTAAAAAAAATACTTCAAAGTATTAATTCCAGGCCCATAGTATTTTAAGGTTTTGCCATTTTATCACATCTCACAGTGATAGGATATGAAAAGCATTATTTTAGATACCACAGTATTTCCATTTAATCACATAATTTCTTATGGAAGGAAAGAGTAATTAATTTTTCCAAATCTCACAGCCTGTAAGTCTTTGAAACAACTGGGTTCTAGATTCTGTCCTTTTTGAAGTAAACTATGAGGTTTTCATCATATAATAATAATAGTGATATTGCATTGAGTAATGGAATTCTTCATAGAAGTAGGTTTCTATGTTATATTTACTGTTTATAAGAATAAAGGGGAGTTGACTCAGTGGTGAAATTCTGTGAGATCCAGTGAAAAAGGTAGGAATTAATTATGTTTGACACCCAAGGGTGTGATATGGGAAATAAAGGGAAGTCACAAGGAAATAAAAACAAATCACTTGGAAAGAACTTTCTAGCATACAGAGCTATAGTAGAGAAAATAAGCTTCTGTAAGAATCATACAGTTCTTCAAGCCTTAAACTTTCAAATGACCTGGAGGAGTACTCAGTATGATTAGATGGATATCAAAAGCAATTGGGCTTATGGACCATATCCATTTTAGCCACTATCAGCAAAATCTTCTGCAGTCAGGAGGTTTTGCAGTGATGAACACTGGCACATTAGCTAATGTTTCATATCCTTACTGATCTCTTAGATCAAGAAATATTGGTTTTTCTGGAGAAATAACATTTGAGTCAGTTATAGTATGGAGATCATCAAACACTGCATTTTTGTCAAATGTTAAGTACAAGAAATATTGTGTTTTTGTGTTACCCATTTCAGTCAATAACAAAAGCTATAAAAATGATTAAACCTTAGGAAAAAGAAAGTCCATAACAAAAGATGAAAATCAGCACATATCTAAGAAAACAGCAGCTGTAAAGCAACAGTAAAAAGTGTTTCAATGTTAAAAATAATATAAAACCAACCAAAATGTGAATATAATCTCCTTTCTGTTGATCTATCATACTTGCATAGTCAAAGCTAATTCAGATTTTAAGCTAAATTTAGGAAAATAGCAATCTAGCATCAAAATGTTGGTAATGATACTACAAGAGAGAACTATAAACTAAAGGATTACATATCATGGAAGCAAATATCAAAATACTAAAATCATGAAAATCAGTGTGCTGTATCATAATAAAAAAAAATTGGTCTACAACAGCCACACTTATCTCTTGACTTTAAATGGAGATGCTTGTTAAGTTTCTAAGAGCCAGCACATAATGCCAAAATGTTAAAATGAGTTTGCATGCATGTAGGAGCCAAGATAGCTTGGATAGCTCTGAAGTTTGATTTTAAATTGCCACCAAGACTTGAGGAAACATGGATTTATTGTATTAAATCAGTTTTGTCCCTATTCATCCTTTGTAATTTTCCTAAGTTTTGGATAAAAGTATCAGCTTAGTTGATTAAGAAATAATTCTAATTGATCTAACAGGTTCTTAGCACTGCAACCAGTATTTTGATTCTCTGTCTTAAGCGAGAGCAGGCAATTGCCATCGATGGTGACAAATACTAGCTAAGAACATGGCCGGAAATCAACAAATTAGCTGACTCTTTGGCAACTCAGTTCTGGACTGAATTGATTCATTTATTAACAGTCAAATTTAAAAGCCCTTATTGTTGGTGACTGAAACTTTTAGTGTCACTTGTATGTAGATATGAGTTGTCCAATGCAAAATAATGGAATTCTGATCTCATATCTTCTCAGCCTTACTCTCTATAAATGCACGGTTTTAAAATTTGTCACCTACACCAAGAAAGAGAGCAATAAGTAAGCATGAGATGCTAGGCTTCCTAACCATTTAACCTTTCATTTACCTCTTAAATATTTCCAGTACAAGAAAGATAGGGTTTATTTACAGAATTTTTTCATTAAAAGCATGATGCACTGAGATTCAATCAATTTTCCAATATAGTAGCAAAGTATCTACACTCCACAATGCATGAATAGGATTTTTTAATATATAAAAATAACTCTATTTCAAGTATGTTGGTCAATAGTACTCAATATAATAAAGGACTGGAAAACCTAAGAGCATCTGGGAGGTGAGTTATCAGGCAAAGGATGAAATATAATTGCTTATAATTTTGTGCAGCTAAAAAAACTGGAGCATCCTTATTGTCCTATATTTTCTTTCTCTATTGCTGAGACAAACAGGTTGACTAAAAGAAATTTGAGCAGAGAAGAAGTGCTTTGTCCACCATATCATAATCTTAGTGGGTCTTTTAGGGAAGCAGGAACATTGGCAGAGACCATGGAGCAAAACTGCTTAATGGTGTTGATCCCGTGTACCATTCACCAGCTTGCTCATCTACCTTTCCTATACAAGACTATACCTTTCTTATATGTAACCACCTGCCCAGAAGTAATACCATCTACAGTGGAATGGGCCCTCCTACATCAATCAATAATCAAGGAAATGCCAAAATAGACTTGCCTAGAGAACATCTGATAAAGGAACATTATTCCCAGATAACAAGACTAGGTCAACTTCATAAGATAACAACATATATACATTTATATGTATAGCTTAGTAATATGCTATAGCATTTTAAATTAACCAAATTGCCTTCCACATCAGGAATTGAATTTGTATTATTCGTAGAGAAGACAAAATAAACAGGAAAATATTTCAGAGATATAGAATACAATCAACATGCAAAACACTAAATGTAAAATTTCACCAAAACCAGAAATCATCACATGTACTCAAGATAAACCTTAATGACAACATATTAGATACAATTATGAATTATAGATTGAAATAGTTTTCAAATTATGTAGGTCTAACACTGATTTGCATTATCTTTTGAATGATGGTCTATAAAAATTAGAATGGTAGCTAAATAAAGACTGGTAAAAATTAGATGGTAGCTAATTTTACTTAATGTACAACTAGGAAGAAGATAATATAGAGCATAGAACTTTGCTTTTGATGAAGGCAAACTGTACAAATAAATGAAGAAAGGTAAATGCCAGGATATTGAGTCACAAGACACTTTTGTTATTTTTTCATGAATTAAGAAAACAAATCTGATTGTCTTTTAGTCTTATACAATTAGTGGGGTCTCTAAAACACTGCTGACCACTAAGTTAATATTTTCAGAATTGATTCAGTGTATACAAGAAAGATAAGAAGAAAATTTCATGAAAAATCAGAATTACAAGTCTTGAGCTGGACAAAAGAACCAATCTGTTAGAATACTTTTAGAATTGTGGAACTAAACTTGAACATAGATGATTTTGAATTAGCAGGTAGAGGCTAGAACTTACTGACAAAAATAAACACTATAAAAGTTACTGAATGTCATACAGGGACAACCAGGGCTTCCTAACATAACCGATTATTTCTTGTCAATAAAAGACCATTTTGGGATGAAGAACAATAAAAAGTAGAAGATCCTGAAGGAAAATGTCAGTGTTGATCCTTGGTTTATACATATCTACATATAAACACACTGTAAGAGTATCATTTTAATTCATTTCATTACATTTTATTTTATTACATTAGTTCTTTGAAATTTTTTTCACAGTGTGTTCTGATTTTATTCACACATCCCCAACTCATTTCAAACTGATCTCCTTCCACACTCATCCTACTTTGCATCAGTTTTAATTACTTAATTAATTGATTAGTTAATTCACTATACATCCCAATTGCTGTCCCCACTCCCTGTTTCCCCCTCCCAAAGTCTTTGCCCAGTCCTGTCTCCCCTTTTCCTCTGAGAGAATGGAGGGCTCCCTAGATATCCCCCTGCCCTGGCACATCAAGTCTCTGCAGGACTAGGTTCTTCTTTTCCTATTGAGGCAGACAAGACCGCCAAGTTAAGGGAACAGATTCCACAGACAGGCAAACAGCTTTACTGGTAGCTCTCAGTCCTATTGTTCCAGACCCAGAGGAAGTCCAAGCTGCATTTTAAAAGCAAATGTATGGTACTTCAGAACATTATCCTGAGTGAGGTAACCCAGACTCAAAATGACACGCATGATAGGAGCCTAACATTGCCGTCCTGTGAGAGCTCCACCAAGCAACTGTCTCAGACAGATGCAGATACCCACAGTCAAACATTGCAAGGAGCTTGGAACTTCTATGGAAGAGTTGAGGGAAGGATTGAGGGCTCTGAAGGGGCTAGGAACTCCACAGGAAGACCAATAGAGTAAACTACTAGACCCTTGGGGTCTCTCAGAGACTGAACTGCCAAGCAGAGAGCATACACATGCTAGAACTAGCCTCCTCCCCACCCTGACTACACTACTCACATATGTAGCAGATGTGCAGCTTGGTTTCCTGTTTTAAATAGAAATATCTAGTCCATTTGGTGCTGCTGATCTAATTTTGGACATGTGGCCTTCTGCTGGGGTATGGTTGACTTACAATCAGTAACAGAAAACTAACTATCCCTTTCCAAGCCCATATAAATTGTCAATATTAGCTTTATTAATAGATGTGCCATCTGTTGTAACAGGAAAAAAAAGCTTAAAGAAATAGGTGTGTGTGTGTGTGTGTGTGTGTGTGTTTGTGTGTGTGTATGTGTGTGTGTGTGTGTGTGTGTGTGTGTGTGTGAGAGAGAGAGAGAGAGAGAGAGAGAGAAAGAGAGAGAGAGAGAGAGAGAGAGAGAGAAAGTCCTTTCTGGTTAGTCATTTTATCAAGACACTATTCAACTGGATCAGAGATGCTCACTTACTATAAACTTAAATAAAGAGAGTTGTTCCATGGACTACAGGTTCTACATATATTTTGGGAGGCAACAAATATTTAGTTCACATCAAATAGCAGACCATAAAAGATTTGCCCTTGGCTCTAAATAGGAATCTTTGCAGATGTCCTATATAACTACATCCATTCAGTGAAATACATTATCTGGTATACTTTGTATGTTATGAATGTCTATAAATGCATACTTCTTCCTAGAATGGCACATGCTTTGGGATTGTCACATTTCTCTTCATTTATAGAAGCTATGACAAGTTCTGTGTCTTTGGCCTTGTCCCCATCCACATCCAAGAATGAGTAAATACAATCACCAATACAGAACTGAATTATGCCAGACATTTTACAAGAAAAAAAATTTCATGCAAATTCATCTGACACAAGGCTTCTCTGCTATGTACAAAAGATTAAGTTGCCATGACTTTGGAATATTGATGAGCCAAGATTGAAAATATTCACTCTAAGAAGCTGTTTTCTTCTGTCCCAAAGTTGCTGCCTTGCAGGCTGGCATCTTAGTCTACATCCTGGGCATTAAATCTGGGCTATAAATATACCTAATGGGGTTTTCAATAGTTTTGTTTATCTCCCTGAGGACAGGAGAAACCTGCTGCTTAGAAATGTCAGATCTTAAACCTTGTTTCTGTGAGTTGTTTTTATTTATGTTCCATCTTCTGTTTCTCTGAAGCACACACAAAAGTCATCTTCAAAGGGCTTTTTGTCATATTTGAAATTCTTAAGTAGTTAATCTTCGGTTTGAAGAACCACCTGGAAAATTATAGAAAGGTATTACATCCAGCACATTGAATTCACATATAAACAATTAATGTTTTTTTTTTTTTTTTTTTTTTTTTTGGTTTTTCGAGACAGGGTTTCTCTGTGTAGCCTTGGCTGTCCTGGAACTCAGTTTGTAGACCAGGCTGGCCTCGAACTCAGAAATCCTCCTGCCTCTGCCTCCCAAGTGCTGGGATTAAAGGCGTGCGCCACCACCGCCCGGCAATTAATGTTTTTATATTATGAGCTATGCATTCCAGAAACTCAAACAAAGTTTGCATTATTTAGAAGCATGATGTGTATGTATGTGTGTGTATTTCTGTGTACATATGAATATGTACGTATGCATGACATCATTATATAACATCACAAATATTTATTTTTGTTTTTGCAGCATTTCTTTCACTTTAGGTTTGTATCTTTCTCATTTCTTATTGTATTATTTTAAATTACTTTATGAAATATACATCATAACTAAGAAGTTACTTTTTCAAATGCAGAGATTCAGAGTGTAATGAATAGAATCAATTTTTAATCTCAAACAACAGCAAATGTAATCTCTTTGCACACCATCAAAGCCAGTTGTTTTGGTGTTGTTGCTCTAATCTGATGTAGCCATTTGTCATTTTATGTTATATCACTGATTCAGGTTCTTTGGAATAGCTTCGCAAGTGTGAGATTTCTATTAATTATTCCACATACATTGCATCTCTCTCAAACATCTCATCTTGTGGAGATTCCTTAGAAATATGGTCAGTTAGCTAGTGAATAGAAAAGCCAAAATATATAGTTGATAGGTACTTATTATAATGACCTTAATGCTCTACTTTGACCTAGATTTTAGTCCAAATATTCTTTTATTCATATCTATTTTTTGTTTGTATGTTTCTGTGTTGAGGATGGAATGCAGAGTACTGAGTATGTTGGGCAACCTTTCTTCCACTGTTCAAGATGCAAAAAGAATTAATAATTCCATTATACCAAACTTATTTTTTTCTTTTAATTGTATAATATTGTTATATATGTTATTAAAAGTTGTTTATTGCAGGGAGCCAGCTGTTGGGAGGTATTCTTCTTTCTTAGTTTCTTCTTGAGGCAGTGGAGGGGGGAAGAGTGTTGTTGCTGGGGTAAGACTTGGTCTTACAAAATTCTGGGGTAAGAGTTTGTCTTATGAAATATTTAGGGTTGTTGTATAATAAAGTTTACTTATCTAAGTCTAAGTTACTATGTTATTGTAGCTGACCTGCCTTCTGTGTTCCTCTGAGGCCAGAGACTGCAGTCTCATGCACTGAGCACCTCATCCTTTATTATTATTATTATTATTATTATTATTATTATTATTATTATTATTATTATTATTATTAATTGAGGATGCTATGATCTTGTGTTTTCAGGCCTCTCATACAACTGTTTGTGAGAGAAAGGGAGGGAGGGAAGGAAAAGGAATGCAGAGAAAGGATAGATGGAACTAAAACAAGTTGGGCAGATTCCTGAGCTTTAACCTTTCCTAATACTGCATATTCAGGTTTTGTAGAAAAGACTCATTTCTCCTTTTCCATCATCATAATTTTTATGCATGTGAGTGTTTATTTATTTTTAAAGGCATATTTTAAGTTTAAAATGAACTAGGCACTGTGAGTTGAGCAGAGAAGGCTTTCTTTTTTATTTCCTTGGGCCTTTTTGTAGTTTGGGAGACACACATACTGTTTGTGCTAACTAAATGAGGGAACTTATGAATTAAAATGGGGAGAGTGGGCGCTTTGGCTAGTAGACACTTGTTGCAGCAGATTAGGAGCTCAGACAGGTGCTTTCTCACTTCTTGCTTTATTGTTCTAGCTAACACTTTAATTACTATATTGAATAGATATGGGGAGAGAGAACATTCTTGTCTTGACACTGGTTTTGGTGGGATTGCTTCAAGAATCTCTCCTTGTAATTTGATATTGACTGTTGGTATACAGTAAATTGCTTTTATTGTGCTTAGGAAAGGACCTTGAATTCTTGATCTCTCCAATACTTTTTAACAGGAAGGAGTGTTGTATTTTGTCAAATATTTTTCTTCATCTAAAGAGAAGATCATCTGATAGTTTTCTTTGAGTTTGTTTATACACTGGATTATGTTAATGTTTTTTTTGTATATTGAACCAACCTTGTATCCCTTGGAAGAAGACTACTTTTCATGGTGAAGGTTGGTGTTGATATATTCTTGTATTCAGTTTGCAGGAATTATATTTTTATTTTTTATTAAACTAATAAAATTTATTTTAAAATATACAACTCAGTATAGACATTTTTAAAGTCACCAAAATAATTTATAATAGTTAAATGCCTTTTAAATATACGTAATTATCTTCTGAAGCAAAAAGTAGTATGGACTCAATCAGTTTTTAAAATCTATTTGTAACATTCAACATGACAGAAGTAGAAAAAATCTCTTATGGAGTCCCCTATGAAAGGAAATTGTGAAAAGT
This sequence comes from Tokudaia tokunoshimensis, assembly GCA_036184795.1. Classification (NCBI taxonomy): domain Eukaryota; kingdom Metazoa; phylum Chordata; class Mammalia; order Rodentia; family Muridae; genus Tokudaia; species Tokudaia tokunoshimensis. Next base: position 51,271,203 of record BTHU01000014.1, on the reverse strand, counting down.
TCTTGAATGGACAGAAACTGTTAAATCTCCAAGGGAGAATACTTAACTTAAATGTGGATTCATAGAATGAATTGAGCAGTGCTCCTTCTGTTTCTATTCTGTGGAGTAGATTGAAGAGTATTGGTTTTAGATCTTCTTTGAAGGTTTGATAGAATTCTGCACTAAAACTATCAGGTCCTGGTCTTTTTTTGGCTGGAAGAATTTTAATGGCTGCTTCTCTTTCTTTTGGGGTTATGGGACTGTTTAGATGGTTTATCTGATGCTGATTTAACTTTGGTACTTGGTATCTGTCTATAAAATTGCTCATTTCATCCAGATTTTCCAGTTTTGTTGAATATAGGCTTTTGTAGTAGGATCTGATGACTTTTTGGATTTCCTCAGTTTCTGTTGTTATATCTGCCTTTTTATTTCTGATTTGGTTAATTTGGTTGCTATCTCTATGCCCTCTTGTTAGTTTGGCTAAGGGTTTAATCTATCATGACGATTTCCTCAAAGAAACAACTACTGACTTTGTTGATTCTTTATATAGTTCTTTTTGTTTCTACTTGCTTGATTTCAGCACTGAATTTAATTATTTCTTGCTGTCTATATCTCTTGGATGTATTTGCTTCATTTTGTTCTAGAGCATTCATGTGTGCTGTTAGGCTGGTAGTGTATGCTCGCTACAGTTTCTCTTTGGAGACACTCAGAGCTGAGTTTTCCTCTTAGCACTGCTTTCATTGTGTCCCATAAGTTGTGCCGTCATTTTCATTAAATTCTAAAGAGTCTTTAAGTTCTTTATTTATTCATTGACCAAGTTATCATTGAGTAGGGCATTGCTAAGCTCTCATGAGTGTGTGTGCTTTCTGTTGTTTTTGTTCCTATTGAAGACCAGCTGTAGTCCTTGGTGATCTGATAGGATGCATAGGATTATTTCAATCTTCTTATATCTGTTGAGGACTATTTTGTGACTGATTTTATGGTCAATTTAGCAGAAGATACCAAGATGTACTATAAAGAAGTTATATTCTTTTGTTTTAGGTGAAAAGTTCTATAAATGTCTGTTAGATTCATTTGGTCCATAACTTTTGTTAGTTTCAACATGTTTCTGTTTTGTTTGTGTTTTCACGATCTGTCCATTGATGAGAGTGGGGTGTTAAAGTCTCCCGCTATTATTGTGTGAGGTGCAATGTGTGCTTTGAGATTTAGTAGAGTTTCTTTTATAAAGGTAAATGCTTTGCCTTTGGAGCATAAATGTTCAGAATTGAGAGCTCTTCTTGATAGATTTTTCCTTTGATGAGTATGATATTCTGTTCCTTATCCTTTTTGAAAACCCTTGTTTGAAAGTTGCTTTTATCTGATATTAGAATGTCTATTCCAGCTTGTTTCTTGGCACCATTTGCATGGAAAATTATTTTCTAGCCCTTAATTCTGAGGTAGTGTCTTTCTTTGACACCGAGGTGCATTTTCTGTACACAACAAAGTATTTGATCATGTTTACATATCCAGTCTGTTATTCGATATCTTTTTATTGGGGAATTCAGTTCGTTGATGTTAAAAGATATTAAGTAGTAGTGATCATTGCTTCCTGTTAGTTTTGATATAATTTTTCTCTTTGTGTGGCTATATTCTTTTTGATTTGTTGAAAGAAATAACTTTCTTACTTTTTCTAGGATGTAGTTTCCCTCCTTGTGTTGGTCTTTTCCATCTATTATCCTTTGCATGGCTGGATTTCTGGAAAGATTTTTGTGTTAGTTTGTTTTTGTCATGGAATACCTTGATTTCTCCACCTATGGTAATTGAGAGCTTTGCTGGTTATAGTAGCCTGGGATGGCATTCGCATTCTCTTAGGGTCTGTACCATATCTGCCCAGTATCTTCTAGCTTTCATAGTCTCTGTTGAGAAGTCTGGTGTAATCCTTAAAGGTCTGTCTTTATATGCTACTTGACCTTTTCCCCTTACTGCTTTTAATATTCTTTTTTTGCTTTGTGTATTTTGTGTTTTCAATACTATGTGACAGGAAAATTTTCATTTCTGGTCCAACCGGTTTGGAGTTCGGTAGGCTTTGTGTATTTTTATTGGCATCTCTTCTTTAGTTTAGGGAAGTTTTCTTCTACAATTTTTTGAAGAAATTTACTGGTCCTTTAGGTTGGGAAACTTCACTCTCTTCTATACCTATTATCCTTAGGTTTGGTTCCTCATTGTGTCCTGGATTTCCTTAATGTTTCAGGTTAGGACTTTTTTGAATTTTGCATTTTTTGACTGTTATGTCAATTTTTTTTTCTAAGATTTTTTATTTACATTCCAAATGATTTCCCCTTTCCCGTTTCCTCCCTTCCGGAAAGTCCCATAAGCCCACATCCCTCTCTCTGTTCCCCGTTCAACCCCCTCTCACTTCTCTGTCCTGGCATTCCCCTACATCCAGTCTTTCAAGGATCAAGGGTCTCTCCTTCCATCTTCTTGGAAATCTATTGATATGCGAATTGTGTCTAGGATATTCTGAGATTATGGGTTAATATCCCCTTATCAGTGCTTGCATACCATGTATGTTCTTTTGTGATTGGGTTACCTCACTAAGGATGATATTTTCCAGTTCTGACCATTTGCCTAGAAATTTTGTGAATTCATTGTTTTTAATTGCAGAGTAGTATTTCATTGTGTAAATATACCACATCTTCTGAATCCATTCCTCGGTTGAAGGACATCTAGGTTCTTTCCAGCTTTTGGCTATTATAAAATAGGCTGCTATGAACACAGTGGAGCACGTGTCCTTATTGCATGCAGGGGAAGACTGTGGTTATATGCCCAGGTGTGCTATAGCAGGATCCTCCGGGAGTGTCATGCCCAGTTTTCTGAGGAACTGCCAGACTGTTTCCAGAGTGGTTGTACCAGCTTGCAATCCCACCAGCAGTGGAGGAGTGTTCTTCTTTCTCCACATCCTCGCCAAAAACTGCTGTCTCCTGTGTTTTTGATCTTAGCCATTTTGACTGGTGTGAGGTGCAATCTCAGGGTTGTTTTGATTTGCATTTCCCTAATGACTAAGGATGTTGAACATCTCTTTATGTGCTTCTCAGCCATTAGATATTCTTCAGGTGAGAACTCTTTGTTTAGCTCTGTACCCCATTTTTAATAGGGTTACTTGACTCTCTGGAGTCTAACATCTTGAGCTCTTTGTATATTTTGGATATTAGCCCTCTGTCGGATGTAGGGTTGGTAAAGATCTTTTCCCAATTTATTGGCTGCCATTTTGTCCGATTGACAACGTCCTTTGCCTTACAGAAACTTTGTAATTTTATGAGGTCCCATTTGTCAATTCTTGATCTTAGAGCATAAGCTATTGGAGTTCTGTTCAGGAAATTCTCCCCTGTGACCATATGTCCAAGGTTCTTCCCTAGTTTCCTTTCTATTAGTTTCAGTGTGTCTGGTTTTGTGTGGAGGTCCTTAATCCACTTGGAATTGAGCTTAGTGCAAGGAGATAAGAATGGATTAATTTGCATTCTTCTGCATGTTGACCTCCAGTTGAACCAGCACCATTTGTCAAAAAGGCTATCTTTTTTCCACTGGATGGTTTTAGCTCCTTTGTCAAAGATCAAGTGACCATAGGAGTGTGGATTTATTTCTGGGTCTTCAATTCTGTTCCATTGATCGTCATGCCTGTCACTGTGCAAATACCATGCAGTTTTTAACACTATTGCTCTGTAGTACATCTTGATGTCCGGGATACTGATTCCTCCAGAAGTCCTTTTACTCTTGAGAATATTTTTAGCTATCCTGGGTTTTCTGTTATTCCAGATGAATTTTTGAATTGCTCTTTCTAACTCTATGAAGAATTGTGTTGGAATTTTGATGGGGATTGCATTGAATCTGTATATTGCTTTTGGCAAGATGGTCATTTTTACTATATTAATCCTGCGAATCCATGAGGACAGAATATTTTTCCATCATCTGAGGTCTTCTTCAATTTCTTTCTTCAGAGACTTGAAGTTCTTGTCATATAGAGCTTTCACTTGGTTGGTTAGAGTCACACCAAGATACTGTTGGTGGCTATAGGGAAGGGTATCATTTCTCTTACTTCTTTCTCAGCCTGCTTATCCTTTGAGTATAGGAAGGCTACTGACTTGCTTGAGTTGGTTTTTTATCCGACCACTTTGCTGAAGTTGTTTATCAGCTGTAGGAGTTCTCTGGTGGAGGTCTTTGGGTCGCTTAAGTATACTATCATATCATCTTCAAATAGTGATATTATGACTTCTTCCTTTCCAATTTGTATCCCTTTGACCTCCTTTTGTTGTCTAATTGCTCTAGCTAGAACTTCAAGTACTATATTGAAAAGATATATAGAGAGAGGGCACCCTTGTCTAGTCCCTGATTTTAGTGGAATTGCTTCAAGTTTCTCTCCATTTAGATTGATGTTGGCTACCGGTTTGCTATAAATTGCTTTTACTATGTTTAGATATGGGCCTCGAATTCCTGATCTTTCCAAGACTTTTAGCATGAAAGGATGCTGAATTTTGTCAAATGATTTCTCAGCATCTAATGAAATGACCATGTGGTTTTCTTCTTTGGGATTATTTATGTAGTGGATTATATTGATGGACTTCCTTATATTAAACCATCCCTGCATCCCTGGGATGAAGCCTACTTGATCATGGTGAATGATCGTTTTGATGTGTTCTTGGATTCGGTTGGCAAGAATTTTATTGAGTATTTTTGCATCGATATTCATAAGAGAGATTGACCTGAGATTCTCTTTCTTTGTCGGATCTTTGTGTGCTTTTGGTATTAGCGTAATTGTGGCTTCATAGAACGAGTTGGGTAATGTTCCTTCCGTTTCTATTTTGTGGAATAATTTGAAGAGTATTGGTGTTAGGTCTTCTTTGAAGGTCTGATAGAATTCTAGACTAAAACCATCTGGACCTGTGCTTTTTTTGGTTGGAAGACTTCCAATGACGGCTTCTATTTCTTCAGGGGTTATCAGACTGTTTAGATGATCTATTTGATCCTGATTTAATTTTGGTATTTGGTATCTGTCTAGGAAATTGTCCATTTCCTCGGGATTTTCTAGTTGTGTTGAATACAGGCTTTTGTATTAGGATCTGAAGATTTTTTGAATTTCCTCAATTTCTCTTGTTATATCTCCCTTTTCGTTTCTGATTTTGTTTATTTGGATACTGTCTCTGGGCCCTCTGCCTAGTCTGGCTAAGGGCTTATCTAACTTGTTGATTTTCTCAAAGAACTAACTCCTAGTTTTGTTGATTCTTTGTATGGTTTTATTTGTATCTACTTGATTGATTTCAGCCCTGAGTTTGATGATTTCCTGCCTTCCACTCCTCTTGGGTGTGTTTGCTTCTTTCTGTTCCAGGGCTTTCAGGTGTGCCATTAAGCTGCTAGTGTATGCTCTCTCCCGTTTCTTTTTGGAGGCACTCAGGGCTATGAATTTTCCTCTTAGCACCGCTTTCATTGTATCCCATATATTAGGTTATGCTGTGCCTTCATTTTCATTAAATTTTAAAAAGTCTTTGATATTTTTCTTTATTTCCTCCTTGACCAAGTTTCATTGATTAGAGCATTGTTCAGCTTCCATGTGTATGTGGGCTTTTTGTTGTTTTTTTGCTATTGAATTTCCATAGTGATCTGATAGGAGGCATGGGATAAGTTCGATCTTCTTATATTTGTTGAGGTCTCTTTTGTGACCAATTATATGGTTGATTTTGGAGAAGGTACCATGAGGTGCTGAGAAGAAGGTATATTCTTTCGCTTTAGGATGAAATGTTTTATATATATATATATATATGTGTGTGTGTGTGTGTGTGTGTGTGTGTGTGTGTGTGTGTGTGTCTGTTAGTTCCATTTGGTCCAAGGCTTCAATTAGATTCACTGTGTCCCTCTTTAGTTTCTGCTTTCCTGAATGATCCATTTCAGAGAGTGGGGTGTTGAAGTTAAGGTTATGATGTGAGGTGCCATGTGTGCTTTGAGCTTTTTACTAATTTACGAATGAGGGTACCCTTGCATTTGGAGCATAGATATTCAGAATTGAGAGTTTTTCTTGGTGGATTTTTCCTTTGATCAGTATGGAGTTCCCTTCTGTGTCTTTTTGGATGACTTTAGGTTGAAAGTCAATTATACCTGATATTAGGATGGCTACTCCGGCACATTTCCTGGGACTATTTGCTTGTAAAATTGTTTTCCAGCTTTTTACTCTGAGGTAGTGTTTGTCTTTGACACTGAGGTGTGTTTCCTGCACGCAGCAAAATGCTGGCTCCTGTTTATGTATCCAGTGTGTTAGTCTATGTCTTTTTATTGGGGAATTGAGACCATTGATCTTAAGAGAGATTAAGGAATAGTGATTATTGCCACCTGCTATTCTTGACGCTATCTTTATGTTTTAGTGATTATCTACTTTTGGGTTTGATGCAAGAAGGTTACTATGTCGCTTTTTCCAGGGTGTAGTTTCTCTCCTTGTATTGGCGGTTTCCACCTATTATCCTTTGTAGGGCTGGGTTTGTGGAAAGATATTGTGTAAATTTGGTTTTATCATTGAATATCTTGGTCTCTCCATCTATGGTGATTGAGAGTTTTGCTGGGTATAGCAGTCTAGGCTGGCATTTGTGTTCTCTTAGAGTCTGCATGAGATCTGCCCAGGATGTTCTGGCTTTCACAGTCTCTGGTGAGAAGTCTGATGTGATTCGGATAGGTCTTCCTTTGTATGTTACTTGGCCTTTTTCTCTTACTGCTTTTAATATTCTTTCTTTGTTTAGTATATTTGGTGTTTTGATTATTATGTGACGGGAGGTATTTTTGTTCTGGTCCAGTCTGTTTAGAGTTCTGTAGGCTTCTTGTATGTTCATTGGCATCTCTCTTTTTAGGTTAGGGAAGTTTTCCTCCATAATTTTGTTGAAGATATTTACTGGCCCTTTAAGTTGCAAATTATCACTCTTATCTATACCTATAATCCTTAGGTTTGGTCTTCTCATTGTGTCCTGGATTTCCTGGATGTGTTGGGTTACACATTTTTTGCATTTTGCATTTTCTTTGACTGTTGAGTTGATGCTTTCTATTATATCTTCAGCACCTGAGATTCTTTCTTTCATCTTTTGTATTCTATTGTTGATATTTGCATCTATGACTCCTGATTTCTTCCCAAGGTTTTCTATCTCCAAAGTTGTCTCCCTTTTTGATTTCTTAGTTGTTTCTACTTTCTTTTTTAGATCCTGAATGGATTTTCTCAGATCCTTCACTTTTTTTTTTGTATTTTCCTGTATTTGTTTAAGATATTTTTGCATTTCCTCTTTCAGGATTTCTGCCTGTTTTCCCAACTTCTCCTATATTTCTCTAAGTGATTTTTGTGTTTCCTCCTCATGGGCTTCCATCTGTTGATCCGTATTCTCCTGCATTTCTTCAAGCGATTCTTGTGTTTCCTTTGTAAGGGCATCTATTGTTGATTCATTTCTTTAAGCGATTTTTGTGTTGCCTCCCTATGGGCTTCCATCCATTGACACATATTCTTCTGCATTTCTTTAAGCAATTTTTGTGATTCCTTTGTAAGGGCATCTGCCCCTTGATTCATGTTCTCCTGTACTTCTTTATGAGATTCACTTTCATCCTTCTTGAAATCCTCTAATAGCATCATGAGAAGTGATTTTTAAATCCAGATCTTGCCTTTTGTGTCTGATGGGGTATCTAGGACTTGCTGCTGTTGAAGAATTGGGTTCAGATGGTGCCATATAGCCTTGATTTCTGTTAGTAATGTTCCTACGTTTGCCTTTTGCCATCTGGTTACCTCTGGTGTTAGTTGGTCCTGCTGTCCCTGGCTGTTGGTTGGACCACCTGTAAGCCTGCAAGACTATTTCTGTCCCCCCCCACCAACACGGATTACCGGGATTCCCCTTGCACCGATTGCTGGGACCTGCCCTGCTCCTGAGTGACTTTGGATCCTTGATGTGTCTCGCCCCAAGTAATGTTATATTGGGGTATCCCTGCACATCCAAAGGCTCAGCGTAGTTGATTGCCGGAGCAGAGGTCACCAAGGGGATGCTGGTGAGCTCCAGCCCTCTGCTGGTGTGCTCTCTCCCAGTGCGGGTCCCTCTGCAGGGCAGATGTCCCACAGTAGAGCTGGTGGGTAGGTGATTGCAGATCTGCCCTGGTCTTGGGCTCAGATGGAAGCCCAATGGGCTGTGTCCCAAGCGATGTTATATAGGGGAGTCCCTGGGTACCTGAATGCTCAGTGCAGTCGATCCCTTGAGCAGAGGTCGCCAAGGGGAGCCTGGTGCATTCCAGCTCCAACGCTGTCTCTCAGTGTGGGTCCTTCTGCAGGGCAGATGTCCCACAGAAGAACTGCCCAGCTCTTGGGAGCAGGGAGCACACAAGCTGACTGAGACCCATGCGATATTATGCTTCATTGTTCCTGCATCTGGAGGTCCCAGTTGCCCTGTTGCTGGAGCAAAGATGGCAGATGCACTCTGCACTCTCTCCTGTCAATGTTGTCTATGTTATCTTCTGCACCTGGGTTTCTCTCTTCTGTCTCTTGTATTCTGTTGGTGATACTTGCATCTGACTCCTGATCTCTTTCCTAGGTGTTCTATCTCCGAGTTTGTTTCCCTGTGTGATTCCTTAATTGCTTCTACTTACTTTAGATCCTAGATGATTTTGTTCAATTCCTTCACATGCTTGGTTGTGTTTTCCTGCAATCCTTTAAGGGATTTTTGTGCTTCCTCCTTAAGGGCTTCTACCTGTGTCCCTGTGTTCTCCTGCATTTCTGTAAGGGAGTTATTTTTGTCCTTCTGAAAGTCCTCCATCATTATCATGAGAAGTGATTTTAAATAAGAATCTTGCTTTTCTGCTGTGTTGGGGTATCTAGGGCTTGCTGTGATGGGACAACAGGGTTCTGATGATGCTAAGTACCCTTGGTTTCTGTTGCTTATGTTCTTGGCCTTGCCACTAGCCATCTGGTTTTCTCTGGTGTTAGCTGGTCTTGCTGTCTCTGATTGTGGCTTGTACTCCTGAAAGCCTGTGTGTCAGAATTCCTGGGAGATCAGTTCTCTCCAGGAGGAATTTGGGTATGGACAGCTGTGGCACAGGGTTGACTGCTGGATGTAAATAGAAACTGGAAGGATTCTGTCCCTGGCTTTTCCTTGGTTCCTGTGTTCTGATGGCTCAGGGCAGGTCCCTCTTTGGACAGGAATTTCAGCAGAAGTGGTGGTCTTACCTGTGCTCACAGGCTTGTCAGTACTCCTGGGAGACATGTTCTCTCCTGGTGGTGTTTGGGTAAGGAGCACTGTGGCACAGGATCAGCTCTAGGTACAGATGGAAACCAGAAGTATCTTGTCCCATGCTGCTCCTTGGTTCCTGTGTCTTGAGGGTTCTGGGCGGGTCCCTCTGAGCAAAAGTTTTTCCTGTGCTCACAAATGTGTCCACATGCCTGGGAGACCAGCTCTCTCCTGGTAGCATTTGGGTATGGAGCACCGTGGCACCAAAAATTTTATTGAGTATTTTTGCATCAATATTCATAAGTGAGATTGGTCTGAATTTCTCTTTTTTGTTTGGGTCCTTGTGTGTTTTAGGTATCAGAGTAATTGTGGCTTCATAGAATAAATTAGGTAGTGTTTGTTTCTATTTTATGTAATAGTTTGAGGAATATTGTTATCAGATATTCTTTGAATGTCTGGTAGAATTCTGCACTAAATCTATCTGGCCCAGGGCATTTTTTGATTCAGAGGTTTTTAAAGACTTCTATTTCCTTATGGGATATGTGCCTATTTAGATTACCTGCTCTTGGTTTAACTTTGTTATGTGATAACTCTCTAGAAAACCATTCATTTTTTTCTAAATTTTCTAGTTTTGAGGAGTATAGTCTTTTGTAGTAGGATCTGGAGATTCTTTTGAATTTCCTCTGTTTGTTTTGTTATGTCTCCCTTTTCATTTCTGATTTTGGTAATTTGGATACTGCCTCTGGGCCCTTTAGTTAGTTTGTTTATGTGTTTATCTATCTTGTTGATTCAAAGAACGTGTTTTTGATTTCGTAGATTCTTTGTATAGTTCACTTTGTTTCTATTTGGTTGATTTCAGCCCTGTGTTTGACTTTTTTCTGCCCTCTACTCCTCTTGGATGTGTTTGCTTCTTTTTTTTTCTAGCACTCTCAGGTGTGCTATTAAGTTGAGCCAGAGTTCAGAAAGAACTAGTAAGGGTTCTTTAGCAGTAAGATTCCAAGTCGACAATTACATCTGACAAATAAAATTACTTTTACAATTTTATGAAGAGTTTACTATTTGAAAAACTAACAATTATTAGTTTCTATTCAAATAAAACATCTGATAACAAACTGGGGGCCAGTTCACTCTGGGTGGTTCAAATGAACTCAGCAACATTTTTCTGATGGCATACAAAGGATTCTTTGAAAGGGGTGGGTTTTGTTCACGCAAGTAGTGGGTACCGTTTGTCTTCAAATTGCTAAATATTCCTTAAAAGTGGAAAAGCTGGGTCCCTGTGGCAGCATAAATCCTTCCTCTAATGCAATATCTCTGCTTTTGAAGATTTTATTTTCTGTCACCAAGACTTAGAATATAGATCCTTGAAGATAATTTACCTCCTGCTTTTTTCTGTGTTTTCTTATCTCATCCAAGACTAAGTTCTGCATATTCTTGCAAAGACTCTTAAATTTGTGTTTTAAGGCATGGAAAGCCATTTGGTATTAAAAAGTAAATGTAAAAAATAAATTTGCTAGTGTAAGGTCTCACCATTTTCTTTACCAGGGCACTTGATATGAATTTTTCTCTTAGCACTGATTTCATCATGTCCCATATGTTTGGGTATGATGCTTCAACAGTTTCATTAAATTCTAGGAAGACCTTAATTTCTTTTTTATTTCTTCCCTGGACAAGTTATCATTGAGTAGAGAGTTTTTCATTTCCACATGTATGCATGTATATTGTCTTTGCTGTTATTGAAGAACAGGTTTAGGCCATGGTGATCTGATAGGACGCATGAGATTATTTCAATCTTCTTGTATGGGTTTTGGGCTGTTTTGCGACCAACTATATGGTCATTTTGGAGAAGGTGCCATGAGGTGCTAAGAAGAAGGTGTAATCTTTAATTTTAGGATGTAATGTTCTATAAATATCTGTTAAATCCATTTGGTTTATAACTTCTCTTCGCTTCACTTTGTCTCTGTTTAGTTTCTCTTTCAATGACCTATCCAATGGTGAGAATGGAGTGTTGAAGTCTCCCATTATTATTGAGTGGGGTTCAATGTGTGTTTTGAGCTTTAGTAAAGTTTCCTTTATGAATGTGGGTGTCTTTGCATTTGAAGCCTTGACTTTCAGAATTGAGACTCTTTCTTGGTGAATTTTCCCCACCCCTGCCCACTGAATTCCACTCCCCTTCCTGTCAGTTCTTTTTGCTGGGGCAAACTTCTAACTAGTCTGCTCCCTTGAAGACATTACATCAAGCTAGAGTTGCAATTCTAATACCCAATAAAATAGACTTTCAACCAAAAAGGACACTTCATATTCATCAAACAAATAATCTTTAAATACAATTATCTATTCAGAGCTTGTAAGACATTAACCATATGAAGTCTTACTTGAGAATTTTATTTCAAACATAGTTTTAAGTGATGTCAGTTCACACTCATGGAGATTATTGTGATATTGCTGACTTTGGTTGTTAAATAATTCTTCCTATTGTTGAAAGCCAATGCATTATTAGGGTAGTTGGAATAAGTAGTAGAGCTGTGCTGCTGGGAAGTAATTATTATTAGCATTGCTATTATTGTTATGATTATGTTTTATTGCCAAGCATGGTTTCCATTTCAGAATTCATCATGACTACATATATTATCCCTTTTTTTGAATTTTGATGCCTATATATCAATGTTAGTATCCTAATTTCACTTCTTAAGTTTTGGAGATTAAAAGACATGTATTCAACTCTACCAAGGACAAGAGAATCTAACCTTCCATATGTAGATTTCAAGACCATTAACCATTCCCCAAATCCCTTTAAATATATTATCATAACCAGGGATCAATTGGAGGGAATTCTAAATCTCATTAAGACTCTCTGCAATGCAAAAAATAATGTTCAGAGTGCAGCAGACTTGTGTTTGAATATGTTTTAGCTTTATTTGTTTTTCTTTTTTTTTCAAATTATGTGCTGCACTTTTCTCATCTTTGTTTGGTTCTCTCACCTCTGCTCCTCACTTTCTCCCTCTGGAATATAAATTACTAATATATGAACCACATGTAGTAAAGCATTAATGGGATTACATCGGATAACTTGTTTCAAATAAGGCATTGTACATGAAATCTTATCACACATCATTAGAAACTATTCAATACGTGGTATTGAATATTTCAAATTGATTTGCATTTCCCTGATGTCTAAGGATGTTGAACATTTCTTTAGGTGATTCTCCGCCATTCAATATACCTCAGGTGAAAATTCTTTGTTTAGCTTTGTACCCCATTTTTAATAGGGTTATTTAGCTGTCTGGAATCTAACTTCTTGAGGTCTTTGTATATATTGGATATTAGCCCTCTGTTGAATGTAGGGCTGGTAAGGATCTTTTCTCATTTTGTTGGCTGCCATTTTATCCTATTGACAGTGTCCTTTGCCTTACAGAAACTTTGCAATTGTATGAGGTCCCATTTGTCAGTATTTTAGGCCATAAGCTATTGGTGTTCTGTTCAGGAAAATTTCCCCTGTGCCCATGTGTTCAAGACTCTTCCCCAGTTTCTTTTCTATTAGTTTCAGTGTGTCTGGTTTTATGTGGAGGTCTTTGATCCACTTGGACTTGAGCTTAGTACAAGGAGATAAGAATGGATCAGTTTGTATTCTTCTGCATGTTGACCTCCAGTGAGCCAGCACCATTTGTTGAAAAGACTATCTTTTTTCCACTGGATGGTTTTAGCTCCTTTGTCAAAAAGCTGAAGGGGTTTGCAGTGCCATAGGAGGAATAATGATATGAGCCACGCAGTACTCCCAGAGCTTCCAGGGACAAAAACATGAACCAGATAGTACACATGGTGTTACCCTTGGCTCCAGATACATAGGCAGCAGAGGATGGCCTTGTTGGACATCAAAGAGAAGAAAGTCCCCTGGTCCTGGAAAGGCTCAATACAGCAGTGTAGGGGAATACCTGGACAGGGAAGTGGGAGGGGGTTGATTGGGGAACATGGGGAGGGGAGATGACTTATGGGACTTTTGGGGGGAGACCAGGAAAGGGGAAATAATTTGAAATGTAAATAAAGAATATATCTAATTTAAAAAATTAAACAAAGACAGTTTCGTATTACTCATGGTGTAAATGAAAATTTCATAATTAAAAAAATTTGTGAAATATACCTTTAAATACTAGAGACTTTAGTTTCCTGAACATTCTAAGAAGCAAACTCAGATTCAAATGTTTATGTAGGAAGTACTTTATAAAGTGAGCTATAATTATAGTTCTAACAGCTACTCTTTAGGGATGCATCAAATATGATATTCAGAGAAAGATTACAAGACAATAATTCCAACTTTTAAATGGTTTTAGAATGCTCTAATAATCATTAAAGGAGATTAATTCATAAATATTTGAGCTGCCTGTAGACATTTTAATGTTGCTTGAACTTTCTATTACTTTGATAATATCTTGAGTTAGTAGTCATTTAAAATAATTTCTACTACTTTCAAGATTTTTTTCTTCTAAAATTGTTCCTTAAAATCATTACCTCTATGCTGGGCTACTATTTGTTTCAGGGGCACTCTAAAAATAGTGAGAAACATAGCTTATAGAATTCTACTATGTCAGGACTTAGACTAATAGACCAAAAAAGGGTCTCATTAAATAAGTAAAATTTGTGTTCACACTAATTTACACATTTATTAGTCTTTTCATGAACAGATATTTTCTATCTCAAATGTTTATATATAAAATGTTCATACCTTTAAATTCTTTTTTAGCTGTTCTATGACATCTCAAAAATAAAGAAAATATTTGACCTTGTCTTTAGAATGCTAAGAACAAAATTACAGCTTAACACAATTTCTTATCTTAGATGTTTAGCAGAAAAATTCTTATTCAGAGAGTTTTCCAAATACTTTTGCATGCTGGATTTTGCCAAGTTGGGAATTCAAGTAAACAATTTCTACAAATTTTGAATGTTAAGCTATCAGTTTTGGATATTAAAAACAATGAGTAGAAAGACAACTTTCTGAGTGCTTACAGTTTCACTTTTTGATGAACTAAATTTCAAATATATTCTTATTTACTGTATTTGTCTTCCAATTCCTATTTCTTAATAGAGCTCCCACAATCATGTCATGGAAACCTTTCCGAGACAGAGTTTTGCTGTGTTGACAGATTAAACAACCCAGTGCCTATATAAGAGACAATAAACTGTAAAAGTTAGTCTATTTTATAACAGAATACATGCAAGTGGATATGTTGACATTTGTTTGTTCTTCTATGGCTTCATGTTTATACTCAATGATTTGGGGCCTGCAGTTCCCAACACTGCATACCACACTAGATCAGAATTTGTTTTGTCTTAAACAGTGTAGCTGTCACACTGAAAATATTTGTATTACCCCAAAACATGGAATAGCAATTTTTCCTGTTTTCAAAATATATTCCAAAGATCTATTTATGTGTCTTACAAGTATGGTAGGAATATTATTTAACTGTCCTTTTTATCCATAACAATGTTTATAAATATATTGCCACTTCATTAAAATTATTTATTTCAGTTCAATTCTAATACTCAAAACAAAGGACTCTCAGTCCTTTGGAGGTAGATTTATGTAAGAATATTTATCTTAGTAGGAGGTCATGGAATGGAATCAAATATTAACTTAAGATGTTAAATTTTCTTTACTAGTAGTAGGTTTTAGCCCCTAGAGTAAAATTATCTTAAAATAGGAAAGGGATTTTTGTGTCAGTCTACTTATAACCAGTACTCAGTAAGTTACTTGTAATTATTGTGAGCACAATAAACTCTTACTATGCAAATGCATAGATGTTTCTCATGAAACATCACAAAGTTATTGTGAGTGAGGGAAATTATTTTGTTTTAGTTGGTGGTGGTATTGCATATTAAGATGGTAAACATGCTTTATACAGATATGAAGCAACCTGAAGAACCATGTATAATTACTCCAAGGATATGGATGCAACTGCACTTAATTTGCATTCATTTTGATAGGATATTCTTTTGTATATGAGGTAGTTTGAATCTTGAAGTGGTGGAATGACCTCTGTTTGATATTTCTGTCTCCCATTTCTATCATGTTGACTAACTTGGAGCATGATAAATACTTACTAACTTAGAGAAGTTGGAAATATGGGCTTGGGTAGGAACTAGTTAATATTTTAAAAGATTTCCCTGTTTTTGTTATATAACTATTGTAAAACAGATTCAGGGACCAGTTAACAAAAGTCTGCATCTTGTGAAAAATCCCATGAAGAGGTCCCATGAAGCAGTTTGGTTTTTATAGAGAGAGAAAATAGAAAGATTATATTACATATATATCACATGAAGCAGAATCTAACGGTCCGGAAAGTGCCCAATGTTGGATATGGCCAATGAAAATTCTGCAAGATTTCTTTAAGTTGGGCATTCTGGAAAAGAGTTCTCTTGACATTTATCTCTTCCAGTCATAGACAACATTGGATCACTGTGCCAAAGTGCATATGTTTTTCTAGGGAGAATATAATAGAATTTAGAATATCATTTTCAGTAGGTATTTACTTGCCCACATTCTTCAGTAGTACTTAATGATCACAGGTAAGGAAAAAAGATAGATAGCTTTGTCCAAGAGAGCTACATTGCACCTAGAAGTAAAGATATCTAGTAGTTGGTGAAGTATATTTCTCCGTTATTAAGGAAAAATAGCAATAATGAGTGCATGAGAAGTCTAGTCAAAATAATGGAAAAGAAATGGTAAATTGTTTTATATGTGAAAGTGTCATAGTTGTTGTACAGAGAGATTATGAATTAAATAAAACCATTCTCTTTCTTGTCCTTATGATCATGAACACAGCTTTTATCATGTGACACCTTCTCAGTCACTCCATTTTCTTTGTTTAATTTTGACTATCAAAATTGACGCATTAATCCATTGTGTAAATGTACCACATTTTCTGTATCCATTCCTCTGTTGAAGGTTATCTGGGTTCTTTCTAGCTTCTGGTTATTATAAATAAGGCTGCTATGAACATAGTGGACCATGTGTCCTTGTTATATGTTGAAACATCTTTTGGGTATATGCCCAGGAGTGGTATAGCTGGGTCCTCATGTCCAATTTTCTGAGGAACAACCAGACTGATTTCCAGAGGGATTGTAGCAGCTTACCATCCCACCAACAATGGAGGAGTGTTCCTCTTTCTCCACATCCTCACCAGCATCTGCTTTCACCTGAGTTTTTGATCTTAGCCATACACAATGTAGTACGTCTCAGCTATTGAAAAGCATAACTTCATGAAATTCTTAGGCAAATGGATGGAAATAGAAAATGCTGTCCTGAGTGAGGTAACCCAATCACAAAAGAACACAATGATAAGTGGATATCAGCCCAAAAGCTCAGAATACCCAAGATACAATTCACAGACCACATTAAGCTCAAGAATAAGGAAGACCAAAGTGTGGGTCCTTCTGTCCTTCTTAGAAAGGGGAACAAAATACTCAGGGAAGCAAATATGGAGACAAAGTGTGGCAGAGAGTCTCAAGGAAAGACCATCCAGAGACTGCCCCACCTGGGATCCATCCCATATATAGTCACTGAACTCAGACTATTGTGGATGGCAAGAACTCCAGGCTGACAAGGGCCTGATATAGCTCTCTTCTGAAAGGCTCTTCCAGAGCTTGACATATATAGAGGCAGATGCTCATAGCCAATCATTGAACTGATCATGGGGTTCCCAATGAAAGAGTTAGAGAAAGGACTGAAGGAGCCAATGGGGTTTGCAACCCCATAGGAAAAACAATAATATCAAACAACCAGAGCTCTCAGGTTCTAAACCACCAACCAAGGAGAACACATGGAAGGATCCATCATTACAGCTACATCCATATGTAGCAGGGGATGGCCTTGTTGAGCATCAATGGGAGAAGAGGCTCTTGGTCCTGTGAATGCTGGATGCTCCAGTGTAAGGGAATATGAGTGTGAGGAGGCTAGAGTAGGTGGGTAGATGGGGGCACACCCTCATAGAAGAAGGAGGAGGGAGGAAGGGATAGGGAGTTTCTGGGGGAAGAATCAGGAAAGGGGATAACATTTGATATGTGAGTAAAGAAAATATCCAAGGAACAAAAAGAAAAAAAGAAACATGCTAGAAATAAATAGTGTAAACAACTAAAGAAAATGATGTATTTTCTCACACATGGGAATGTTGATCCATTGCTTATTTCTAACTATTTTAGTTTGTATTATCATACTATTTAAAAGAAGCATTTTGCATGTTAAATCTATTTAATTAAAATGTGAGGTTTTTTTAGTTTTTCTTTTTATTTGATATTTTTTTTATTTACATTTCAAATGTTACCCCCTTTCATGATTTCATACCCCCTGAAGCACCTATACTATCCCCTTCCTCCTGCTTCTATGAGAGTACTCCCCTACCTACCCACCTTCTCCTGCCTCCCCACCATGATATTCACCTACAGTGGGACATTGACAGAGATATTGCCACTTATGTCTTTCATCTTGAAATTGTCACTTTTTCCATTTTGCAAATGGAAAAATTTGAGGCTCATTTGAGCACATATGAATTATCAAAAATTAAAAAAAATACATGGAGATAAACCAGTATTATGTCGCTTATGCCATAGGTTAATAATGTCCTGCAGGGACAGAAAGTAAAAACACAAATTTAGAATTGGAAATGAAGATATCCTTTCCACAACCTGAAGCCCTGTATAAGTAAGTTATGTTTGCTACAATTTACATACAAAGTGAAAAATAAAACTGAGATTGAGATTGGGTTTTAAGTGATTTTTACGTAAGTAATCTTTGTAATGTGTGCTCCTTTGTGGCATCATATATTAGAGTACATATTTTTGTTTATTTTATTTTCTATATTCCTTATTTACATTCCAAATGATTTCCCCTTTCCCGGTTCTCCCCTCCCCAAAAGTCCCATAAGACACCTTCCCTCCCCCCGTTCCCCATTCAACCCCTTCCCACTTCTCTGTCCTGGTATTCCCCTACACGCTGCAAAGAGTCTTTCCAGGACCAGGGGCCTCTCCTTCCTTCTTCTTGGGAGTCAATTGATATATGAATTGTGTTTGGGTATTCCAAGCTTCTGGGTTAATATTCACTTATCAGTGACTGCATACTATGTGTGTTCTTTTGTGATTGGGTTACCTCACTTAGGATGATATTTTCCAGTTCCAACCACTTGCCTAAGAATTTCATTAATTCATTGTTTTTAATTGCAGAGTAGTATTCCACTGTGTAAATATACTACATTTTCTCTATCCATTCCTTCGTTGAGGGACATCTGGGTTCTTTCCAGCTTCCGGATATTATAAATAAGGCTGCTATGAACATAGTGGAGCATGTGTCCTTATTGCATGCCAAAAAGGCCTCTAGGTATATGCCCAGAAGTGGTATAACAGGGTCCCCCGGAAGTGTCATGCCCAGTTTTCTGAGGAACCAACAAACTGATTTCCAGAGTGGTTGTATCAATTTGCAATCCCACTAGCAGTGGAGGAGTGTCCCTCTTTTCCACATCCTCGCCAAAACCTGCTGTCTCCTGAGTTTTTGATCTTAGCCATTCTGACTGGTGTGAGGTGAAATCTCAGAGTTGTTTTGATTTGCATTTCCCTAATAACTGAGGATGTTGAACATTTCTTTAGGTGCTTCTCAGCCATTCGATATTCCTCAGGTGAAAATTCTTTGTTTAACTCTGAACCCCATTTTTTAATAGGGTTATTTGGCTCTCTGGAATCTAACTTCTTGAGTTCTTTGTATATATTGAATATTAGCCCTCTGTCAGATGTAGGGTTGGTAAAGATCTTTTCCCAATTTGATGGTTGTTATTTGTCCTTTTGATAGTGTCCTTTGCCTTTCAGAAACTTTGTAATTTTATGAGGTCCCCTTGGTCAATTCTTAAAATTAGAGCATAAGCTATTGGTGTTCTGTTCAGGAAATTTTCCCCTGTGCCCATCTGCTCAAGGCTCTTCCCCAGTTTCTTTTCTATTAGTTTCACTATGTCTGGTATGTTGCATGTGTACAGGTATGTGATTGGGTATATGCACCTATGTGTCTAGGGAGGTCAGTGGTTTCTAATTTGTGTTTTATCCTTAATTACTCTCCAACATTCTTCTTGAATCTGTAAAAACTGTATCTTCAATGGTGTGAAAAATAAAGATAGATTGTTTTGCTTACTTACAACCACCACTCCTGTATGTGATAACCATTCTTTAGTCATTCCCAGAAAGATGGTCTCATGAAAAACAGTATTTAACACATTAAATTAACTGATCAACACCAATAAGAGTATAATTTAATATAAATGTAAGTAATAAGATTTTTTTGCTTGTCTGTTTTATTTTTGAGATTATAATAAAATATCATGATTTATCCCTTGTCTTTTCTCCCTCCAAACCCTCTCATTTTATCTCTTAGATTTAAGGTCTCAGTTTTTCAGGGTGCCTTAGTGGCAGACATACCAATATGACCAATAGACAAACCTAGCCACCTACCCAAGGCTAGGGAAGTCATGGATCTTGGACTCTTGTGTTTCTGTAAAATTTCTTAATACTCATGTTGTTACAATAAGAAGTAACATTATAAAATAGATTATTTTCTTAAAGTTAATATATGAAATATTTCAGTGATTACTAATATTCACAGAGAGATTTTCAAAGAACTATAATTTTAAATAAAGTATTGAATTGTTTAGTTAAAACTCCTTTTATTATTTTCCTAGATTTGAAATGTGTGAATTTTATTTTATTTTCTTACTACTGTTAGACAGGTTTTATTTTAGCTTATAACTTTGGACTGCAGGCAGAACCCAAAGGCATGAGCAGATACAGAGGCATTGAGGAACAATGCTCCCTAGTTTTCTACCCATGACTCTCTAAAATTGTGTTTTACATAAGTCCGAGTACCCTGAACAAGAATTATGCCACCTCTAATAGATTGAGCTCAGACATACAAATTAGTATTTCTTTTTAAATTTAGGGTTTTTGTAATTGGATATTTTCTTTATTTACATTTCAAATACTTTCCCCTTCTTAGGTCTCCCCTTTGGACCCTCTATCCCATCACCCCTCCTGCTGCCTCTATGAGGGTGCTCCCGCACACACCCAAACACTCACACCTGTCTTCCCACCCTGGCATTCCCCTGCACTGGGACATCGAACACCCTCAGGCCCAAGGGCCTCTCTTTCCACTGATGTCAACAAGGCCACATATGCAGCCAGAGCAATGAGTCCCACCATTTGTACACTTTGGTTGGTGGTCCAGTCTCCAGGAGCTCGAGGGTTTCTGGTCAGTTGACATTGTTGCTCCCTCCATGGGGCTGCAAACATGTTGACCTCCAGTTAACCCAGAACCATTTGTTGAAAATGCTGTCTTTTTTTTTTTCAATGGATGGTTTTATCTCCTTTGTCAAAGACCAAGTTACCATAGATGTGGGTTCATTTCTGGATCCTCAATTCTATTCCATTCATCTACCTGCCTGTCACTGTACCAATACCGTTCAGTTTTTAGTACTATTGCTCTGTATTACAGCTTGAGGTCAGGGATAGTGATTCCCCCAGAAGTTCTTTTATTGTTGAGAATAGTTTTCACTATCCTGGGTTTTTTGTTATTCCAAGTGAATTTGAGAGTTGCTCTTTCTAATTCTATGAAGAATTGAATTGGAATTTTGATGGGGATTGCATTGAATCTGTAAATTGCTTTCAGCAAGATGAACAATTTTTACTGTATTAATCCTGCCAATCCATGAACATGGAAGATCTTTCAATTTCTGAGGTCTATTTTTATTTCTTTCTGCAGAAACTTGATGTTCTTGTTGTACAGATCTTTCACTTGTTTGCTTAGAGTCACACCTAGATATTTTAAATTGTTTGTGACTATTGTGAAGGGTATTATTTCCATAATTTCTTCTAAGCCTGTTTATCCTTTGAGTATAGGAAGGCTACTGATTTGTATGAGTTAATTTTATATCAAGCCAGATTTTTGAAGTTGTTTATCAGCTGTAGAAATTCTCTGGTGGAATTTCTGGGGTTACTTAAGTATACTGTCATATCATCTGTAAATAGGGATATTTTGACTTCTTCCAATTTGTATCCATTTGATGGCATTTTGTTGTCTAATTGCTCTAGCTAGGACTTCATTTACTATATTGAATAGATAGGGAGAGAGTGGGCAGCCTTGTCGAGTCCCTGATTTTAGTGGGACTGCTTCAAGTTTCTCTCCATTTAGTTTAGTGTTTACTGGTTTGCCATAAATTGCTTTTACTATGTTAATGTATGGGCCTCAAATTCCTTACTTTTCCAAGACTTTAAACATGAGAGATGTTGAATCTTGTCAAATGCTTTTTCAGCATTTAATGAAATGATCATGTGAATCTTTTCATCGAGTTTGGTTATGTAGTGGATTACATTGATGGAATTCCATATATTGTACCATTGTTGCATCCCTGGGATAAAGCCTACTTAATCAGCGTGAATGATCGTTTTGATGTGTTCTTGGATTCCATTGTCAAGAATTTTATTGATCATTTTTGCATTGCTATTTATAAGAGAAATAGGCCTGAAGTTCTTTTTCTTTCTTGGTCTTTGTGTGACTCTGGTATAATATGAGCATTACTGTGGCCTCATAGAACAAATTGGGTGGTATTCCTTCAGTTTCTTTTTGGCAGAATAGATTGAAGAGTATTGGTAATAGGTCTTTTTTGAAGGTTTGATAGAATTCTGAACTGACCCTGGGATTTTTTATTTATTTTTTATTTTTATTTATTTATTTATTTATTTTTTGGTTGGGAGACTTTTAACAACAGCTTCTATTTCTTTAGGGGTTATGGGGCTGTTTAGATTGTTTATCTGATCTTGATTTAACTTTGGTTCATGGTATCTTTCTAGAAAATTGTCCATTTCATCCAGATTTTCCAGACTTGGTGAATATAGGCTTCTGTAGTAAGATCTGATAATTTTTTGAATTTCCTCAGTGTCTATTGTTATATCTCCCTTTTCATTTCTGATTTTGCTAATTTGGATACTGCCTCTGGGCCCTTTAGTCATGAGATGTGATTTTAAATCAGAGTCTTGCTTTTCTATTGTGTTGGGGAATCTGGGGCTTACTGTGATGTGAGAACTGGGATCTGATGATGCCAAGTACGCTTGGGTTCTGATGCTTATGTTGTTGCTTCTCTACATCCTGTTACTTCTGGTGTTAGCTGCTCTTGCTGTCTCTGACTTTGGCTTGTTCTTCCTGCGAGCCTGTGTGTCAGTACTCCAGCGAGACCAGTTCTCTCTGGGAGGAATTTGGTTATGGAGAACTGTGACAAACGGTCAGCTCCAGAGGAAAGACAGAAACCTGAAGGATCCTGTTCCTGGCTCTTCCTTGATTCCTGTGTCTTGATAGCTCCTGGCAGATCCCTCTTGGGCCAGGAATTTTAACAGAAATGGTGGGGTTTCCTGTGCTCACAGGTGTGCCCGCACAGCTGGGAGTCTAGATTTCTTCTGGAAGTATTTGGGTGTGGAGTGCTGTGGTACAGGATCAACTCCATGTGCAGACACAAACCGGAAAGATCCTGTCCCAGGCTGCTTCTTGGTTCCTATGTCCTGATTGTTTGGGTCAGGTCCCTTGGAGCAGAAAAGGTGGTCTTACCTGTGTTCACAGGCATGTCTGCACTTCTGGGAAACCAGCTCTCAGCTTGCGGTGTTTGGGTATGGAGTGCTGTACCACAGGATCAGCTCCAGGCATAGACGAAAACCGGAAGAGCCATACAAATTATTAATCATTAAAATTCTCCACAATAATTTGTACAGGCATATTAGATTAAAACATTTTTTTGTTATTTACTTTAACAGAACCCTCTGGAATGTACCAGAGACCTGGATGAGAAATCTCAAGACTCAAAGGGAGCGTCCTTAAATGTAATGCCCAACAGTGGGGAGAAGGAATTATAGAATCTACCTCCCGTAGAAAGACAGGGCATCCCACATGCAAAACTCTGGCTCAGATTTGTTCCTGTCTAAAAGAATATCAGGGAGAAAAATGAAGAGGCAGATGGAAAGGAGGTCCAGTGACCAGTCCAAATTGGGACCTATCTTAAGTGTAGACTCCAAGGCCTGCCACAATACTTACAGACAGGAGCCTATGATGGGTGCTTTCTGAGAGGCCCAACAAGCAACTAGCTGAGACAGAAACAGATACTTACACTCAACCAATGGTCTGTAGAATGGTCCCTGTGGTTGAATAAGGGAAAGACTGCAAGAAGTTCAGGATTAGGGCAACCCCATAGAAAGACCAGAAGTCTCAACAAACCTGGACCCCTGAGAACTCTTAACCAGGCAGCATACACTAGATGTCCCACGACCTGAGACACATACACAGCAGAGGACTGCCTGGTCTGGCCTCAATGAAATAAAATATACCTAACCCTAGAGAGACTTGAGGATACAGGGAATGGGAAGGTCTGGCAGGTTGTGGGGGTATGGGCACATCCTCTTGGAGATGGGGGAGGAAGAATGGGATGAGGAACTGTTGGAGAGAAGAACACGAGAGGGATAATGACTGGACTGTAAAAAAACTGACTAAAGATAATTTAAAAAAAATTGTCTTTCCAACTGACGAAGTTTATTTTGTTCCTATTGAGAGCAGCCATAACACATTATTTTGAGCTGTTCAAATAGCCATGTCAATATGATTTCATTTTCTAAAATCTAGGAATTAGTTTCTATTTGATTTATAATTTTGCTTTGTATGTTATTCAAAGAGAACTCTTTTGTGTATTAGTGATTTTTCTGTAAGAACTAATGAAAATCCAATGAAGACTGATGAAATATTAAGTATATGAAATAAATACATTTAGTCTATTATATCATGTGGCATTATATCATCCAAGTATTTAACTGTAAATGGTTAGGTTTCACTTAGTCTATTTATTCCTTGAGTTCTTTTGAGGTTTGTATAATGGAAGAAATCAATAATTTGAGAAAAATTGCAGAGACATAATATTTTTAATTCAAAGAACACAATTTCTCTATGCAATAGGATCTTTTTTCCATAAATATTAATTAATCCACACCTAAGTTACAAGCTGATTAATCTACCCTTCTCTTTATTTCTATTTCTTTTTATTTTCTTATTGCTATTGGATATTTTATTATTTACATTTAAGTTGTTTTCCTCTTTCCTAGTTTCCCCTCTAGAAACCCCCTATGTAATCCCCCTTCCCTCTGCTTCTATGAGGGTGTTTCCCCACCTACCTACTCATTCTCACCTCTCCACCCTGGCATTCCCCTACACTGGAGCTTTCACAGGACCACGGGTTTCTCCTACAATTCAAGCCCGATAAGGTCATCCTCTGCTACATATGTGGCTGGAGCCATATTTACCAATCCTACATCTGATAGAGGGCTAATATCCCATATATACAAATAACTCAAGAAGTTAGACTCCTGAGAATCAAGTAACTTTACAAAAATTGGGTACAGAACTAAACAAAGAATTATCAGATGAGGAATGTCAAATGGCTGAGAAGCACCTAAAGAAATGTTCAACATCCTCAGTCATCAGGGAAATTGCAAATCAAAACAATCCTGAGATTCTACCTCATACCAGTCAGAATGGCTAAGATCAAAAACTCAGGTGACATCAGATGCTGGTGAGGATGTGGAGAAAGAGGAACACTCCTCCATTGCTGGTGGGGTTGCAAGCTGGTACAACCACTCTGGAAATCAGTCTGGTGGTTCCTCAGAAAATTGGATATAGTATTACCTGAGCACCCAGCTATATCACTTCTTTCTATTTTCTATTCCTTCTACACTTGTGCTTTCAGTTACACAGGAGATACCATGTAGAATTGAGGTTGTGATTTGGTGTGCAGCATTTGCCTAGTGTGAGCAAAACCCTAAATTTTATCGCCAATTGCTACAGGTGAACAAACAAAATGCAAGTTATATTTCCTGACCATTACTTTACTGTCACTATAAACTTTGATCATCATTCACATGAATATGACTTGACATGAATTAATAGGCTATTAATTGACAATGCCAGTGCTGTGCATAGAATAATCACTTCATATGAGTTAAGCATGACCCATAGGCCACTGAACATGGAACTTACTGACTTACTGGCTATTGAGTTCCATGATTTGCCTGCTACTTCCTTCCACACCTGCCTAGAGCTGAGGTTTCAGATTGATTCACAATATACAATTTTTCTATGTGATCTGAATACCCAAACTTATTTCCTTGTGCCTGTGTAGTAAGCACTTTACTGAGACATCTCCTTGGCCCCTACATTTAAGCTTATTTTACCTTTGAAAGTTTGTGTGAATTCTAACTGATGCAGCATAATTTTATTATATGCATATTTATTTCATATGATATTAAAATAATGATACCTTTATGGTAAAAGATGCACAAGAAGCTTAACAATTTCAAACATGGAATTTTCTTCAACAAGTCACACCCTAACAGACATTTTCTAAGTTCTTCAGTGACTCGATAAATCTGTAACATTAATATTTAAGAAATTACTTGTCATCAATTAGCTAAGATACATCACAGTTAATTGCTATATTCTACAAAATCTGTATTTATTACAAATAAATATCCTCTAAGTTTTCAAGATGTAGAGCAATGTACTAGGTGTTCTGTCTAGGCATCTTAAAAATAAAGTCTGGCCTGGAAGACCACAAAATTCAATGTGAAGAAGATAGTTTCTCCTGGAACTCTTGATCCTTATGTGTTTTCTGTCCCTCCTCCTTAATTTTTGTTTTACTTATTTATATGGAAGCTAGATGATAGATGATATATATTATCAAAAAATACCCTTGGTATTCTATGTTCAGTCTAGTCTAAAACCTAAATACTAAGATTTATAAAATTTCCTAAAAATTGCAAGTTATAGAAATTAGAACCTTGAAGAATATCATAATATACAGTAATATTTATTAATTATTATATCATAATATATTATTAGTACACAATACTAATAATTTAATGGGTTTATTTGCCTAGGAAATGCATAATACTTCATCTCTTAAATCAGTATGACCTTGTAATCAATATAAAGTTGCCTCGTGCAGAATATACTGCATTTAATTGGAGAGTATGTAAATCAATTATGCATGACTACATTAGCTCTATCATTTATAGTCTGTTAGTTATTTCATCATTACCAGAAAATAACTGTGCTCCCTCCGTGTGCTTTTTTTGTAGGTCTGAAACTCAGAGCAAAACATTCAAGATAGGCTCTGGAGCTGACATGCTTTTTTTCCATAGTGATGACAGTAAGAGAAAATGCCTCTCACCCCTGGATATTATTGTCTGTCCCTCTCCTACAGCTCTTAATCATGGAGCCTAACAGAACTTAGCAACCGTTCTTGTTATTTCAATCTTCTTCGTTTACTCAGAAGCTTGTGACAGAAGTTGTACATTCCAGAAAGGAAACCAACATAAATATAGCACAGTAGGATGTATTTGCACCTCAGGTGGCTTTGAGTACTCATAGAAGTATGTTGGGCATGAATTCTTTGTGTCTGCATATTTTCTGCTTAATTTCGAATTAGTATTACTCCGCTTGGGTAAACACCAACTAATTGCATTACAAGAAAGATCCTACACAGAAGGCTGTTGTGTGGACTGCTTGTAAGCAACCAAATGTATCAGCAAGTAGATTAGGCAAAAACTTCTGTTACTCAGAAGCCTGTTTTTCCTGGAGGGCGAGTGGATCCAAACCCTTATGCTTGTGTAGGTGGCACTTTACCAATTGAGCCATGTCTTTAGATGATAGAAATGATTTCATGTGCAAATGACACCATGATATTGCACAAGCAAAATTTTCCTCATAGATTTTCAATGTTCAGTTTTAATTCATTCACCTCATTTTTTCTTAAGTACAATAAAGGTCTATGATATTAAATATTTACAAAACATGCAAAATCTTCAGAGGATAGAATACATAAAATTAGTAAATCCTCTAATTTAAGCTGAAAGAGGAATAAACAAATGGATAGCTTCTTGATATTTCTTCATTCATGCTCAGTTTCTGAAAATTTTGTTTTGACTCACAATAAAGATAAATGATCATATACATTATAGTGTTGTGTATTAAAATTAGACATCAATGGTGTCAAATAAAATATTTTTATTGTTTTTAGCAAAAAGTTTATTTTAAATGGAACATTAATTTCAGGACTATAATACTATTTATTAGTATTGACACAATATATGATAATGAAATTATAGTGTATCTATCTACTGATAGTATTTCTTTTCAAGTTGATGTCTACTTTTCGATAGGACTGAGTTTGTACATCAATGTACTTCTCTCTGGTCTTGTTATTGATTGATCGACACATCTTAAGCCATTCTTCCCAAAGATGATGTGATAAATTGGCTGTCAAATCTGAGACTTTCACTTGAGTAATTTTATTCCACAATGTCTTATCACATATTATCAAATATGACTCATTCTAAATTTCATTGTCTTTGATACCATCAACAAGATCAAATTTATTAAAGATAACTTCCTTCATTAGTTTTACTAAAATGAAAATTTCATTTATGCCCCCTTCATCTCACAGACTTTTAAAAAAGTTTATTAAATTACTTATGCAATGACATTATCTTCTGATGGGATACCAGTAATAAGTCCTTGAATAAAATACATGTGGAAAATAAATATATACTAGTAGTACAGTAATCTATAGGGTCCAAAAATACACTCAGCTATCATAATTTTACTAAATATCTATCATTTCTTGCTTTTTGCAAATTGTGAATTCTTTTGAAATTTAAGGAAGAGAAAAATCAGAGTGAGAGCAATGGTACAATCAATTATTTCCCTCCCTCCCTCCCTCCCTCCTTCCTTCCTTCCTTCCTTCCTTCCTTCCATTCTCTTTCTCCCTTTCTCTCTCTCTCTTTCTTTCTTTCTTTCTTTCTTTCTTTCTTTCTTTCTTTCTTTCTTTCTTTCTTTCTTTCTTTCTTTCTTTCTTTCCTTGTACCTCATCCCCACCCTCTGTATCCACGTGCATGTCCCCACCCCCTGTATACACGTGGATGTCCCCACTCCCCTGACCCCCAGCCCCCCTGACCTCCAAACTCCCTGGGGACTCCAGTCTCTTGAGGGTTAGGTGCATTATCTCTGAATGAACACAGACCCGGCAATCCTCTATTGTATGTGTGCTAGGGGCCTCCTAACAGTAGGTGCATGCTGCCTGTTTTGTGGTCCAGTGTTTGAGAGATCCCTCAGTCCAGATGAATTGAGACAGCTGGTCCTTCTACAGAATTGCCCTCCTCCTCAGCTTCTTTCAACCTTCCCTAATGCAATAACAGGAGTCAGCTGCTTCTGCCCACTGGTCTGGTGCAAATATCTGCATCTGATTCTTTCAGTTGCTTGTTGGGTCTTCTGGAGTGCAGTCATGCTTGGCCCTTTTTGTGAGTGCTCAATAGCCTCAGTAATAGTGTCAGGACTTGGGACCTCCCCTTGAGCTGGATCCTACTTTGGTTATGTCTATGGACCTTTTTTCCCTCAGGTTCCTCTCCATTGCCATCCCTGTAATTCTTTCAGAGAGGGACAATTATGGGTAAGAGTTGTGACTTTTGGATGGACCCCTCTCCCTCATTTGATGCCCTGTCTTCCTGTTGCAGGTGGGCTCTATGAGTTCCCTCTCCCTACTGCTGGTCAATTCATCTAAGGTCCCTCCTTTTGAGTCCTGAGAGTATCTCACCTTCCAGGTCTCTAGTGCATTCTGGAGAGTCTCCCTAACCTATCTCCCAAGGTTGCCTGTTTCCATTCTTTCTGTTGGTCTTCAGGGCTTCAGTCCTTTTCCTCACCCAATACCAGATAATGTTCCCATCTCCCCCCACACCTTCCACCCTCTGTCCACTTTCCCTCCCTGGTCCCTCCCTCCCTCCCCATTTGTGATTGCTTTGTTCTCCCTTCCAAGTGGGACTGAGGTGTCTTCCTTGGGTACTTCAGTTTGTTGACCTTTTTAAGTTCTCTGAATTGTATCTTGAATACCCTATACTTTTTAACATCCACTTATTAGTGAGAACATACCATGCTTGTCCTTTTGGGTCTAAGTTACCTCACTCAAGGTTATATTTTCTAGTTCCATCCATTTGCCTGCAAAACTCAGGATGTCCTCATTCTTAATAGCTGAGCCATAGTCCATTGTGTAAATGAACACATTTTCTATATCCATTCTTCTATAGTGGAATGTCTGGGCTGTTTCCAGCTTCTGGGTATCACAAATAAGGCCGCTATGAACATAGGGGAACATGTGCCCCTATGGAATGGTGGGGCATCTTTTGGGTATATTCACAGGGGTGGTAAAACTAGGTCTTCATGTAGATCTATTTCCAATTTGATTTCTAGAGTGATTGTACCAGTTTGCAATCCCACCAGCAATGGAGGAGTGTTCTTCTTTTTCCACATCCTCTCCAACATGTGTTGTCACCTGAGGTTTTGATCTTAGCCATTCTGTTTGGTGTAAGGCAGAATCTCAGGGTCATTTTGATTTGCATTTCTCTGATCACTAAGGACTTTGAACATTTCTTTAGGTGCTTCTCAGCCATTTGAGATTCCTCAGGTGTGAAATCTCAATTTAGTTCTATACCCCATTTTTTGATTGGGTTGTTTGGTTTTATTGGTGATTAGTTTCTTGAGTTCTTTATATATCTTGGGTATTAGCCTTTTATTGGATAGCCACAAATAATATAAAGTATCTCAGGGTAACTCTAACCAAACAAGTGAAAGACCTGTATAAGAATAACTTCAAGTCTCTCAAGAAAGAAATCGAAGAAGATCTCAGAAAATGGAGAGATCTTCCATGTTCATGGATTGGCAGAATTAACTTAGTAAAAATGGCCATCCTACCAAAGGCAATCTATACATTCAATGTGATCCCCATCAAAATTCCAACACAATTCTTCAAAGACAAGAAAAGATCATTTCTCAAATTCATGTGGAAAGGCACATAACCCAGAATAGTGAAAAGCATTCTTAACAATAAAAGCACTTCAGTGGGAATCACCATCCCTGACCTCAAGCTTTACTACAGAGCAATAGTGAGAAAAACTGCATGGTATTGTTATAGAGACTGACAAGTTGATTGATGGAATAGAATTGAAGACCCCAAATTAAAACCACACACTTATGGACACTTGATCTTTGACAAAGAAGCCAAAAATATACAATGGAAAAAAAAGAAAGCATCTTCAATAAATGGTGCTGGTCTAGCTGGCTGTCTGTAGAAAAATGACTATAGACTCATATATGTCACCTTACACAAAGCTCAAGTCTAAGTGGATCAAGGACCTCAACATAAAACCAGATACACTGAATCTAATAGAAAAAAAAGTGGGAAAGAGCCTTCAACTCATTGGCACAAGGGGAAATTTCCTAAACAGAACTCCAATGGTTTATACCAAGAATCAATGGTATAAACTCCAATGGTAAGACCAAGAATCAATAAATGGGACCTCATGAAACTGGGCAAAGGGCATAGTCAATAAGACAAATCGACAACCCACAGATTGGGAAAAAAAATTCACATCAGTTTTAGTAATTTTGCTTTGAAAATAATGTGATCAGACTGTGATCAACCTTGCATGGATATGACTTCCAGAGTAGTATGTATGGAGCACAGGTAAAGATTACAGTGTAGTCTTTTTTTTATTTATTTATTTTCTAAGTTTTTAATTTACATTCCAAATCATTTCCCCTTTCCCGTTTCCTTCCTCTCTGAAAGTCCCATAACCCCCCATCTCTCCCTCTTTTCCCCATTCAACCTCCTCTCTTTAGGTTGTAACCTTGCTCACATATTAGGAAATATGAACACATGATTTTTTCCTTTAAATTATTTAGCATAATAGTTTAATCCACCTCGACAACTCTACAAATGAATGCTAGGAGATATTAACTTTTCTAATAAAATATTAAGAAAAATATCAACATCCACTTTACTCATAAGATCTTCAAGAGAATCACCAAGCATGTGTATCAGAAAATCCAGTTTGGGAAGAGTATTACTGTTAATCCAGTTTGTGTTTCATAATATACCATGTTATTTTCATGGGTATACATTCTTCCTAGTTTCAAATACTTTCAGATCAATAATAGCTTTCTTAGACTGGTTTTTAATTGCATTTACTTTTATTTCCTCACTTGTCACAGAACACTTCCTCTACAGCAGCCTCTTACACTGATTATTATTATCAGTATAGTAATATACATAATCATTTATTTTTGCTCTGTTCTTTTTTCTTTATTTTAATCCTTATTTATATCTTTTTTCTTTTTGTGTTTTTACACTCCAGATTTTATTCCCTTCCCTGTCCACCCTCTGACTCTTCTGCATCGCATACCTCCTCCCCACCACTGTCTCCACGAGGATGTCCCCACCTCACCACCACTCACCCTACCAGACTTCTCCACTCCCTGGGGCCTCCAGTATCTTGAAGGTTAGGATCCTCTCTGACTGAACTGAGACCTGGCAGTCCTCTGCTGTATGTATGCTGAGGGCCTCATATCAGCTGGTGTTTACTGCCTGGTTGGTGATCAAGAATCTGAGAGATTTCAGGGGTCCAGGTTAATTGAGACTACTAGTGCTCCTGGAGGGTCACCCTCTTCCTCAGCTTCTTTCAGATTTTTCCTAATTCAACCACAGTGGTCAGCAGCTTCTGTCCATTGGTTGGATGCAAATATCTCCACCTGGTTCTTCCAGTTTCTTGTTTGGTCTCTTGGAGGGCTGTCATGATAGGTCCCTTTTTGTGAACACTCCATAGCTTCAGTAATAGTATCAGGCATTGGAACCTTCTCTTCAGGTGAATCCCACTTTGGGCCTGTCACTGGGCCTTCTTTTCTTCAGGCTCCTCTCCATTTCCTGCAGTTCTTTCAGGCAGGAACAATTATGGGTTAGAGGTTTGATTGTGGGATAGCATACCCATCCCTCACTTGAGAATGAGAGCATCCTGAGTTTTGCAGGCAAATGGATGGAACTAGAAAATATCATCCTGAGTGAGGTAACTCAGACCCAAAGGATATGCATGATATGTGTTCACTAATAAGTGTTCACTAATATATATATATATATATATATATATATATATATATATATATATATATATGCTGAATACCCAAGAGAACTCAAAAATGTCAACAAGCTGAGGGTCCAAGTGAGGATGTCTCAGTTCCACTTGGGAGGGAGGGAAAAGAATGCAACCACAAGGGGAGAGGGAGGGACCTGGCAGGAAGGGAAAAGGGATGGGTGTGCTGAGAGGGGAACGTGATTTGGTGGGGGAAAAGGACTGAAATCCCTGAGTGCCAGCAGAAAGTATGAAAACAGGCAACCTTGGGGGTTAGGAGATTGGGGGAACCCTCCAGAGTATACCAGAGAAATGGGAGGTGAGAGACTCAGTAATCAAAAGAGAGGGAACTTTGATGAAATTCCATATATTGGGGAGAGAGAACTTGTAGAGTCTACCTCCAGCAGAAAGACAGGGCATCAAGTGAAGGATGGGGTTGCCATCCAACAGTCAAAACTCTGACTCATAATTGTTCTTGTCTGAAAGAACTGCAGGGTTGGAAAAGAACACATTTTCAATAAATGGTGCTGGTCTAACTGGCAGACTGACTGTAGAAGAATGCAAATTGATCTGTATTTATCTCCCTGCACAAAGATCAAGTCCAAGTGGATCAAGGACCTCAACTTAAAACCAGGTACACTGAATCTAATAAAAAAAGAAAGTGGGAAACAGTATCTAATGCATTGGCACCAGGGAAAAATTCCTGAACAGAATGCCAGTGGATCAGATTCTAAGAACAACAATTAATAAATGGCACTTCATGAAACTGAAAAGATTCTGTAGGGCAAAGCACTCTGTCAAGAGGACAAAAATGGAAGTCTACAGATTGAGAATGACTCCTAAATCCAATAGAGGGCTAAGAGTCAAAATATATAAAGAACCCAAGACGTTCGACTCTAAAAATCAAATAACCCAATTATAAATGGGTACTCAGCTAAACAAAGAATTCTTAACAGAAGAATCTCGAATGGCAGAGAAGCATTTAACTACTCAAAATCCTTAGTAATATAGGAAATGCAAATCAAAACGACACTGAGATTCCACATTATACCAATCAGAATGATTGAGATGAAAATTCTCATAAGTTTAGATTTATAATTTCATTTCAGTATCTGAATTATCTAAAATATGTTCCAATACAAATCCTAATATGTTAAGAAAACAAGAAGCTAGCATAGAAAATCTCCCCTCTTTGTTTCCATCTTCTTACTTTCTGTTAATCACCTAAACTTACCCTATTAATCTCAATCATTCAAATCTATCCTTGTTATTGGCTTTTATTTTTCTTCACAGAATAAAATTTGATCAAATTTCATATTTTTTATTCTCCATACAGCATCACGTAGTGATTCTTTTCACTGTTGTTTGTCTATGTATAATTTAGAGAGCCAGCGTACATTTCTTGCCTTTCCTATCTAACTACATCTCATTAGCTGTATTCTGACAGTTTGCTAGGCAGCCAGCATTGCACCTTTCTTTCAACATTCGAAATGCCTAAACTTAAAATACAGTTTAGTTTTCAAAAACTTAGATATGATCATATTATACCCAGTTTAATAAACTCGTGATTTTTTCAAGATTAATTTAAAAGCCTTACATCAGCTATTCTTGGTCCATAATATTGAATCAATTCATCTGGCTCTATTTTTTTCCAAACACATTTTTATTTCTGTATTTTGTTGCTCATATTTTCTTCTTTTTCCATCTACACTCCTCTTTGTCTATCACACATACTGTACAAATATACATATATCACACACACACACAGTACATATCTTTGTTTACACACATCTAGTTTACCCACTTTATTCTGAACAACACTTTTTGGTAGTCTGAGGTCATTATACTCACCTTCCAAGTTCTATTGCCAACACCCATCTTCACCTGTCAAGATCTATTTCAAATGTCATCTTCTTAAAGGATCAGTTTGGGGCTCCCCTTCACTCAGTGCTATCTGTCTTCCCAGAAAGTCCCATAAATCTTTATTTGTAGGTTTCTTTGTGAATTCATCATAATGCATGTTTTTAGGCTGAAACTCTAGGACCCGAGACATTTCTCATAAAATATCAGAGATTGTGTTGTAGAAGCAACTAGATAAATAACTATACAAATGAACATTCTAAAAGCTGACCCTAAAATTCTTATGCTTTTATCAATAAGTGGTTTCTTCTGCATACTGATTTGTAGAAAATATATCAATATTTGAAAATTTAAGAAATCATTACCTCCTTTGGGTTATTTTGTTGATTTGTTTAGCCTCAATTACCACACTAAGGACAAAAATTATATTGTTCTTCATTTTGTGTCCAATTTTATATCATATTATCTAAGACAGTTCTATAGTAATAGAATAATGATGTTCTAAGTTACCCAGCTATTATTCAGGGTAGTTAACTAGGAAAAGTATCATATTTCTGAATAGGGTAATAATTAATCTACCAGAGTTGATTGAAGCAAAGCCCAATTTTGTTCTAAAAACAAAAAGGTATTCAGCACATTTCCTCATAACAACGTCTACAGAACAACACTTATTTTAAATTTGTCTCTGTCAATTACTGGCAAATTATCACAAATAATTTACATTATTTCTCTGTCTTAATTTCCCATTGTACACATTAATAGGTGATAACAGACACATATACTTCACGTTTTATGAAAATGATAAGCAAGTTACAGTGTGTAAAAGAAGTACCTACTAAATGATATCTGTATATATGTATTAATTATATTATTATCAGTGTACTATTATACAGTAGTAAAATAAAAAGACTAATATATATAAATACATAGTAAAAATCTACTACGATATAGCAGTAAAAAATAAAAGCATTCAAACCTGCCTTCTGATATCAGAGAACAAAAAATCTTTGTTCTCATCAGACATACTAGGCATAAAATTGAAGTGTGAAAAATGAGGTAACCTATCTGAGAGCTTAATAGACTTAGATATGAATGATGCAAAAAGGAGAATGGAGCATCAATGACAGAAGTATTTGTGTGTGATAACACCCAAGTGCAATGCATAATGTCAAAGAAGACCTGACATGCTCAGGCAACAAATTCTCAGCTGATAGAGATTGCTTCCAGCTGCGGTCCAGATCCTTTCTGATCCTTTCTATTTGTAACATATACCAGTTTTATATATAAATTACACATATGTGATTCTGAGTTGTACAACAACCACCATATAGGTTTGAAAATATTTCTATCAAACCAGTAGAAACCTGATTCCAAAGAGGAAGAACTCCATATCCTCAGAAAATCTTGTAATCCTAGCTCAAGGCAATTATTACCTTTCTTTTCTTACTTATGGCTTTATTGGATGAGTGACAATACAACAAAAACCCTGATATCTGTATTATTTTGTGAGGCTTATTTTGTTATTACTTAAGATAATGTTTCAAAGTTCTTCAGGACAAACATGGTTGGATGGGTGTGCACTGTATGAAATTAATAAATAATGACGAAAATTCTAGATTGGAGATATTTTTTTTCTAGATTTTAGCTTATATGCGGTTGTTATACTTTTCTAATTTCCATTACAAAATCCATATTTTCTTGCTTATGTAAAAATGAATCTACATGCTCCTAAAGTTTTGAGGTGAGTTCTTTGAAGTGGATTTGACCATTAAGAGAGCTCTTGTTTTATCACAATTATTCTGTAGTACAGCTTGAAGTCAGAATGGTGATTTTTCCAGAAGTTTTTTTATTGTCTTGGAATTTTGATGGGAAATGCATTGAATCTATAAATTGCTTTTGGCCATTTTCACTATATTAATCCTACCAATTCAAGGGTATGGGAGTTCTATCCATCTTCTGATTTCTTCGATTTCTTTCTTCAGGGACTTGCAGTTTTTGACATACATAGCTTTCACTTGCTTGGTAGAGTTACACCAAGGTATTTATATTATTTGTGGCTATTGTGAACGATGCTGTTTTCCTAATTTCTTTCTCAACAAGTCATCACTTGTATAAAGAAGAGCTACTGATTTCTTGGAGTTAATTTTATATCCAGGCACTTTGCTAAAGCTGTGTATCAACTGTAAAGAGTTCTCTAGTAGAATTGTGGATTTTCTTACATACACTAACATGTCACTCAGGAATAGTGATACATTGGCTTCTGCTTATACAATTCATATTCCATTGATCTCCTTTTCTTGTGTTATTACTCAAACTAGAACTTCAAGTACTATATTGAATAGATAGGGAGAAAGTGGGCAACTTTGTCTTGTCCATAATTTTAGTGAAATTACTTCAAGTTTCTCTCCATTTAATTTGATGTGGGAAATTGGCTTGCTGTATATAGCTCTTATGTTTAAGTATATACCTTGAGTCACTGATCTTTCTATAAACCCTACATGTGATAGAGTCCTAATATCCTAATATATAAAGAGTGCAGTAAGTCAGACTCCAACAAACCAAATAATTCAATTAAAATATTGGGTACAGAGCTAAATAAATCTCAAATGGTCAATAAGCACTTGAATAAATGTTCAACATCCTTAGTCATCAGAGAAATTCAAATAAAAATGACCCTGAGATTCCACCTTACACCAATCAGAATAGCT
Source organism: Tokudaia tokunoshimensis (assembly GCA_036184795.1). Taxonomy (NCBI): domain Eukaryota; kingdom Metazoa; phylum Chordata; class Mammalia; order Rodentia; family Muridae; genus Tokudaia; species Tokudaia tokunoshimensis. Next base: position 51,234,398 of record BTHU01000014.1, on the reverse strand, counting down.
AAGATAAAAAAACTCAAGTAATAAAATATGCTGGAGAGCATGTAGAAAAATGGGAATAGTCTGTAATTGATGATGAGATTGCAAACTTGTATAACTGCTATGGAAATCAATCTGGAAGATTCTCTGAAAATTGGGAATAGTTCAAAACTCAGCTATCCCACCCCTGGGTATATACCCAAAAAGCATTCCACCATACCACAAGAACATGCTCTCCTTTGTAGCAGTTTCATTCAAAACAGCCAGAAACTAAAACGACCCAGATCTCTCTCAACTGAAGAATGGATACAAAAAATATGGTTTATTTACATGATGGAATAGTATTTAGCTATTAAAAATAGGCATATCATGAATTTTGCAGTCAAGTGGATGGAACTAGAAAAAATATCATCCTTAATGAGGTAAACTAGACCCAAAAGGACATACATGGTTTATAGTCAGTAATTAGTGGATATTAGCCATAAAGTGCAGGATTCCTATGATACACTCCACTGACAGAAAGAAGTTTAACATTAAGGAAGGCCCAAGAAAGGATGCTTCAATCTCACATAGAATGGGGAACAAAATAGTTATGAGAGGCGGAGGGAGAAACTGACCTGGATGGGAGAGGGGAGGGACATTAGAATAGTGGGACAGGTTCAGGTATAGGGAGAGACAGTCCCAGGAGGCCAAGAGAATGAATGGAAATCAGCAACTGCTGGAGGTAGGGGTTTGGGGGGTAACCTCTAGGAGGTCTGAGAGACATGGGTTAGGCGAGGCTTCTACTAGTCAATGCAGGTAACCTTAGCTGAAATGCCTAACAGCCTGGAGTGGCAACCTTCTGCAACCAGGCAGGAATCCCAGTAGAGTGATAAAGTAGCAACCTATCTACAAATTTGTTTACCCCAAATTTCTGTCTAAAAAGAAATACACAGACAAAGATGGTGCAGAGACTGAAGAAATAGCCAACCAGTAAAAGGCCCAACCTGAGACCCATACCATGGGGAAGCTCCAATCCCTGACTCTATTAATGATACTTTTTTATATTTGTAGACAGGAGCCTAGCATTAATGTTCTCTCAGAGTTTTCCCGGCTACTGACTGAAACAGATTCAAGTGCCCACACTCAAACTTTGAACAGAGGTCAGGACTCTTAAGGAAGAGTATGGGGAAAGATTGAAGTCCCTGAAGGTGATAGGAACCCCACAGTAAGACAACAACTTTACCTGGAGTCAGCAACTACAGAGTATACACTGGCTGGATGGAGGTCAAGGTACCAGGACACATTAATAGCAAAGGGCTGCCTTGTCTGACCACAGTGGAAGAGGATGAGTATAATCACGCAGAGACTTGATACTACAGGGTAGGGAGATATTGAGGGAGGGCTCTACCCTCTCAGAGGCTAAGAGGAGAAGTGGGTGAGAGACTCTAGGAGGGAAGGGACTGGGATGGGCACAGCTTTTGTGAATATAAATAAATGAATGAATGATTTTTTTAAAGGAGTACTCCTGTTAATTGTTTAATTCCTCAGTTTTCTTTTGTTAATTATGTGACCTATAGTTTATCTTCCAATTTTGATGGAAATGTTTCTTTTCATGAGTTGTCAGTCAATAACCATTCTTTGCTATAATCGCTATGTATAAGCTTTCTACCAACTTAGGTCCTTTGGAGAAAGTACCAAAACTTTCTATGCATGTTCCATTGTCTGACTAAGAACAATCTCTGAAGTACCAGTCCAAAGGTAGGAACAATAAGTACCAAACTAGTTTATAGGCAGAATAACAGGAGTTAATGATACCTGAATCATCTCTGCTTGGTTCTTCCAGCAGGGAACTTCCATCCTGGATGAGAAAGTCAAGGATCTGTTATTCTTATCTTTTGTTAATGGAATATTTTATATGCCCAAACCTAGAAATATAGAGGAAAATACACACAAAATCACAACTTTCCATTTTTGTGTGAACTACAAATAAAGTTCCCCTTACCTGTAAATAAAAGGTTACATTTAAGCTACCTTTGCCAATTTATGCTATTTAAGTTTTGAGTTTGCGAAATACTAGGTAGAAATCCTTCCTAAGGAATTTTAACTCATATTTATGACAAATAAAGGCATCATAATGTTTCTGTACATGTATTCCTTTGGACAGATCAGTTTCCTTTGGTTTTAAATGTCAGGCTCCTGTAAAGGAGACATGTATGACAGTGTGCTTGGCAGGTGTTTGCTTATTAAACACTTTTGTAGCTTAATTGTAGGAATATCTTCCCATCATCTTCAGTTTCTGTTAGCAGCATTCTTTTACTCTCAATTCATTCCCTTTTTAAGTAAAGGTTGCAAGTACATAGTAAACCTAAAAGGTCAGTGCATATTTTAAAATTTAAATCTCTAGCTATGACAATTTCTTATAGGAGAGGTAACTTTCCACCCATTCCATGTGACTACAGGAAGGGAAAATTGTAAATCACCAAACTGAAGTCTCATATGCTAGAATAGTGTCTTCTAGTCAGATACCTACTCTGTAATTATAAATTATAAATTTCTGATAAATTATGAGATAATTTTGTTAGTAAATGAACTATTTTTTATTATACATCATGGATTTTCTAATTCAAAAATAATAAAAGATAATCTCTACGATTGTAGCACTGATTTTATAAAAAGAAATCATTGAAAATATTTCTACTGCTTTTGTATAAATGACAGAGAGAAGTGGATGTATCTTTCACTACAGAATAATATATTCACTGGAGCCATATATTATCAAATGGAAAGAAACACTGGTTGCAAATTAGTAGAAAGAACACCATTAGGTATTATTTAGTGTGTCACATATCCTTTCTAATCTCCAACTTCACCACTTTCAAAACTTAAACTGTTTATATTTAATATTTTCTAGTACAGATACTGCAATTATGCTTTTTTGGTATTGCAGTTGAAATATTAAAGCTACCAGCTCTTGGCAATAAAGACAAATTTAAAGATTATGCAAAACCGAGAGTGCACTCCACCATCTTTGCTCCAGCAACAGGGCAACTTGAGCTTCAAGACACAGCGACAATCAAGCATAATATCACTTGGGTCTCAGCCAGCTTGTGTGCTCCCTGCTCCCAAGAGCTGGGCAGGTCTGCAGTCACCTACATGCAAACTCTGCTGTGGGACATCTGCCCTGCAGAGGGATCCGCCCCCCCCACCCCCCCCTGCTCTGGGAGAGAATGCACCCACACAGGGCAGGAGCATACCACCCTCCCTTTGGTGACCCTTGTTCCAGGGACTGACTGCACTGAGAATACAGGTACCCAGGGATCTCCCCAATTTAACATCCCTTGGGACACAGCCTGTTGGGCTTCCATCTGCACCCAAGAGCAGGACAGCTCTGCAGTCCTCTGGGCGCCAGCTCGACTGTGGGCCATCTGCCCTGCAGAGGGAACCCCCCCTCTGGGAGAGAGCACACCCGCACAGGGCAGGAGCATACCAGCCTCGTTTGGTGAACTCTGCTCCAGGAATCCACTATGCTGAGCATTTGGCTGTGCAGGGATTCCCGAATATAACATCACAGGGGCAAGGCACATCAGGGCTCCAAAGTCACTCAGGAGCAGGGCAGGCCCCAGAAAGTGGTGGCAGGGGAATCCTGGTAATCCGGGGGGGGGGGGAGAAGAAATAGCCTTGCAGGTTCACATGAGGTCCAACCAACAGCCAGTGACAGCAGGACCAACTAACACAAGAGGTAACCAGATGGCAGAAGGCAAATGTAGAAACATTACTAACAGAAATCAAAGTAATATGGCACCATCCGAACCCAACCCTCCAACAGCAGCAAGTCCTGGGTACCCCATCACACCCAAAAGAAAAGATCTGGATTTAAAATCACTTCTCATGTTGCTAAGAGGATTTCAAGAAGGACACAAATAAATCTCATATAGAATTACAGGAGAACATGAATCAACGGGTAGATGCCCTTTCAAAGGAATCACAAAAATCACATAAAGAAATGCAGAAGAATATGGGTCAACAGATGGAGGCCCATAGGGAGGCAACACAAAAATTGCTTAAAGAAATGAATCAACAGGTATATGCCCTTACAAAGGAAACACAAGAATTGCTTAAAGAAATGCAGGAAACAATGGATCAACAGATAGAAGCCCATGAGGAAGAAAAACAAAATCGCTTAGAGAAATACAGGAGAACTTGGGTCAACAGGCAGAAATCCTGAAAGAGGAAATGCAAAAATATCTTAAAGAAATACAGGTAAATAGAAGCAAACAAGTGAAGGATCTCAGCAAATCCATTCAGGATCTAAAAAAGGAAGTAGAAACAACAAAGAAATCACAAAGGGAGACAACTTTGGAGATAGAAAACCTTGGGAAGAAATCAGGAGTCATAGATGCAAACATCAACAATAGCACTTCCCTAAACTAAAGAGAGAGATGCCGATGAACATACAAGAAGCCTACAGAACTCCAAACAGACTGGACCAGAACAGAAATACCTCCCGTCACATAATAATCAAAACAACAAATGTACTAAGCAAAGAAAGAATATTAAAAGAAGTAAGAGAAAAGGCCAAGTAACATATAAAGGAAGACCTATCCGAATCACATTAGACTTCTCACCAGAGACTATGAAAGCCAGAAGATCCTGGGCAGATTTCATGCAGACACTAAGAGAACACAAATGCCAGTCTAGACTACTATACCTAGCAAAACTCTCAATCACCATAGATGAAGAGACCAAGATATTCCATGATAAAACCAAATTTACACAATATCTTTCCAAGAACCCAGCCCTGCAAAGGATAATAGGTGGAAACCGCCAATACAAGGAGAGAAACAACACCCTGGAAAAAACGAAATAGTAACCTTCTTGTATCAAACCCAAAAGTAGACAACCTCTCAAACATAAAGATAGCATCAAGAATAGCAGGTGGCAATAATCACTATTCCTTAATCTCTCTTAATATCAATGGTCTTAATTCCCCAATAAAAAAAACATAGACTAACAGACTGGATACATAAACAGGACCAGCATTTTGCTGCATCCAGGAAAAGCACCTCAGTGTCAAAGACAAACACTACCTCAGAGTAAAAGGCTAGAAAACAATTTACAAGAAAATTGTTCCAGGAAACGAGCCAGAGTAGCCATCCTAATATCAGATAAAATGACTTTCAACCTAAAAACATCAAAAAAGACACAGAAGGACACTACATACTGATCCAAGGAAAAATCCACCAAGAAGAACTCTCAATTCTGAATATCTATGCTCCAAATGCAAGGGCACTCTCATTCGTAAAAGAAGTTTTACTAAAGCTCAAAGCACACATTGCCCCTCACACAATAATAGTGGGTGACTTCAACACCCAGCTCTCAGAAATGGATCCTTCAGGAAAGCAGAAAATAAACGGGGACACAGTGAATCTAATTGAAGCCTTTGACCAAATGGAACTAACAGATATATATAGAACATTTCATACTAAACCAAAAGAATATACCTTCTTCTCAGCACCTCGTGGTACTTTCTCCAAAATCGACCATATAATTGGTCACAAATCAGATCTAAACAGATATAAGAAGATCAAATTAATCCCATGCCTCCTATCAGATCACTAAGGATAAGGGTGGTCTTCAATGGAAAGAAAAACAACAGAAAGCCCACATACACATGGAGGCTGAACAATGCTCTACTCAATGATAACTTGGTCAAGGAGGAAATAAAGAAAGAAATCAAAGACTTTTTAAAATTTAATGAAAATTAAGGCACAACATACCCTAATTTATGGGAAACAATGAAAGCAGTGCTAAGAGGAAAAATTCATAGCCCAGAGTGCCGCCAAAAAGAAACGGGAGACAGCATACACTAGCAGCTTAATTGCATACCTGATCTCTGGAACAGAAAGAAGCAAATATAACCAAGAGGAGTAGAAGGCAGGAAATCATCAAACTCAGGACTGAAAACAATCAAGTAGAAAGAAATAAAACCATACAAAGAATCAACAAAACTAGGAGCTGGTTCTTTTAGAAAATCAACAAGATAAATTAGCCCTTAGCCAGACTAGCCAGAGGGCACAGAGACAGTATCCAAATTAACCAAATCAGAACGAAAAGGGAGAGATAACAACAGAAACTGAGGAAATTCAAAAAATCATCAGATCCTACTACAAAATCCTGTATTCAACACAACTACAAACTCTGGAGGAAATTGACAATTTCCTAGAAAGATACCAAACACCAAATTTAAATCAGGATCAAATAGACCATCTAAATCATCCTATAACCCCTGAAGAAATAGAAGTGGTCACTGGAAGTCTTCCAACCAAAAAAAGCAGAGGTCCAGATGGCCTTAGTGCAGAATTCTATCAGACCTTCAAAGAAGACCTAACACCAATACTCTTCAAACTGTTCCACAAAATAGAAACAGAAGGAACACTACCCAACTCGTTCTATGAAGCCACAATTACACTAATACCAAAAGCACACAAAGATCCGACAAAGAAAGAGAATCTCAGGCCAATCTCTCTTATGAATATCGAGGCAAAAATACTCAATAAAATTCTTGCCAACCGAATCCAAGAACACATCAAAACTATCATTCATCATGATCAAGTAGGCTTCATCCCAGGGATGCAGGGATGGTTCAATATAAGGAAGTCCTTCAATGTAATCCACTACATAAACAATCTCAAAGATAAAAACCACATGGTCATCTCATTAGATGCTGAAAAAGCATTTGAGAAAATTCAGCATCCTTTCATGTTAAAGGTCTTGGAAAGATCAGAAATTCGAGGCCCATATCTAAACATAGTAAAAGCAATTTACAGCAAACCAGTAGCCAGCATCAAACTAAATGGAGAGAAATTTGAAGCAATCCCACTAAAATCAGGGACTAGACAAGGCTGCCCTCTCTCTCCAAATCTTTTCAATATAGTACTTGAAGTTTTAGCTAGAGCAATTAGACAACAAAAGGAGGTCAAAGGGATACAAATTGGAAAGGAAGAAGTCAAACTATCACTATTTGCAGACGATATGATAGTATACTTAAGCGACCCAAAGAACTCCACCAGAGAACTCCTACAGCTGATAAATGACTTCAGCAAAGTGGCCGGATATAAAATCAACTCAAGCAAGTCAGAAGCCTCCCTATATTCAAAGGATAAGCAGGCTGAGAAAGAAGTAAGAGAAATAATACCCTTCACGATAGCCACAAACCATATTAAGTATCTTGGTGTGACTCTAACCAAAGAAGTGAAAGATCGGTATGACAAGAACTTCAAGGCCCTGAAGAAAGAAATTGAAGATGACCTCATAAGATGGAAAAAATCTTCCATGCTCATGGATTGCAGGATTAATATATTCAAAATGACCATCTTTCCAAAAACAATATACAGATTCAATGCAATCCCCATCAAAATCCCAACTCAATTCTTCATAGAGTTAGAAAGAGCAATTCAAAAAGTCATCTGGAATAACAGAAAATCCAGGGTAGCTAAAACTATTCTCAAGAGTAAAAGAACTTCTGGGGGAATCAATATCCCAGACCTCAAGCTGTACTACAGAGCAATAGTGTTAAAAACTGCATGGTATTGGTACAGTGACAGGCACGTAGATCAATGGAAAATATTTGAAGACCCAGAAATGAATCCACACTCCTATGGTCACTTGATCTTTGACAAAGGAGGTAAAACCATCCAGTGGAAAAAAGATAGCCTTTTCAATAAATGGTGCTGGTTCAACTGGAGGTGCACATGCAGAAGAGTGCAAATTGACCCATTCTTATCTCCTTGCAAAAGCTCAATTCCAAGTGGATCAAGAACTTCTACATAAAACCAGACACACTGAAACTAATAGAAAGGAAACTAGAGAAGAACCTTGAACATATGGGCACAGGGGTGAATTTCCTGAATAGAACTCCAATAGCTTATGCTCTAAGATCAAGAATTGAAAAATGGGACCTCCTAAAATTACATAGTTTCTGTAAGACAAAAGACACCGTCAAAAGGACAAAGCAGCAACCAACTAACTGGGAAATGATCTTTACCAACCGTACATCTGACAGAGGGCTAATATACAATATATAAAAAGAACTCAAGAAGTTAGACTCCAAAGAGCCAAATAATCCTATTTAAAAAATGGGGTACAGAGCTAAACAATGAGTTCTCACCTGAAGAATATCTAATGGCTAAGAAGCACCTAAAGAAATGTTCATCATCCTTAGTCATTAGGGAAATGCAAATCAAAACCACCCTGAGATTCCATCTTACTCCAGTCAGAATGGCTAAGATAAAAAACACAGGAGATAGCCTTTGTTGTAGAGGATGTGGAGAAAGAAGAACACTCCTCCACTGCTGGTGGGATTGCAAGCTGGTACAACCACTCTGGAAAGCAATCTGGCGGTTCCTCAGAAAACTGGGCATGATACTCCTGGAGGATCCTGCTATGCCACTCCTGGGCATATACCCAGAGGCTTTACCTGCATGCAATAAGGACACATGCTCCACTATGTTCATAGCATCCTTATTTATAATAGCCAGAAGCTGGAATGAACCCAGATGTCCCTCAACGGAGGAATGGATTCAGAAGATGTGGTATATTTACACAATGGAATACTACTCTGCAATTAAAAACAATGAATTCACGAAATTCCTAGGCAAATGGTCAGAACTTGAAAATATCATCCTTAATGAGGTAACCCAATCACAAAAGAACACACATGGTATGCAGTCACTGCTAAGGAGATATTAACCCAGAATCTCGGAATACCCTATACACAATTCGCATATCATTAGATTTCCAAGAAAATGGAAGGAGAGACCCCTGGTCCTGGAAACACTGAATGTAGGGGAATGCCAGGACAGAGAAGCGAGAGGTGGTTGAATTGGGAAAAGAGGGAGGGAAGGGAGCTTATGGGACTTTCAGGGAGAGAGGCAACAGGAGAGGGGAAATGATTTGGAATGTAAATAAAAATCTTAGAAAATAAAAAAAAAAGATTACGCAAAACCTACCTTTCCCTTTGAGTCTGTATGTTTGATAAATTGAACTCTTATAGAAAGAATAAATCAGGTCCTTAATTATTTGATCATGGTGGTGAGATACTTAATATTGAGATGCTCAGTGTTGAGATGAGCTCAGTTTTAATTAAATGCTACAAATTGTTCCAAATTTTTCTAGAAAAATGTAGAGTGGACTTTTACACTAGAATGATCTTGAATGCACCTCCACGATCAGCTATTGTCTCGCATGATGAATCATCAGACAAAATGGTTCTGAACATGAGTGAACATCCTTTTGAACTCTTTGTATTTAATAACAAAGATGTTTCTTTAACAACAAAGTACTAAATCATTTAAGTGAATACCATTTCTTGTCCTTATTTACTAACCATTTTAAGAAATAATTATTTCTGCATCATTGCTAATCATAACAATTTTTATGTAAATTATTTTGAATATTTATCTAAATAGATACAGTCTAAAATGTAGACTGGAAGAAATTTTTCCACCTACTGAAAGCATCTTCCCTAAATTATAAATAATATCATACTATACATTCTGTATATTTAAATGTTCCATTTGTTTTAATGCTGATATTAGTGATGAAATAAATATTTATTACTATCTGATAATTTTCTAAATCTGATAATATGTAGACATAATTTTTATACAATTATCATAAAGAGCATGTTCCATTAGCAGAATCTACGTGTTCTGCTGATAAAATTGAATAATGAGTCTTTTCCTAATTTGTTTGAAAAATTAGTAGAGATAATTTGTTCAGTCTAAGATGATTCAAATGAATTCATTTTCTTAGAACATTTATGCTTCATGGATCTAGATGACCTTTCTTAATTGTAGTCTGCACCTATCACTATTTTTTCAGTAGATAAGTATTCTGATTAATTTTGAGAAGAATTGATCTACCTTAGTACCACTAAGAAAAATACAAAAGTATCTAAAATTAATGAAGATAATATTAGTGCAAATAAAATGTTTAACTCTAGAATATACTTACTTACCTTGTGTAATTATAAAATTGTTTATTGTGTTCCCTTGTGAATTGTTGCATCCAAACAAATCTTAGAAATTGTCAGTCATAAGGAGGAGAATGCAAACCCTGAACTTCCCTCATCTGGATGAATAAACTCCTAAAATTATATAATTACATTTATGAAAGTATATCATAGATGTTAAAATTCAAATACTAGTGCTAATTTTATTGTTTAGATGTTCAGGAAAAGTGTTCATTTTAACATTGATCACCATTGGGAATCAGATTTGGAAACTAGAGCTTTGAATGACGCTCAGTGGCTGAGCACTTGCCTAGCACATGAAGACGCTAGGTTGTGTCAACAAAGAATATAATAAAACTTTAATCTTCATGATATATATTCCCATCTCCAATCCAGAGGATCACTACTGCTAAAACATGGTAAAATATGTCCTTCTGAAAGAACATTCAAAATGCAACAAGAATTGCTAGAACACCTTTTAATACATATATTATACAATTTACAACGTGAGATTGACATGAAAATATATAATATTTTTACTGTCTGTCTCTCACATAAGAATATTTCTCATTTTCATTGTTTATTTTATTTATTTACATTTCAAATGTTTCCCCCTTCCTGGTTTGCCCTTCACATGGCCCCTATCCCCTCCTCCCTCCCCCTGCCTCTATTAGAGTGCTCACCCACCTGCCCACCCATTCCTGCCTCAGTGGCCTAGCACTCCCCTATCCTGGGTCTTTAAATCTCCACAGGACCAAAGGGCTCTCTTCCCACTGATGCTAGACAAGGCAATCTGCTGCTACATATCCAACTGTAGGCATGAGTACCCACTTTGTACTCTTTGGTTGGTGGTATAGCCCCTGGGAGTCTTTGGAGGTCTGGTTGGTTTATTATTGTTGTTGTTCCTATGAGGTTGCAAACCCCTTCAGTTCCTACAGAACTTGCCCTAACATCCCCATTGGAGTCCCTGAACTCAGTCCAATGTTTGACTGTGTACATCTGCCTCTGTATTGGTCTGATTCTGGCAGAACCTCTCAGGGGACAGCTATACCAGACTCCTATCATTAAGCACTTCTTGGCATAAGCAATAGTGTTTGGATTTGGTGTCAGGAGATGGGATGGATCCCTAGGTGGGGCAGTTTCTGGATGGCCTTTCCTTCCATTTCTGCTCAACTCTTTGTCCCTGCATTTACTTTTGACAGGAGCAATTCTGGATTAATATTTTTGAGGTGGGTGGGTGGCCCCATCCCTCAACTGGGGCCATGCTTATCTACTGAATATGGTCTCTACAGGTGCTATCTCCCATTTGTTGGGGATTTCACCTAAAGTCCTCTTACTAACAGAGAATTGCTTCATTTATAGAAATGCATTCCTATTAATGATAGTTATTTTTCTTATACACTTTGCCTCTTTTTATACCATTTTCTTCAGTACAGTCTCAAATTTTTGAAGCTCATTTTGCTGTTTTAAGTTAAGCCAGAGTCCTTGTATAGGTCCCTATATTTTATTTCTTCCTTTTTTCCATTTATTTCATTGTGATAAAATATTTTTATATAGCTGAGCATTGTTTCAGAGTTTAAATGTATCCTACTTCATTATCCTTTCATTCTTTGACAGAATTTTAGGATAGGTTCAATTCCTAGTTATTACGAGTAGAAAAGCAATAAATGCTTTCAGGCCTCTGAAATCCATCCATATGCATAGCTGCAGCATCAACAACATCAGGATTTGGTGTGCCAAAGGCCAGGAGAGATGACTCCATGACTGGGAAAATGAATAGAAATCTGCAACTGATGGAGGTGAGAAGGTAGAGAGCATGTCCAGGAGGACACATGTCCTAAGACAAGAAAAGCAAACAAGAATCAATGGGGATGACCTTAGTCGTGACTCACTACCTTAGGGATATGCAACCTGAGGAGGCTACCTCCAGTATCTACACAAGAACTTCAGTGGAACTATAGAGACACCAACTTACAAAAAGTTCTTTCAACCCAAAACCTATACTGTCTAAAAGTAATGCAGACACAACGGAAGAAGCACAGACTGAGGAAGTAAACAACCAAAAACCAACCCAACTTGAGACCCATCCCATGGTCAAGCACCAATTCCTAACACTACTAGTGATAATCTGTTATGTTTGCAAACAGGAGTATGTTGTCCTCAGAGATGTTCCACCCAACAGTGGATGAGTCTTGGGGATTCTTACCAAAGAAAACGATGAAGCATTGTGGGTTCCAAAGTGGATAGGAACTCCACAGGAAGACCAACAGAGTCAACTAACCTGAACCTCAGTGTTCTCAGAGTCTGACAACCAAAGAACATACATAGGTCCTGAACAACTGGAATGAGGGCTTTCCCAAAAGCTGTTGCCTGTAAGTGGCATATGCTCTTCTAGCTGGGCTTTCTTGTCTGGCCTCAGTGGGAGAATTGGCTCAGCTCCCAGAGACTTGATGTGTCAGGGTGGGAAGGATACTCAGGGTGGCTTCCACCCTCCCAGTGGAGAAGGAGAAAGAGGAGGTAGAAAGGATTGTGGGAAGTGGTAGACAGGAGGGGGGCAATTAGTGGGATGTAAAGTGAATAAGTAAAAAAAATTATATTAAATTATAAAAGAAATACATACTTGAAACAACAGTCTGAACCTAACATAGAGGCTACAGACCCTATACTTCGTTCACTACTTCACTAGATTTTTTTACGTATTCACCTGAAAAATCTTTGAGTAATAACATGACTGACATTTGCTTCTAGGGATTGATATAAATTTTCTTTCATTTCTCTCGATTTTATCACTGTCTTTCTCTTTCCCTTTCTTCTTCCCTCCTTCTCTCTCTCCCTCCTTCCCAACCACCCTTCTCCCTTCCTTCCTTCATCCCCTTCTTGTTCCTTCTTTCCTACCTTCTTCTCATCCAGTTATTTATTTATTTATTTATTTATTTTTTGGTACTAAGAACTGATCTAAGACCTTACATATACAAAGAAACCAATCTAACATAGAGCTATATATGAATCTCGTACCTTATGACTTTATGTTTAGCTAATTATTTCAACTGTTTGCCTAATATAATTTTATTTCTATAGAACTGTAGGACAGTGTTAGTGGTCTATATAGTGATAATTCTATTTTTTGATTGAGTTTTCTACTCTTCTCTTATTTTTCTATTAGCAGAGACCTGGCAATGAAATCCAGCTCATTACAGTGAGAACTAAATGAAGTAATGCAAAGTTTTCTGGTTGGTAACACCTGTGTTTGTAAGAATTCTGAAATACTTGGTAGATTCATGGGCAGACCTTGTGATAGCATGCAAACATTGCAGATGTTTACACCATATTAGACAAGCAGAGTTCACTGCTGGTCAAAGGCCTGGGTAGTAACAGATACAGACTGGTACACTTTTGCCTTCATCCAGAAGTTTTAACAGCCTATTCAGGAATAACAGGAAGATTGACTCTGATATCCCACTTATAAATTAACATGCAGATATTTTATTGTCTGTAACTCTAAATATGGCCACTTGGATACTACTGGCTATTTCGCCCTCATTTCTCTCAATTATCATTGATGATATATATGACAATGATGTTGTTTTTATCATTTAGACCTCTTATTTTTATTTCTATTATGCCTGGTGTCTAAACCCTCTCAGTCAGATTCTATTTCATTATTATCCCTATGTAAATTAGGTTTTACTGAATCATTGATTCACTTATTTGTTCATGTAATAAATACTCTTCATGCATGTTCTATTTAAAGCACCCAGGGTGAAATGGAAAAAGAAAACCAAATTGTTGGCACTCAGCTCACTTGGTTCTTGTAAAATATACTATCAGAACCAAATTGGTAAGGACTATAGTGATTAATGTTTGCAAATACTTCTAAGGAGTTAAGATATGACCCTGTGATAGAGTAGTAAAAAACAATGAAGTACTTGACCTTGAAGGATCAAGACCACACTCAACTTTGAAAATGCAGAATAAAAACTTGGAAGCGTGGACAAATACACAGTGGAAATAGATGGGAAGTCAGTGTTCAGGAGAGGCAGGAATTGGATAGGCATCATGGTAGAAAAATGGAATTGTTATAAAGAACAGGCAGATTTGTATGACTAAAGCAGGGAGTCACCACTGTGTAGTCATATGGGGAGCTTGCGAGATCTGACTACAAATCTGAGTCTTATTTGCAATGAAATGGGAAACCCAAAGAGGGCTCTACGTCATTAAGTTTAAGCCTAAAATAGTAACAAACTTTGCAGCAGTCGAGGTGAGCTGTTGGTTGCCTGGATTTGATAGCATTTTTGATGATGGAGAGACATTCATAGGTATGTGGATCTATATTGTAAGTCACATTGAAATATCAGATCATCACTCTTTTGAGAACAGAATTTACCTAAAATGTTACTTTTACAATATATATATTTTCATAAGATACCCAAAAGCTGGACTCTTCATACTGAATGGTCTCAGTTGGACTTTTAGGAAAATTTTGTTTCAATGATTATTTACTTAAGCAGAACACAGTTATTTAAGCAACATGAAAAAATACTGAAATAATGCTTACTAATAGAACAAGGAGATAAAGTAAATGTTACTTGGTGGTGAAATGAGAAAAATAAGGACAATTAAAAGACAGAGAACTTTCACATACAGTTTTAAATGTTGCCTGGCCTTGGCTATTAGTAAAATGAATTTAGTTACATATAATTTTATCTTCATGTTTTTAAATTCTAGACAGAGACTCCCATAGGATGTAAACATATTTGTGTTTCCTCTTTTCAGAGAATAAAGTCCTCAAGACCTCAACACAGCATTCAAAGTTTTCCAAAGTCGGTTATAAACATCTTTTTCTTTATTAGTTCATTTTTTTATTGCTTTGAAAGGAAAACTTAATTACATCATTTCCCCTTTTCAATCCCTCCCTCCAAACCCAACCATATACTCCTCATAGCAGTCTCAAGTTTATGGTCTTCTTTAATTTTTGAAGCCAATCTTTGTTTTAAATGTGTAAATACAACTTCCTCAGTACATTTAATGTTTCTTGTATGTGACTACTTGGTACTGGGTACTACTTAGAACCTATGGAGGCTTTTCCCCAGAGAAAACTAATTCCTGGCTTTCTGCATTCCCTAATTGCTTGGAGTTTTTGTTTGTTTGTTTGTTTGTTTGTTTGTTTGTTTTTCTAGGATCAAGGCCTTGGGAGCTATCATTCTTCTACTTTAAAACGTCTATTTCTGTCATCTTTAATCAGTTCATATTTAGGCAGCTGTGAGACTTCTTGTGTGTAGCTTCCCTGACATATCTAGGAAAGTTATTCTCATTTCAGACTTCCTTTTTATCCTGCTCTGACCCTTCTCCAAGCTCTTCTCTGAGGTTCGGATATAGGAGCTGTGCTATAGGTATATCAGTCATGGCTGCACACTGAAGGATCACTTATTCTCTTTGATCAATTATGGTTCTGTAAAAGAATTTCTCCTTAACCTTGGGGACTAGTTTGCTCATTACCTTCATTGGTTACTATTGTTAACATGTGATTCAGACCCTTCTCATAGTTGATTGCTTTCATTACTCTTGGGTTATCTCACACTTTTGGATGTACTTACCTTTGCTGTTCTCTCTAGCTGTAACATTTTGCTCTTGTTTGTCCAATTATAAAAACACACCTTTACATTCCACTTAGCCAGTTCCTGATCTTTCAATACTGCTCTGAGTTTGCCAGTGGCTCTCTTTGTCTTCTCCAATATAGGATCTCTTACTATAAATAATAAATGTAGTGGTCTCATATAAATATAGGTTGACATATCATAAAAGCAAAAGTAGAATTCACTGTTTTCTCACTACACTGAACAGTTCTTCCAATCCAGGAGGTTTTTTTTTTTTTTAAAGATTTATTTATTTATTATATGTAAGTACACTGTAGCTGTCTTCAGACGCACCAGAAGAGGGCGTCAGATCTCATTATGGATGGTTGTGAACCACCATGTGGTTGCTGGGATTTGAACTCAGGACCTTCGGAAGAGCAATCGGTGTTCTTAACCGCTGAGCCATCTCTCCAGCCCCCTAGGAGGTTTTTAATAAATACGTAGTGATTTGAATTACAAAAGATTTCACAAAACCATAATTCAAGCCACATCAATTAAATATATATGTAACTTGGAATGTACGCAGGAACTATGGAATTATATTGTTCCTAGGGGTTACTTTTCCAGGTAGAATATATTTATAATTACATGATGATTATACTATTGTTTACATGGTATTCTTGTGTTTTTTTAAGTAATAATGCAACATAACAAATGCCTTATAAATTTAAATTCATTTTATCCTCATTATTGTAGAACAATAATACATGCTTCTATTACCTCACTTATAATTAAAGTAACGTAAATTATTTGTGCATTTCATTTGGCTAGGAAAAAGTACTGAATCTAAGAGGAGCTGAGATGCTTCTGAGTTCACAATGTTAAAGAAGAGCAGAGCAGAAAAAGAATTTCAAATGTATTTGTCTAGAATTCTTTCCCCTTTCTTAGGATTCCATTGACACTAAAACTACAGCAGCATCTTAGAGCGGAGGACAGATGTTCACATATAGTTCCTGTTTCCTGGACTTAGGAGAAAACTCTGCATGCTCTGTTTACCTACAAAACTGTGATGAGAGTTAAGTATTTTATAATGTTTGCTATTGGGCAACCACTAAGGGGCAGTGATACACAACTGTCAGCACATTGAGGCTCTGAGCAGTGAGTCATGGCAGCTACAAGGCCATTGCCTGGAAAAGAATTGAATCCTCTTGGTTTTATTTCTCAGTTGAGAACTGGAGCAGAAAGAAAGCAAAACACTTCTCCCCCACCCCCAGGATCTAGTTATACCTTCTACTAAGACAAACACATCACTTGCAATTCTCTTATCCCATTGCTGATGAGAGAGAAATACATTCAGAGAACTTACTGAAGCATCCAGATAAACCTCACACAAAAATAAATGGTGACTTTGTTTACAGATCACTTTCTTGTCTTTCCCTTCTGCCCTGTGTTCACAGAGGCAAGCAACTCCAACCATGAAAAACATTAGTTCTCTGTTCAGAGCTAATATGTTAGTCTTCAAATGGCTTGTAACAAGTAGATTTAAGTTCTAAAACTTAGTGCTCTGTTAGATAAGTTCCTCCCGGCTCTATCTGCTCTGATCTTCTGCATAATATCCTTAGGCATCACTCTTAAGATGGGCAAGATTGGGTGGAGGGGAATTGCTGCTATAAAGGTTAGGGGGGAAATCCTTA
This sequence comes from Tokudaia tokunoshimensis, assembly GCA_036184795.1. Classification (NCBI taxonomy): domain Eukaryota; kingdom Metazoa; phylum Chordata; class Mammalia; order Rodentia; family Muridae; genus Tokudaia; species Tokudaia tokunoshimensis. Next base: position 51,217,161 of record BTHU01000014.1, on the reverse strand, counting down.
AACTATACTTGACAGGTTGTATTGATCTACTACAAAATCTAACCATTACTGAGACAGATGGGGGAGCTCTGAGACTCTCAATCCCAAAATTGCATCAGCTATTGCTGATGCTGCTGCACATGCTGACAATAGCTCCAGTCTGAAAAGCGGGGTTTACATGCCTGAAATAAATTGTTTTGATTAGAACCTTTAGGAGAGAAAGTCATAAGGTACAGTTTTATCGACTACTTGCCAAACAACGCAGACCCATGCACTGTAAGCTTGTTTTGCTCTTGTAAGTCATGCAGCAACTAGGCTTTTATTTTCTAAGGTTATGGACTTAGACTATAACATATTATCATCTCCTCTGAATTATTGCATGCTTGGCAGACTAGGAAATGGAATTAATTTTCAAGGACTGCTGACCTCTCTTTATATGTTTACGTACCTGCTTCTGTCTTTGTGGTAGAGTCTGATTTTGTCTACTAAAGATTGCTTTGGTTTCTTGACAAATATTAAGAATCATGGTCAGTAAGGTATGTTCCAAAATCATGCGCCAGCTTCTAAAAATAAATTATAAGAGAATAATCTTTTAACGAGCCATATTAGTAAAACCTGTTCTATTTCTCTCTGTCTCACTCTGTCTGTCTCTCCCCTGAAGCACGTGCTTCCCTTGCAGAGAGATTTCTTTTAATCTGTTGCTGTTTTTCAAAAACAAGACAATTTAGTGCAATCAACCCAACAAAATTTAGACAAATCATTGTGAAATGCAAATTGTGAAGCCAGCATCCTTGTTTTCTGAAACTGGACTCATGTTACATTATCTCCCTTGAAAGCAATTCATTGTGATGTTCTTTTCTCAGCAAAATGCATGGAGCTCATTCATTTCGCTTATTTTCTTAGCCAGCATAAATGAGTTTCACTGGATGCTGTTTTAGATAGAACTGAACACACAGGTTCATTATTTGTACCACCAGTAACGACACCATTGTGGTGTAGATGCCCTGCTTATATAAAAACAACAAGCATCTTGCCTAGGAAGAATTTCACATTTTTTTTCTATATAAATGATTTTATGAGATCACAACATAAAGACTGGAATAAAAAGAACTTGTATGTGTTGTATCATTCATTCTATTAAAGAAGGTGTGTTGTAAGATTTATATGTAAATTCATTACATTGCAATTTATAAAAATATAGTAACAAATGTGATACAATGAGATTGACTTTGGTTCATAAATGTGATATTTACTAATCCTAACATATTCCAACTCTGTGTTAAGAATAATTAATAAACTAATAAAATTCATGTAGAACATGATGACTTCCTTATGGGATTTTACAACCCATTCAGGAGATATAAATCACTGCATTGCATTGTGAGCTAGGAAATGCTAAATGTCAACTGATTATTAAAGCTATACAAGAAGACATGGATAAGGACCAGTTATTACTTGCTGAATAGGACAATACTTTTTCATAGAGCAAATCCCTCCTTTTACAAGAGGACATGGACTAATTAAAGTAGCAATGCCAGTATATATGGCTAACATTTGACCAATAGCATTTCAGGTTTCATAAATTGTTCTTCATATAGTGCTGACTGCACAGGATTGTGAAATGGTGAGATCCAGCACCTCAATTTTTAATAACTCATTTGAATGACAAGTTGCCTAGCTTTCAATTTATATGCTGTAGGAGAGCTAAAGGTAAAATTAAATTTGCTAGGATCTGCAGCTTGGATTTGGTGGTTAGGACCAAAATACAGGGTCACAAATTATATTTTTAACACCAAGCTTGCATTCCCAGATACCCACTGCAATATTAATTGCAAACTACTACCTTATAGCTTTCTAGAAGACATAAACAGCACTGTAAAACATATCTTGAACTCTTGTCCCATTAGCTTAATGTGATAAAATAATTGTTGCATACAATTAAGAAAAAGATCTCTGTGTGTCTAAAATGGCAGGTGTGATTATAAAGGTTTGCTCTATTTAAATAACTAATTGATTTGTTGGGTATTGTTAGGAATTGAAGTGTGTTCTCTGGAAAAGGAAATCCAATCATTTAACATCTATTCAAGCATTCACCGTTTTCTCTCTATTCTTTAGCCATCAGAAGAAGCAAAAGCAGTAAACAAATGTAGTATCATTTTAGTCCAGTCTCTAAAGCTATGTTTGAGAGAACAAGTATAGGCACTTACTTTGCAACCAATCTTCTGTTCTCCACAAAAATAAAGTGACTGGTATTTATTTTCTGAACAGCGAGTCCTCATAAATTATAATGGTTCTATGGACAGCCATCTACAAATTTAATCTGGAATAATTTCCTTGACTATTTCAATTATTCCTAAATTTGTACATTCTAGTATTATGATGTACTAATTTCCTTGTCATATTTGTTCTAGAACCATAGCTTTAGAGATCTTGCAGTCTAAAATATAGACTGTTTCAGAAGAGACACAAATTTGCTTCTTATTGAGAATGACAGTACTCTTACTTAAAAGTGTGTTGTGATTACCATGTGTAGAAAGAATGTGCATTGCATCTGGTTGACAGTACACACCACCTGCACAAACCATTAACACAGAATGTGAACCTGAACTAACTTAATTCTTATCACACTAAAGGTTTAACATATGTTCTTTTTATATCGTTCATCACATACATATGCATAAGAGTAGTTGAACATCTTTATGACCTGGTATTTTCAAATGCAAGATGGGATATTATTGACACACACTACATTATTATCACTAAGATAAAATACTGTATTCGATATATGTTACATATAAAGTCTTTATAGTGACTAACAATCAACAACTTTTTTACTAGTCTATCTCTCGGTTCTTTTTTAAAAAAGCACATGTGTTTGTTAAAGCATGTATAATATGCATGTGTATGCAAGCATGTATACTTCCAAAAGCCAGAGAGAAAATCCAGCGTCTTCATTCTTATCTGTCTTAATTTCACCATATAGGCTTTCTCTGTGAATCTGAAACTCACTGCTTCATTTAGACTAGGCCAGCAATCTCTTGGGGTTTTCATGTCACCCCCTACTCAGTTCTATGTTCTTCAGTATGTGGGGACGTGTACAGTCCTTTAAATGAACACCTAGCAAGCATATTCAGGTCTCCATGCTTGTATAGCAAATTCTTTCACAGTGGGATGTTTCCTCATTCCTTTAAAGGAAGAATTTTTAGAGAAAATGATGCAAACAACTTTGAAAAATCATGCAATGGGTTGGGATATACCTTATTCATGTCTAGAAATGAGACTAATAATCTGAGACATATTATATTAAATTATTTCTCATCATAGTATATATAATGTAGGTACAGAAATGCTATTTCACATCAACAACAGTCACTACTACACATATTACATGTTGGAGAGAATACCCATTTCTAATCCGTAATCAAAGTCTTAAGTGCAGTCACTGATTACTTTTCTAGAGTGAAAGAACATCTTATTAATTCCTTTCTCTAAAAATCAGTTTGCTTTCATATATTAACTATCTCAAAGTGTGGAGTAGGAATGTCTCATGGCTTCATAATAGTATCCACTTTTCAATTCTTTCAATAATTTTTCTGTGTATTTATTGCCTGGCAGGTTTTTGATTGCACCATTATTCTACCTACAAAATATGAATATACTTTAAATTTAGCTCAAATGAGCTTTGCATATTACATAAAGTAAATGTGTATATCTGTGCCTGTGTGTATTGGAGCACATATGTTTGTGTTAATTATATCTATATTGAATAAATCATATCACTTATTTCTAGTTAAGAGATTTTCAACACTTGAATACTGATGGAGATCATCCAAGTTTTATTTATCTTCTTAGCTTTGAATCATTACCTTAGAACCTGCTGTGTTATTTATACATTCAGTTATATAGACAAAGATCTTCTGCATAAGCCATTTGTGCCAAACTGTGTCAGGAGATGAACCAGTTTCAATTTCTTAAATCTCTTTGTTTAAGTTCAGAACACTTGAATCAGCAGAGCTGATTCATACATGATTTACTTACACTTAGCCATGAATTATGGCTTTTCTCCAAGAACATATAATGAGGGTAAGTATTTTGGCTTTTCCCCTTGTATATTTTGTTTTGTATTTTGCATTTGAATGGCGGCTCAATACCACAGGTACCTCTTCCCAACGCAGGAGAAAAACCCTAAAAAAATGTATAGATTTCCTTGATTCCTTGATTCCCTACTGTACTCTTTGTCCTGCAAATATCAAGTGATACATTATCTGTAGGCCAAGTGTTTTGAGCTCATTTCTCCACTTATGAAAACCCAGGTATGCAAATACCCATGTGCTCTCAGAAATGCAAGCTCAATTTAAGTTATGTCACTGAGGAACAAAGGCAATTAAATTAGCCTTCTCTCTGGTCCTTGACGCCTTTCTCTGACCATAGCACTTTAATGGGAATTTGTCTCAAGAACCATGTCAGATGTGTTCAAGATTAAACACAGAAGCTACCTAGCATCACATGCCTCATATGACCTCCAGATTTAAATGCCTATCTAGGAATTACTTCATTTATTGACTGACCACTATGATTAAAAAAAAGTTTCCTCTTGAGCTTTACATCTCTGCTAAATATACTGAACTATCACAAAAATTTAAGCTTACATTCCCACTTTAAATGTTCTTGAAGTGGCCTTCTTTAGGGAAGCATAATGGTTAGAAAAAAATAAATGTTCTTAATAGAACATTTAAGTTAATTTAGCTGATGGAAGGGGGCTTATGGGACTTTCGGGGAGGGAGGAAATGGGAAAGGGGAAATGATTTGGAATGTAAATAAAAAAAACTTAGAAAATAAGATAAAAGGAAAATAAAAAAAAGAATTTTAAAACATGATACTATATTGGCAAAAAGAGGAAAAGGCCATGCCTTATTCCATTTATAATGTTCATCCTTTTATCATACAGAATTAGTGCATATTTTGAAAGCAAAGTTATCTGAATAGGATCTGGCAATGGTATTTAATATTTTAAATTATTATAGTAAAAGATAAATGAAATTGTAGCATCACAGTAGTAATCACAAATAATTTAAATTTTTTTCTGAATGTTTTTGTCTCAGGATTATGGAAAATTTCCCTTTATGTGATTATTAAAGCTATGCATAGATATATACAGGCACATTTTAACTGTGTCACACATCACTATTTATATTGATTCTTACTGGAATTTTTCATTATTAAATATCTTGAAAAAAATAAAATATTAGTTTTTCATACTCTAAGAGAACCTAATATTTTATCTGATATTTGGAAGTTAACATAAAATTTAGAAAATGTCATCAAAGCCCTCATGATATAGTAAGTCATTGAAAACTCTTTAAAATAATTAAAGGTTAGATATTCATAATGGCAATATTCTGCTTGATTTAAATATGGTAAATTGATGAGTTTTTGAAATGCTCTTCTATGGTTCATTATATTTTTTTTAGAAAAAAATGGAGGTAACACAATTGTTACAAACACAATTATTGATGAAAAGTAGACCATGTTCATATAATAGAAACATTAATAAAATTCTAAGCAGTGCTCTGAATGGGATCAAGAAATGGTGAAATGTTTGACTAGAATTTAAAAACATTTTAAGTCTAATCTTGAAAAAATAGCAAGCAAATGTTGTTAACCTAGGAGACACTTCCCATCAGACTACTGCCAAATACAAGCATGTGGGTAGCATATTCCATACCTGAGGGAAAATTTTATTGGGCTTTGTCACTTTATATTTCTTCGATATGCCAAGGGTAGCATGTTAAATGAATTTCCTGTGGATTTTCATATATGTCTTTAAAAAGATCTAAGTCATTTGGAATATCAGAAACTGAACAACCAATAGAACAATACAGATGACTAACAATGTAGTTAAGTGGAGAATAAATATGAATCACTTGAAAAATCACACTATCATATGTCTACTGTTCTTCTTTTCCTACTCAAAGGGTCTCTTTATAGTAAGGCAAGAAATGGAAGACAGTTTCCTGCTAAGTACACACAGATGGAAAGGGAACAGAGCTAAAATGTTCTGCCCCGTTTCTAAAGAGGTCATTCTTTGAAGCAGTGACTTTAGAAATTCACTTCAATTGAGAGGAAATGAGTTTTTGTTGCTTGACTATCCTATTATGAGAAATACTTTTAGCTTGTCAATAGGAAAGGCCAGTTTGGAGTTCAGTCAATGCATAAAGGACATTGTTAAGTCCATGGAGATCTTTGCTTTTGAATAGAGCTCCTTCCACACCTTCCTTTTCCCATGTAATTCCCAGGTTTTCTTTTACAGATGTATTGTTTGAAAACTGTTACTGTCAGTAATGGTGTGAGGACTGTCATCTAAAACTTGACTGAAACCATTTCAAAGTGCTGAAGTTACCAGTAATGCCACCTCAGTCACTAAAGGGATGCCAGCAGAATTGAAATGTTCTCTTGTTAATGGAAAAAAAATAAACTCTACAACTTCAGGGAGAGTGAACAGCAAAGACTTTTACAAAGCCAAGAGCAGCAGGAATCCATTCCATATATAAGAGTTGAAATCATCTTGTCTTGGTCAGATTGGGGGTAAATTTCTATCATGAGTAGATGTAGGTCTTTATGCTTCAGGCTACAGCACTCTCAAGAGAAATAAAAATGACTCTCTGTGAAACCAGGTTACTGTTAGAGAAAACATACCTAAATGGCCTGGGGTGCAGAAGGAACACATTTCCTGATATGCCAGTAGAGAATCAGAAGTTGACATTGAATTTTACACATTCCTAGACACATTTTAATCAATTTGACTATATCCATATATATTTTTTCTTCCCTATCACCATAATTCAAAATTACTTCAGCCAGATCATTATTTTACAATGGAATTTCTAATCCTTGACTATGCTTTGATGCTTTATTTTACTGCCATTTCAACAACAATAATAATCCCTATTCCCTATCATAATAATCTATCTAGACTGTTCTATATAACATTTAAGAGTCATGAAATGCTGACAGTTTCTTATAAATATATATTTCACATTATTCTCATAAGTAATGTTGACCTCTCAATTACAGTAGTAGTTCCAAAGAATCTAGATTACAAAATTAAAACAAACAAACAACCCCCGTATTCTGCAGATTCAGATACTCCATTGGTTAAATAAATATTAATTGGTGCTACTAAGGAAAGGTAAAAGATAACATTGGTTAATGGGATGCTGGTAACTTTCAACTGAAACTTTAGATTTTGTATAATAAGTGATATATTGTCACCATGTAACTAGGAATTAGTCTCCTTTCTCTTTGTTAGGTATATTAATTTTCAGAGTCATAAGCAATCCAAGAACTGTATGCCTTCCTAAGCCATCTTTTCTATGCTTTCATTCATTCTAATTCTACATTAAGTCAGTTTTTAAGTTGCACTGAGAAGAAGGTCCATTTCTGCATACAAACTGAACTGGGCACAGATTACAACCACCATTATTTTAAAGTTAATACTTTACTTCACTGTACCAACTCTCTGATTTTCTGAAAGGACTAAGTCAGCTACATATTTCACCTCTATTTATGGGAACTTGGTGAAAGTAATTGCTGCGAATCACAATAGTTGTGGTTCAGATTTTGAGTGCATGCATATATCTTTCAGAATGCAGAACTCCTGCAGAGTGTGATGTGTGCTTTGGGCTTGCATCAAAAAGAATTTCCAAATTGTATATTGACATGAGGAAGGGGAGCATTGGTTATCAGTGATATTGAGGTATTAATTATTCAGCTTTACTGCTATGTGTTATGAATAATGCATTTGACATTTTATGGCAGAACAGTAGTTTCTATCAGCATGCAATGCTCCCTAAACATATACCAGAGCATAGGATATTAGAAATATAACTAATTGGTCTTGAATATTAGTGTGAGAACCTCATTTCTATCAAGACTTTTAAGGCAGGGTTTTGCTTTCCAATACCTCAGGTGTTCATCTAGTAGCTATTATTAGGTAGAATAAAGGTATAACAAGAAAGCGGATATTGTCTACTGGGAGAGATCACATAGAAGTTGTGTGAACTATGAATGCCACAAATTAAGGGAGAAATAATGTGGTTGGCAATATAGCATGCCCTTTGCACAAATGGCACAAGGAGGCCCTGAAATCAATATCAATTATATAACAATTCTAAAACAAAATAGATGGCAAATTATAGATGAGAATTCTAATGTGCTACTAGTAACATGTAAACATGCACATAGTCATTAAAATCAGAGGGATGAAAAGAAAAATGGATAAATGTTTTAATTATCTTGGAAGTAACATATCTGGAAAAATAAAACATTGAAAATTGGAGCACTGTATGCTTGTTAAGTAACAGACTATATAGCAGTTCTCAGTCACTGATGGTGTCACTGTGGGCACAAAAAAACCACACTGAGATTAGTACTAATATCTCTGCAATTACTCATGCATATTTCTTGTTCTAGTAATTCATATTTAGGAGATATATAATGCAGATTTTTCTACAAAGGTCCAGGAGTGGTATTTATTATTGGTTAGTACCTCAATTATGAAGAAGTGAAGAGGTTTAACCCTTTAAAAGTAGATGGATATACCCAGAGGCTTCCCCTGCATGCAATAAGGACACATGCTCCACTATGTTTGTAGCAGCCTTATTTATAATAGCCAGAAGCTGGAAAGAATCCAGACGTCCCTCAATGGAGGAATAGATTCAGAAGATGTGGTATATTTACACAATGAAATACTCCTCAGCAATTAAAACCAATGAATTCACGAAAATCTTAGGCAAATGGTCAGAACTTGAAAATATCATCCTTAGTGAGGTAACCCAATCACAAAAGAACACACATGGTATGCAGTCACTAATAAGAGGATATTAACCCAGAATCTCGGAATACCCAAGACACAATTTACATATCAATAGATTTCCAAGAAGATGGAAGGAGAGACCCCTGGTCCTGGAAAGACTGGATGTAGGGGAATGCCAGGACAGAGAAGCGAGAGAGGGTTGAATGGGGAACAGGGAGAGGGAAGAGGGCTTATGGGGCTTTCGGGGAGGGAGGAAAGGGGAAAGGGGAAATCATTTGGAATGTAAAAAAAAAGGGAAAAAAAAGAATACATTCCGTCAGGGCATTAGTCTGATACAGACATTAAAAAAAAAAGTCAATGGAAAAAATGTAGTGGATATTTAATAGCAGTTAGAAGCAAAAATAGACATGTTACAAACCATGACTCAGTTTATAGATCAGCCTGAGTAGCAACAATGACAAAAGCCAAGAAAAAAATACATAAGATAAAAATCACAAGTGTTTGTGTTGATGATTAAAAATGGCCCTTATAGATGCATATAGAGAGTGGCACTATTAGGAATTGCGGCCTTATTGGAGGAAATAGGCTACATCTTTGAAGTTTCAGATGTTCAGGCTAGGCCCAGTGTCTCTCAACTTTCTGTTGCTTGGCAGTCTGGATGTAGAACGCTCAGCTACCTCTCCAGCGCCATGTCTGCCTGGATGCTGCCATGTTTCCAGCCATACGATAATGGACTAAGCCTCTGAACTGTAAGTCAGCCTCTGTTAAATGTTTTCCTGTATAAGGATTGCTGGGGCCAAGGTGTATCTTCACAGCAATGAAAACCCCAAATAAACAATGTCATCTTTGAAATTGAAGTATGTACATATAATAATTTACTGATATATATTTCATTTTCCAAAGTTCAAATTCAAATTTATTTACATCTAAAATTTATTTACTTCTAAGTTTATGAAAGGTAGCCCTCCTATAATTCTCTTATACATTATTTCCCTGTTTTAGTCATTAAGATATTAGAAACCATGCCACTTCCCAGATAGTTCATTAAAAGTTAGACATGTTCTTTAAATGTTTATTGAAAAATTTAACATAATTTTACTTTCTTATTTTGTAAATAGAGAGGACAGCACAAACACAGTCTCTCACTACCACACATTATATAGTTTAGCTTCCCATCTTGGGGGAAATCACAGAGGAGTTCACATAAGGAGTGAAATAGGTAACCCTCACCTTGGGAAAACCAGCTATTTGATCATTATCTCTCCTGTCAAGTAAGTTTCTTACTGAAAATGTTTTATACTAAAATGAAATAATTTTTATCTTAATAGTATTTTGAGTTTATAGTCCTAAGTTATTCATAGTATTGTTTTAAAACATTTTTACTATGGTTATTGTCTTGGTATATTTATTTTATCATTCTCAATATAAATAATTTTTTATCTCAGACAATTTCTTTGTTTTTCAGCATCACTTTTATGTATTCCAATCATAAGTTATAATTTATTAAATTTAAAACTTGTTTTGATGTAGAGAGCCATATTGGGGTGTCATGCCACCTGACAGGAACTTGGCATTGACCAAGGTGAAGTCCTCTCCTAGCTTTTGAGCAGGAATTCCTGTGCTAGCCATAATCCCCTTCACCTAGAATGGAGCACTCAGATTAAGGTGAAGTTCATTGTTCCTCCAGCTCTACAAATTTCTGAATTAAGCAGGTGACCCGCCCAGCCTCCTCAACAGTGAAGCCAATGCCCAGTGAACAGCCAGACCACCTCCCTGGAATTTGGGGGAAAGGTCTTGCCTGAAACCTTAATATACTGAGTCCCCCATTAAACTGCGAGACTTTGAGCAGTCTCCATCTTTTTTCATTTCCTCCCCATACATCACCTGCTTCCCTTGCAGGTAACCCGTTCAACGTAGCTGCAGGCAATTACATTTTGAAAACAGAATGATGCATATAATTTATATATGTAAATATATATACACATATGGAAACCTTCTAGAATCACATATTTGATAAGAGCTTTTTAAGAATTTCTGAATCAATAATTCTAGAAGTTTTATGTAAATAAAATGTAATCATGTGAAATTAAATGACTACCATTTGGGCAAGGGTGCATGGTAAATGAGCATAAGAACAATCTATTATAAAAAAATACATACCTGAAGAGGCATGTACACCAATTAGAATGCTTGTAACTTTTAAAAATAAATCCATATAAAGTATTCATGAATGTGGAATATGGAATTTTTATCCACATATGTTGGGACATATTTTTAGACTTTCTTTAAATGCTAGATGCAATTGTTCAATAGGATTTACATACTTTTTCATACTGAAAATATATTTCTACATAGAATTTTATATAAATCTCAATAATAATTTTTAATTAGCAAAGATCAAAATCTGAAATATTCATTAATAAGATCATAAAATGCATTTATATATAGAATTCTCAATAATATAAGTGAATTACTGAAGCAACGGTGAACTCATTTTTAACTTTGATAAGGAAAAGAAGTCTGAAGTGAAAATGTTGCACAATAAAGTCACATTTATTTTAAATACAGGCTAATTTATTATAACTAAATTTATCAGTTATTACTTGTAGAGGGTATAGAGGAATTTTAATCCAGGAACATGGCTGCTCTGGTAAGGAATAGTATCCAAAAATCTTTTATGTCTGTGTCATTCCACTGAAATGAAACATCTTTAAACTCTCTGAGTGGGATACAGACATGAACTTAGTACGTACCATTGTTTTTGATGTAAAGTTAAACTATCCACAGTTTGTAGCTTAAACATAAAGGAGGAAGACATAGAGGATTTTTCATCCAGCAATATGACTGCTTTGGAGAGGAATCACATCTAAAGAACTTCTAAGTCTATATGATCTGGACAGAAAGTATACATGTCCTGGATTACAGTACAACCTGTCTGATATACACATTTATCCTTAGTATACATCTTTAACCCCTAACAATAAAGGCAAGGTCAGTTTGTAGAAGGAAGCAGCCTTGTCTGAAAGTGACTTCTAATTGAGGGAAAGACAAATTGGCCAGTCAGAGAAAGATTTGACAGAATGAGTCAAAGATAGGATATACCTAACTCTCAAGAGAACAGGGAAGAATGAGAATAAAAGAAAAATGCTGGAACATAATGAAGCGACTTCAGTTGAGTTTAATGCAGCTCAGTTGAATACAGTTGAGTTCCATTCTGTTTGGTTCCTGCAGTCAGTGCAGTTCAGTTTGTGTAGTTAAGAAACAGTTTTTACAAGCAGAGCAATTCAGTCAGAAGTCAAGAGAAGCCAATTTAAATCAGTCAACTCAAAGAAGATTTTGAAGTATCAAGCTCAATTCAACAAGCTTACCAGAGTTCAAAAAGAGTTAGAGTAAGTTTACTCAGCAGTAAGACCAATATGTCAAATAAAAGTTACAGGAGGGCAAAAGTGGAATATATGTGGACCAGAAATGAGAGATTATGGAGAAATTAGAAAGTTTGGTGAATTGACAATGCTATTACAATGTTCTCAATAGTTTAATATGTAACATATCGGTCTCAAATTCCCTCAAGCTGTTCATTTAAATACACATAGGTTGACGGGTGTCAATTATACTCCAATAAAACTATAATCTTTCCAAAAAGAAAGCTTTGGTAAAGACATTGAAAAATTATCCCATTTTGTTTTGAGGCCTTTTGTCAACTAAGACAGGTTGTGATTAATCTAAACCACAGCACTGAACAGAACTTGACTGCTTGTGGTTCAACTTCAACCTGTTTAGGCCCATTTCATGCTGGTGTCCTCAATGGGTGGTGTCTTTCATTAGTTTCCAATTTCACCAGAGACCACCAGGTGACAAGAGATTTTGATGTAAAGGATGTTTATGTGTCTCATCTTTCACTGTGGAAATCTACCTATCCATAAACACACACTTTTTTTTAAAAAAAGGTAACAAAAAAAGAGTCATTGTCTACAATGAGGAAATACCATGTTTTAACTTAAATGGAATAGATTATAAGATTTTTCTAACTTTAAAGTTTGACTCCTCTTTATTTGTCTTGTAAAGAAATTTGAGATTGGCCATGGGCAGCAGCAAAACAGAACTCTGGTGAGCTCTTGTGAGCTCTTGCAATTTATGATCAAACATGGAGCTAGGTGTCCATCAGAAACTACTGTCCTATCTTTTAGTTTCCTCCATTGGCTCTGCCCTCCTGTCTTTGCTGTGGAATCTGGGACATTTGTAACCTGTCATGAAGAATTCTAAAACTTTTCTGGAATACCTTACAGAACAAGGTAGAGTTTCCAGCACAGGACTGCACAGTAATTGATGCTCTCCATTTTCTTTATTTTCTTACTAGCTTGTAAAAATGCCTTTTGCTCTCTCTCTCTCTCTCTCTCTCTCTCTCTCTCTCTCTCTCTCTCTCTCTCTCTCTCCTCTGTTTTTGTGTATATGTGTATGTATGTTTGTGTGTGTGTTTGTGTGTGTGTGTGTGTGTGTGTGCGTGTGTGTGTAAGTCAGAAGGTGTGGAATATTCTCCTCTATCACTTTCTCCTCCATTCCCTTGTGGTAAAGTTTTTGTCAGAGAGCTTGCATTGATTTTTAGTGAGGCTGTTGTCCAGAAAACCTCAGTGATCCTTGTATGGCTATGTCTATAATGCTGGATTTTTCAGTGCATGCTTCAAAGCCAGCCTTTTAAAAAACTTTCTGGGATCCTAACTAGAATCATCATACTTTTACAGCAAGCATGTTCTTCCTCTCTCTTAGTTTATTCTATCTTAAGGAGACTTACACCAATTGCTTAAGGGAAGTGCCGGTTTGGGAAACAAATTAAAATAAGAAGGACATCAGGTACCCAATTTCTACCTTTCCTCTTGACACAAGGACAAAAATTTATTAGTCAAAGGAAGCTTGTTCCACCAACAGCCATTGACATATCTAAAAGTATAAATTGACTTAATGGGTTTTAATAAAGGAGTACTTGAAGTATAGAAGGAAAACATTAGGGAGGATATGGAAAGATGGAGAGGGAGTGGCAGTGGTGTGGATTCAATCAAACACATGTATAGAGACTTGAAAAACAAACCTTTTTATTTCATTTTTTTATTTTTTTTATTGAATATATTCTTCATTCATATTTCAAATGTTCTACCCTTTCCAGGTTTGCCCCTTCCCAGTAAAACCCCAGCCCATCCTCCCACCCCTTTCCTCCAAGAAGATTCCCCTCTGCTCAACCCACTCCCACCTACACCCCCTCCCTTTGATTTCCCCACGCTAGGGCGTTTATTGAGCCTTCAGCCTTCATATGACCAAGGACCTCTCCTACTGAAGCCTAACAAGGCATTCCTCCACCACAATTGAGGCTGGAACCATGTGTATCCCTTGTTTGATGGTTTAGTTCCTGGAAGCTCTGAGGGGGTTGATTGGCCTATATCGTCCGTTCTTCCCATGGGGCTGCAAACCCCTTCAGCTCCTCCAGTCCTCCCTCCAACTGCTACACTGAGGACACTGAGCTCAGTCCAATGGTTGGCTACTAGCATCTGCCTCTGTATCTGTAAGGCTCTGGCAGAGCCCCTCAGGAGACAGCCATAACAGATTCCTTTTGGCAAGCTCTTCTTGTCATCCATAATAGTGTCAGGGTTTGATGACTGTTTATAGGATGAATCTCCAGTTAGGACAGTCTCTGGGTGGCCTTTTCTTCAGTCTCTGCCCCACAGTTTGTCTCCATAATGCTCTTGTGAGGATTTTGTTCCCTTTCTCAGAAAAACCGAAGCACCCACACACTCCCGGGCATATACCCAGAAGATGCTCCAACATGTAATAAGGACACATGTTCCACTATGTTCATAGCAGCCTTATTTATAATAGCCAGAAGCTGGAAAGAACCCAAATGTCCTTCAACATAGAATGGATACAGAAACTGTAGATATTTACATAACGAAGTACTACTCAGCTATTAAAAACAATGAATTCATGAAATTCTTAGGCAAATGAATGAAACTAGAAAGTGTCATCTTGATTGAGGTAACCCAATCACAAAAGAATAAGCATGGAACGCATTCACTGATAAGTGGATATTAGCCCAAAAGCTCAAAATAAACAAGATACAACTCACAGACCACAGGAAGCTCAAGAAGAAGGAAGACCAAAGTATTTCATTATTTCAAATGAAAAAGTTCAATTTCCTTTATTTATTGTTTATTTTATTTTTAAAATAGTTTTATAGTTAAGTATAGATAAAAATTAAAGATGCCTAAGGTATTTATAAAAGATTATAGTAAGTACATGTTATGAGCCAGTCTAGGAGAATCAGCTTTACTTCAGCAGAAATTATAGTAGAAGTAAAAACTCCATGCCTATGTTGCATCTGTGAGAAAATTCAAGCTTGTAAAAGTAGAGGACAGCACAAGTTGGCAGTGGGTAGAGGAGGGTAAGGCAGAGGAAGTACTGGGTTTAGAGAGCTGAACACACATGGGCACTGTGTCAGTCTGTATGCAACAGAAAAGCAGGAGTAAGCTTGTGCCTTTTCCTATCTCAGCACTTTCTCACAAACCACACCACTTTATCTTTACCATCTTTAAGAAAATATTTTAACTATAATTTCTGTTTAAACAAACCCAATTTGAACTTAGAGAATTTAAACAATCAAAATATGCAATTAAATGTGATAGAGGTATTTTGAAACCAAGATATCAAACCCTATTTCATTAAACAGTGTTTTTTTCCCTCTTTAAAAAGAAAACAAAAACAAAAACAAAACAAAACAGTTAAAAAATTCACATCACATGGCTTATGCCCTTTAAAGACTTCATAATTTCCAAAATCACAGGGAACCTTAACCCTCACTTAACAGTATTGTTGGGCAGAGCAGAGGCAGTGGGGAATATTATAAAGGATTTGCTGATGTGCTTCCTCCCCTCCCCTTTTATCTTCTCCCCCTTACCTCCTTCTTTTCTTCAAGATGATGCAAAGAGGCTCTCAGCAGGTGCAGGCGTCTCACATCTCTTTGTTAGACATTTATTTTCCAAAACTGTAGGACAACAAATTTTCATTCATTATAAATGACCTGATCTGTGATATTTTGTTATAAAAGCACAAAGCAGGTAGAGGTAGTGATTGATCAACAGAACGGAATCCAAAGTATTGCTTGACAGTTTAGCACACAAAATAACTGTTATATAAAATAAGAATAGACAGCTACCACGGTGACTGCTCAAAGGTAATCACTGGCACATATATGTGAAAGTTGATAATACTTCCGTTAAGCTATTATTTTGACTTATTTTTAATTTATTGAGACATGAGCCACTTCTCTACCTTCAAGAACGAAAATACTACAAATCATTTTAATATGCTTCAAATAAAAAATAAAAGTAAAGGATTAGAGAATCTTCCTTAAAAGAACTCCAGGCAATAGAATATTACTGGAAGCTAGAGACATCAAGAACACTGATAAGTCTCCCAATCTACACAAGTCAACCCTAAGTATTCACTAACAACACTAATAATACTTAATAATATCGGTATCTATAATCATATATTTATATATCAAATATCTGTAGAAAGCATAAGAAGAAGATAGGGAATAGTAGTAAGGAGAGAGAAAAATAGAATGATGTGAATACAGTACTCATATATTAAATTCTAAAAAAAATTAAAATTTTCTATTTACCTAGCATAATTTTCTACTTAATAATTAAAGTCTTGTAAGAAAGTATAAAGGCTTTCTAAGGGATTTTACTGCTTCCTTTACTCTTTACCTATGAATATACATTATGAACCATTATTAATACCTAACTAGGAGCTATAACTGTAAAATCATTCTCTGGAGATATACTTTACAATGAGTACAGTATGAAGATCCAGGGAAACAGTGGTATATTTCTTTGACTTGCTCTCTTATCTCTGGTTCAGAATATTTTCTTTTTCTTCCTTCTATTTTTCATTATGATGCAGGTAACCATGGCACATATCATCTCAAGATTGGTCTCATAGGTTTGGGTTTGTGGGTTTGCAGAGAAAGAAGAGATGATGGCAAGGTGTTTATTCACCTGACTGGCTATTCATGTGACCTTTTCATTTAAAAAAAAAGAAAAAGAAAAACTACAAGAACCTTCGTTTTACTATGAGAAATGTTTTCTTCTCCTAGTTTTAGAGGTGTTGGAGTCCTGTTTATAATCAAGGATCTTTTAGTATACATTGCTTTAGTTTTTCTATATCTATCCACACCCTTGTAATTAATTACTTTGTAAATAAACCACTTCAAATTATTCTAATTTGAGTTCACCATCTGTTTCTTGTTTGTATACTGATTGATACAAATTATACTGTAAGCTTACAGAAATTTACTTGCATATAAAAGCTTGTAGCCATAAATATGTATCTTTTTTCTTCAACACAATTAGCAGCATTCTCTGATTTGCTGCATACCTTGTCTGTTTCAATGAATAAAACATCTCATAAAATTTTCCATATTAATGCATAAAGGTTTGCAAAGTTTAAAGAGAATTTATCCTGGGCGGCTATGTGACTATAAGGTATAATGAAGGAGATATAACGGATATAAGGGAAATAAGGTATATATACATATATATATATATATATATATATATATATATATATATCACAAAAAAGTTTATCCTACATGCTTTCACTTTTTTTGAGATTAGTAAAATTATGTTTCTCCTTTCTCTTCCCTCCTCCAAACATTCCCATATACTCCACCTATTCTGCTTTCAACTCATGACATCTTTATTCATAAATTATTATTGAATGCATATAGGTATACCCACACACACACAGACACACACTCATATACAAACACACACATAAGTATATATTTAGATATAACTTGCTCCGCCCATACTTCATAGAATATTACATTTATATATGTTTTCTGAGCTGACCAATAGACATTCCACAAATAATTGATGAGTTCTTCCTTAGTGAGAGCCACCCCTCCTGTCCTAAGCTCTTCTCAGTTACTTACAGAACTTTGTGTAGGGTTAAGTCCTCATCGACTTTCTCTGTACATAATGGCATATTCATTATTGTGTCATTGTTGCTCAGTATACTTTTGGACAGCCATATTGGTGATACATAATTGATATAAATTCCTATATTTCTAGGAAAACTCCCTGATTATCTAGTTCTTAGAATCTTTCCACACTCTCTTTCATAATGTTCCCAGAACCATGGGTGTTGGAATGATTTTTAGATGTATCCACTGGGATTGGGTTCCAAAACTCTGCAGTTGATTGCTTGTGATTATCTGTAGTTGTATCTGTCTATTGCAATAAAAAAAGACCTTTGATAAGGAGTGATGGCTATAACTTCTTGTTGGAAAAATGACAAATGTTTATAGGTTTTCATTAGAGGATATGCTTGTTTAGTAAATTAGTGGTTGTAGATTCTCCTCTAATACCATGACTTCATTAACACTGAATAGGTAGGTTTCAAAGTAAGGGATGTTTTAAGTCCAATTTGAGAGCTGTTTGTTACCACCAATGTATGAATGTCACTATTGTCCCCTAAGCATTATCATGCCATGATGTTCATTGATATGATTCATATTTATCATGTTATATTAGGGTAGCTGTCCTTTGAAATTTTACACAGTGCCTTTTATTACTATGAAAGCTAGTCCTCATGGAGACGGTATGCTGATAAGTTTTAGCTCATGGGTTTCTGGGCCTTTTTTCTGAACACATTGTCTCTTTAAAAAAAATGGGGACTTGCTTTCAACGTTTGGAGGATAACCAAGGAAAACACTGATGCCTACATCCTCTTTGGCAGACATTGCGCAACTGTATATTAAATAAAATTAAGTCATACTAGCAAGGGAGATAGTTTGTTAACTTTATTGAAGAGGGTTTTTTTTAAAGTTACATGTCATTTTTCCTTAAAGTAAATTCTAACAAACAACCCAGCTGGTTTAGTAAAGGGCACGTATCCATATTCTTTACACAGAAGTGTCATGGTAGGGGAGTATTTCCATTGATGGATGGTGAATGTTTCCTCATGGTTGGCAGAAAATCACTGCTGACATCATTGGTGCTTCTTATATATTACAGAATCAGTATTATCCTTTGAGCAAATTTACCAACAGTTAGAGGTATGGAAGGATCTTGACTCAGAATGGCAAAATTGGCTATGTGTCCTATGTTCAGTTTTCAAGCAACAGTCAGCTTCCTTGTGTAACTATCCTCACATTTCTCTCAGCATCACAGGGCCTATGAGTATACTTACCAGTGGGTTTACTTTTTATTACATCTTAGAATTGGTGATCTATTTATTTTGAAAATGTTCTAATAAATATCAAGAAAAATGCATTTTCAATTTCACAAATACAAAATTGTTGGATAACATTGACAATGGAAATCAGCTGTCTTGAAATTTGAAACCCTGAGGAAAACTTACATATTCACATATATAAAACATATGACCATTTGCCTAGGAATTTCATGAATTCATTGTTTTTAATTGCAGAGTAGTATTCCATTGTGTAAATATACCATATCTTCTGAATCCATTCCTCTGTTGAGGGACATCCTTAGTGAGGTAAACCAATCACAAAAGAACACACATGGTATGCGGTCACTGATAAGGGGATATTAACCCTGAATCTCAGAATACCCTAGACACAATTTGCATATCAATAGATTTCCAAGAAGATGGAAGGAGAGACCCCTGGTCCTGGAAAGACTGAATGTAGGGGAATGCCAGGACAGAGAAGCAAGAAGGGGTTGAATGGGGAACAGAGGGAGGGAAGGGGGCTTATGGGACTTTCAGGGAGGGAGGAAATGGGAAAGGGGAAATGATTTGTAATGTCAATAAAAAAACTTAGGAAAAAAAAGATTGAGTTTTAAAGGGTCAACAAGAAAAAAACCCATATGGCTAAGGGAGTACTACTTTTCCTTGTGTCTAGCCTTTTACTGTTAAGTGTTCAATATGCTGTTGTCTGAGAGACTGGAGCCATATTATGTTCATATGGTATAAATTATCTTAATTTAAAAAAGTGACAAAACAAGAGGATTGATTATTTCTTTGAAAATTCATATTGTTTTCATCATCTGTTCTCCATTGTACTTCATTCTCCCTGGATTCCAACCATTGTGGACTTAAAAGTGCATTATTATAAACTTTGTAGGGGATTATAATTTCTTTTAGGTCTCAAGCATTCTTTTCTCAGAGTTTATTTAATTACTAAGAATTTTGGAACCTCTCTCTATGACTGCATGATTCCTTTGACCATTTTAAAACTATGTTCATATTTTTAAGTCAAAGAAGAATAGGGTTTCTCTATGGATTGCAGCATAGCATAACTCTAAATCTCTGTCTTCAGGCACCTCATCATAACATCTGTAACAACTTACAGAGGCACATCACAGTAGCAGGGCTGGATTAAAGATGTAACATTCACTTCAAAAATTCTATAAACAAGACTTGGATCTCATAAATTTATTCAAGTGCTTTTCAAAAGCTTAAAAAAGGTTTCAAAAGAAATTTAGTCATTGGTGTAAAAGGATCAGTTCTATCAGATTTCACACTATGCTTTAGTGTTTGGACATGGAAAATACAATATACTATTGCATGATATTTGTTTATCCTAAATGCATAGTAATATCATAGGCATATTTATTATTTAATAGATATACATACAACAATGTACTCCTTGGGAAGTAAATCTTCTCATATTGAGATATTATGAAGGATACTGACATTAAGATGGAGAAACCTTTTTTTTTTATTTCTATATTCTTTATTTAAATTCCAAATGATTTCCCCTTTCCCGGTTCCCCTCTCCCCAAAAGTCCTATAAGCCCTCTTCCCTCCCCCTGTTCCCCATTCACCCCCTCTGCTTCTCTGTCCTGGTACTCCCCTACGCTGCTATATCCAGGCTTTCCAGGACCAGGGGCCTCTTCTTCCTTCTTTTTGGGAATCAATTGATATGTGAATTGTGTCTTGGGTATTCCAAGCTTCTGGGTTAATATCCACTTATCAGTGACTACATACCATGTGTGTTCTTTTGTGATTGGGTTACCTCACTAAGGATGATATTTTTTTTTAATTTTATTTTCTAAGTTTTTTTTTATTTACATTCAAAATCATTTCCCCTTTCCCGTTTCCTCCCTCCCCGAAAGTCCCATAAGCCCCTTTCCCTCCCTCTGTTCCCCTTTCAACCCCTCTCGCTTCTCTGAAGGATGATATTTTCAAGTTCTGACCATTTGCCTAAGAATTTCAGGAATTCATTGTTTTTAATTGCTGAGTAGTATTCCATTGTGTAAATATACTACTTTTTCTGTATCCATTCCTCCACTGAGGGACATCTGGATTCTTTCCAGCTTCTGGCTACTATAAATAATGTTGCTATGAACATAGTGGAGCATGTGTCCTTATTGCATGACAGGGAGGCCTCTGGGTATATGCCCAGGAGTGGTATAGCCGGATCCTCCGGGAGTGTCATGCCCAGTTTTCTGAGGAACTGCCAGACTGCTTTCCAGAGTTGTTATACCAGCTTGCAATCCCACCAGCAGAGGAGGAGTGTTCCTCTTTCTCCACATCCTTGCCCACACCTGTAGTCTCCTGAGTTTTTGATCTTAGTCATTTTGACTTGTGTGAGGTGAAATCTCAGGGTTGTTTTGATTTGCATTTCCCTGATGACTAAGGATGTTGAACATTTCTTTAGGTGTTTTTCAGCCATTCAATATTCTTCAGGTGAAGATTCTTTGTTTAGCTCTGTACCCCATTTTTAATATGATTATTTGGCTCTCTGGAGTCTAACTTCTTGAATTCTTTGTATATCTTGGATATCAGCCCTCTGTCGGATGTAGGGTTGGTAAAGATCTTTTCCCAATTTGTTGGCTGCCATTTTGTCCGATTGACAGTGTCCTTTGCCTTACAGAAACTTTGTAATTTTATGAGGTCCCATTTGTCAATTCTTGATCTGAGAGCATAAGCTATTGGTGTTCTCCTCAGGAAATTCTCCACGGTGCCCATGTGATCAAGGCTCTTCCCCAGTTTCTTTTCTATTAGTTTAAGTGTGTCTGATTTTATGTGGAGGTCGTTGATCCACTTGGAGGTGAACTTATTACAAGGAGATAAGAATGGATCGATTTGCATTGTTCTGCAAGCTGACCTCCAGTTGAACCAGCACCATTTGTTGAAAAGGCTATCTTTTTTCCACTGGATGGTTTTAGCTCCTTTGTCAAAGATCAAGTGACCATAGGTGTGGATTCATTTCTGGGTCTTCAATTCTATTCCATTGATCCTCATGCCTGTCACTGTACCAATACCATGCAGTTTTTAACACTATTGCTCTGTTGTACTGCTTGAGTTCTGGGATGCTGATTCCCCCAGAAATTCTCTTACTGCTGAGAATAGTTTTAGCTATCCTGTGTTTTCTGTTATTCCAAATGATTTTGAAGATTGCTCTTTCTAACTCTATGAAGAATTGAGTTGGGATTTTGATGGGGATTGTGTTGAATCTGTATATTGCTTTTGGCAAAATGGTCATTTTTACTATATTAATCCTGCCAATCCACGAGCGTGGAAATTTTTCCATCTTCTGAGGTCTTCTTCTATTTCCTTCTTCAGAGACTTGAAGTTCTTGTCATACAGATCTTTCACTTGTTTGGTTAGATTCACACCAAGATACTTTATATTGTTTCTGGCTATTGTGAAGGGTGTCATTACCCTAATTTCTTTGTCAGCCTGTTTAACCTTTGAGTACAGGAAGGCTACTGATTTGTTTGAGTTAATTTTATATCTAGCCACTTTGCTGAAGTTGTTTATCAGCTGTAGGAGTTCTCTGTTGGAGTTATTGGAATAACTTTAGTATATGACCATATCTTCTGCTTTTTCAGCATCTAAGCAAATGATCACATGGTTTTTTCTTTGAGTTTTTTATGTAGTGGATTACATTGATGGATTTCCATATAATGAACTGTTCCTGCATCCCTAAGATAAAGCCTATTTGTTTGTGGTGAATGATCACTGTGATGTATTCTTGGTTTTGAATGGCAAGTATTTTATTGAGTATTTTTGCATTGATATTGATAAGGGAATTTGGCCTAAAGTTCTCTTTCTTTGTTGGATCTTTGTGTGGTTTTGGAATCAGCTTAATTGTGGCATCATAGAATGAGTAGGTAGTGTTCCTTCTGTTTCTATTTTGTGGAATAGTTTGAAGAGTATTGGCATTAGGTCTTCTTTGAAGGTCTGATAGAAGTCTGCACTAAAACCATCAGGTCCCATGCTATTTTTGGTTGGGAGACTTTCAATGACTGCTACTATTTCTTTAGGTGTTATGGGATTGTTTAGATGGTTTATCTGATCCTGATTTAACTTTGATATTTGGTATCTGTCTAGAAAACTTTCTATTTTATCCAGATTTTCCAACTCTGTTGAGTATAGGCTCTTGTATTAGAATCTGATGTTTTTTTTTTAATTTCCTCAGTTTCTGTTGTTATATCTCTCTTTTGTTAATTTGGGTACTGTCTCTGTGCCCTCTGGTTAGTCTAGCTAAAGTTTTATCTATTTTATTGAATTTCACAAAGAACAAGGTCCTCGTACTGTTGTTTCTTTTTATAGTTCCTTTTGTTTCTACTTGGTTAATTTCAGCCCTGAGTTTAATTATTTCCTGCAGTCTACTCTTCTTGGGTATAATAGCTTCTTCTTGTTCTAGACCTGTGAGGTGTGCTATTAAGCTGCTAGTGTATGCTCTCTCCAGTTTTTTTTTTTTTGTTTTGTTTTGTTTTTGTTTTTTGTTTTATTTGGAGACACTCAGAGCTATGAGTTTTCCTCTTAGCACTTATTTCATTGTGTCCTATAAGTTTATATATGTTACCCCTTCATTTTCATTGTATTATAAATAATCTTTGATTTCTTTCCTTATTTCTTCTTTGACCAAGTCATCATTGAGTAGAGAATTTTTTTCAGCTTCCATGTGTATGTGGGCTTTCTCTTGTTTTTGTTGCTATTGAAGACCAGACTTAATCCATACTGGTCCAATAGGATGCATGAAATTATTTCAATCTTCTTATATCTGTTGAGGTCTGTTTTCTGACCAATTATGTGGTCAGTTTTGGAGACGGTACCATGAGGTGCTGAGAAGAAGATATATTCTTTAGTTTTAGGATAAAATGTTCTCTACATATCTTTAAATCCATTAGGTCCATAAATTCTGCTAATTTCACTGTGTCTCTGTTTAATCTGTGTTTCAGTGATCTGTTCTTTGATGATAGTAGGGTATTGAAATACCCCACAAATATTGTGTGAGTTGCAATGTGTGCTTCGACTTTTTTTTTCTTTTTTTTTTTAATTTAATTTAATTTTATTTTTTTAATTTACATTCCAAATCACTTCCCCTTTCCCGTTTCCTCCCTCCCCGAAAGTCCCATAAGCCCCCGTGCTTCGACTTTTAATAAAGTTTCTTATATGAATTTGGGTGTCCTTGCACTTGGAACTTAGATGTTCAGAATTGAGATTTCTTGGTAGATTTTTCCTTTATTAAGTGTCTTTCCATGTCTTTTTTTTTGATGATTTTGTTTATAAATCGATTTTATCCAATATTAGAATGACTACTCCAGCTTGTTTCCTGAGACCATTTGCTTGGAAAATTGTTTTCCAGCCCCTTACACTGAGATAGTGTTTGTTTTTGACACTGAGGTACATTTCCTGAATGCAGCAAAATGCTGGGTCCTGTTTTCTTATCCAGTCTGTTAGTCTATGTCTTTTTATTGGCAAATTGAATCCATTGATATTAAAAGATATTAAGGAATAGTGATTGTTGCTTCCTGTTATTTTTGATGTTATTTTTATGCGTGTATGGTTATCTTCTTTTGGGCTTGGGAAGCAGGAGTAGGTAGATTTATGGGCAGGGGGAGGGGGATGGGTTAGGGGATTTTGGGTGGGGGACCAGGTAAGGGGACAACATTTGAAATGTAAAGAACATATCTAAGAAAAAAATAGATGGCTTAAAAAAAAGATTTCTTTCTTGATTTTTCTTTTTTTTTTTTTTTTTTTTTTTTGGTTTTTTCGAGACAGGGTTTCTCTGTGTAGCCCTGGCTGTCCTGGAACTCACTGTGTAGACCAGGCTGGCCTCGAACTCAGAAATCCTCCTGCCTCTGCCTCCTAAGTGCTGGAATTAAAGGCGTGCACCACCACCGCCCGGCTCTTGATTTTTCTAGGATGAATTTTCCCTCCTGGTGCTGGTGTTTTCCATCTATTATCCTTTGTAGGGCTGGATTTGTAGAAAGATATTGTGTAAATTTTGTTTTGTCATGGAATGTTTTGGTTTCTCCGTCTATGGTAATTGAGAGTTTTGCTGTGTATAGTAGTCTATGTTGGCATTTGTGTTCTCTTAGGGTCTGTATGAGATCTGCCCAGGATCTTCTAGCTTTCTTAGTTTCTGATGAGAAGTCTGGTATAATTCTTAAAAGGTCTGTCTTTATATGCTACTTGACTTTTTCCCTTAATACTTTTAATATTCCTTCTTTGTTTAGTGCATTTGCTGTTTTGATTATTATGTGATGGGAGGAATTTCTTTTCTGGACCAATTTATTTGGAATTCTGTAGGCTTCTTATATGTTCATGGGTATCTCTTTCTTTAGGTTAGGAAAGTTTCTTCTATAATTTTGTTGAAGATATTTACTGGCCCTTTAAGCTGGAAATCTTTGCTCTCTTCTATTCCTATACCTATCATCCTTATGTTTGGTCTTCTCCTTGTGTCCTGGATTTCCTTGATGTTTTGGGTTAGAAGCTTTTTGCATTTTGTGTTTTCTTTGACTGTTGTGTCAGGGTTTTCTATGGTATCTTCTCTACCTGAGATTCTCTCTTCTATTTCTTGTATTCTGTTGTTGATGCGTACATCTATGATACCTGATTTCTTTACTAGGTTTTCTATGTACAGAGTTGTCACCCTTTTTGATTTCTTTACTCTTTCTACTTTCATTTTTAGATCCTGGATGGTTTTGTTCAGTTCCTTCACTATTTTGTTTGTGGTTTCCTGTAATTCTTTGAGGTATTTTTGTGTTTCCTCTTTCAGGGCTTCTACCTGTTTACCCGTGTATTCCTGTATTGCTTTAAATGAGTTATTTATTTCCTTCTTGAAGTTCTCTATTCACATCATGAGATGTGATTTTAAATTCAAATCTTGCTTTTCTGGTGTGTTGGAGTATCCAGGACTTGCTGTTGTAGGAGAACTGGATGGTGTCTGTTGGTAATATTCTTAAGTTTTCCTTTTGCCATCTGGTTATCTCTGGTGTTAGCTGGTCTTGCTGTCTCTGACTGTGGCTTTGTTCATGTCCTGCAAGCCTGTATATCGATACTCCTGGGAGACTAGGTCTCTCTGTGTATGCAAGAGTGTAGGTACTCCTTGGAGACCAGCTCCCACATGGTGATATTTGTGTATGTAGCTCTGTGGCCCGGGATCAACTCTGCACAAAGATGGAAATTTGATGATTCCTGTCCCCAGCTTCTCTGGGTTCTTGATTTCTAAGTGTCAGGCTGTTTTTTTGTTTTGTTGGTTTTTTTTTTCTGAGCATCAAGGGTGGTCCTACCTGTACTCTCAGGTCTGTCACACTCCTGGATGTCTAACTATCTCCATGTGCCACCTGGGTATCAATCATTTCCTTCTTATATAACCTTTAAAAGAAAAGTGTTATCATTGAAATTTCATGAAGACTTGTGAGCATTGTTACTTTCTTTCTTATATTTTAGAAACCAGTGTCAGTGTCTTTCCTCCACAGTTACATTTCCTCCATGGTTTTACCACTTCTGAAGCTACACTGCTGTTTAATGGGTAGATGGAAATGATTCTGGGCAGTATCTTTATATCACATTCACCTGATTACAACACTTAATATTATTTATATCTTCTGTTTCCCATTTATCATGTAACCTATAAACCATTTTGCATGTTAATGTATGTAATTTAATGAGGGGTATCATTTCTCCCACCACAAGTTCTGAATACTCACAGAATGATGGTCAGACACTGACCTTGATACTTATTGCCAACCTTGGCTCATCTCTATCTTACTTGTATGTATTCAGGTATATATTACATTTTCTAAACCTCAATTCTCTGAAGTATAAAATAAAATCAATAGTAACCATGTCATAAAGTAATTTTGAAAACAAAGTTCATGTGAAATGCTTAGCATGATGAATTTTAATATTATCAATGTCGAAAAGACAGGAAATCTATAGCAGTATCTTGTCCTGTTAGATTGGAAGACACTGAATATCAAGAAGGTTATAAACAATAATTCCTCTAACTTCTCAATATGTAGAGTAACTGAAGAATAGTGAGAGAGATAAAAAAGAATACAGTAGTGACTATATATGAAAATGAGTTGTAACACAAAACCCCTTATATTTTATATTAAGTATTTTAAGTTGATTCATGATGCTGTGATAAACACTAAAACTAAATTCAACTTGTAGAAGTATGGTTATCTTGCCAAGGATTTGAGACAGAGTATTCATTATGATGGAAGTCACATGGCAGCAGGCAGCCAGAAAAGGAAGCTGAGAGGTGTCAGATCTTCAACTGCAAACGTGGAATAGAGAGTGAACTGGAAACATCACAATTGTGATGCAGGCATGCAATTGAACCTTTAAGGCTACATCTCCTAAAATTTCCATAATATGCCTAAAGGAATGCACAAATGTAGGTCCAAGTATTAAAAACTTGAGCCTATAGGGGAAATTTATCATTCAAATATTGACACTATCTGATAAAATATTTTAAAAAAGCATTTCCTTATCTTGAATAAATTTCAAGAATTTGTATCAGATACATTAAATATATATTGAAAAAATAAACTGAAATCTGATAGTGTATAAAAGTCAAATAACGTAATTGCTATAGACTTTTAGTGCTGCTTTCAAAAACAGCATAACTTGCTTATGTAATAGAAATCTATTGACTCACAGTTTATTGATTAACATATGGGCAGGTTGTCTTCCTTGAGTGTCATCAATGGGGATTCTAATCCATACTCCTTTTTAAACTTCTGCCTCTTGTAGAATCCAGATTCAGTCATGTCGACAAACAAGTTGGACTATCAAAGATGGTATAGAAATATTTGTTCTGCATTTAGTACAATTATGAGGAATAAAGGTATGAAAACATCATATCAATATTCCTAGGTGGAGGTAGGATAACACAGATATGTAGGATATGTGGTTTCCTACTACTAAGCTTAGAACTATTTTTATGTACATGAAAATACTAATAAAATAGGTGCAACTTAAAATTCTAGATATTCTCTAAGGCCACTGTAAGTTAAAAACTTGAATAATTTCAACTACTTTTCTTAATGTAAGATTTTTAAAGACTGAACTTATTGTCTTTAAGGAAGGAGCATCAATGAGTCTTATATAGAATTAGTGATGGATTAATTAGTAAATGGAATTAAAAAATACATCTGAACATAATTTAGAAAAAATTTTAATACATAGTTGAATATGATTTCAGGGAAATGGCAACAGAAATGATATTTAAAGATAAAAATCTATGCTTGCCTTAAAGTCACAAAGGAGAGAAGAAAATCAGGCCACTCATAAAAAAGTTTTTCTGGTGACATGAGCTGGGAGATGTGAGTTGGTGACTTAGAATGATCCCCTATCAAACAAATGCCCTTCCTCTAGGTAGTAAATAATCAGAAAAAGTCAGGAATGGATAGCTGTCTTAACTTCCAAGATTTGCCTGAAGCTCAAGTGTGGCTTGTGTATCGGAATCAGAGGGAAATGAAATTGAGTAAGATTTATCCATGTAAAATCAGAGAATAGTTCATCTTGACAAGTCAAGACAATTGGTTTGCTTTCCCACCATAGCCATGTCTGTGCAACATTAAATAGAAATTATAGAAATGGCACCCTTATTTTTTCCCACTATCATGACTAAAATTACACATTCTTTATCATTAAATGTGCTTACAGTTGATTTTTTCAGAATAATAAAGCTTCATATATAGCTACTAATTCACCAAGAAGCTTTTAAAATCATAAATGGGAGTTGGATTTATAATTGTTTGTGTTTCTATGAAACATTTTTTATGTCATTTTTCTTCTTTATGTCTTCTATGCACAACTTTGACTTTTGAATGCTGAAACAATCTTATTCATTTGTATGAAAATCCCCCCTTCATCACAATACGCTAATCAATCATATATCTCTAGAGTTAATTTCTATAGAAGGTCAAGATTTCCACACCATTTCAGTATCTGAATGATATGAAATTATAGCATCAAAGTTACATTAGCTTCATAAAACTATGAAGCATTTTCAACTCCTATTCTGAAAGATCTTGTATAAAACAGAAATATTATTAAATTATTAGAAAATTATTAGAAAATTATTAAATGAAAAATAAATTTCCCAGTTTAAAAAATAATGGTATTAGCATACAACCAAAGCTGATTCACTGTGAATGTAGCAGATTGCACTTTATTGAATGTTCTTTATAAAAGAATTCACGTGCTTTGTGAAAACTGAAACAATTATATTTGAAAAGTTTTACTGAGTAGCAAGCATTAATGGATTTTATTTTAGTAAAATACTAAAACACAAATGAAATAAACATAATTATTAGTTAAATATCAGCATTATTAGCTCAACATTCATTCAACATTAATTTTAATAGAAATAAAATAAATATATACCATGCTTATTTTATTCTATTTTAAGCCACTTAAAACACAGACCAAATATATGTATGCTGTATTCTTTTAATGACATGTCATTTTTGGCATTGTGGCTTCATGGAAAGTTGAGAGGAGAAAAATTGTTTTGGAAAGTATAAACTTACCTTTCAAAATGGAGGTACTTGATTAATAAAGCAGAATCTATTAAAATGTCTGTACCAGTATAATCAAGGCAAAGAGATTAAATTATTTTCTTTGGTGATGTTCTCTTATCTAACATCCTCTCAGACCCTTTAATTCAATGACTATACTTTGATTTGTTTTCTCATGTTACCTTTATGGTTATAATTGCTTTGAAATATTTAATGTAACTATTCATTATAGTTCACAAAATCCTATATAGTATGAGGGTAAACTTGAAACAAGTACAACTTACTGAAACTGAACAGGATATAATAATTAATTTTCATATTATAAAACAACTCTAAGATGATTTAAAATGAGTGTCTAAGTAAAATTATTAGTTACATACATAATACAATTATATGACTATATTAAGAATACAATCTGGAAACATATTTCATCCACTTTGTTGAACTGCTTCTTTTGCCACGTCACTTTTATAACTTGACCTACAATTTCTAAATCCCTAACACTATTTTGTCATTTAGGAAAGTTACTTTGATGTCTATATTACTAGTTCAAAATAAAGATAAAGCTCTCCGATTATACTTTTGTTAATTTGTTGCTATTTTTATGGACATATGCTCAATGTTCACTGCCAAATGGATTTCACTTCCATTCCTAAATATAGACTGTTAATTCATGGCTAACATAATGATTATCAACTATTATATTAATGTTAACTTTTTAAAAATTTTTACACAGGTATACAAAGTATCTTGAATAAAACCATTCTTTACTTCCTGCCTTCAAATATCTATAGAAACTCATTCTCACATATACCAGGAATTTTCTTCTCAACTTCTTGTCTTTTTACAATTATTTGGTATTTTTAAAAAAAATTAATCAAATGAGTTCAATTATTACTACTATTACTATTATTATTACTATTAATTTGCACATGACTATGGATCACCTGGCACGGAATATGAAAAATATGAGTGCCCATACTCTTAAAATAATAAGTGACTCTCCTTCTTGCATAGCCATAAACAGTCAATAGCTCCCCAGCTGTAGGTAGGTACACAGGAGCACTATTAAATTCTATGGCAAAATTTTTAATGGTTGGATATTGTGCTGAATTTATGAAGATAACCACAGCCGCTGTGAAAGTCAGACCTTGTCCACAGCACAGTTTCCCAGAACTCCTGCATTTTTTTTATTGGATATTTTCTTTATTTACATTTCAAATGTTTTCGCCTTTCTAGGTCTCCCCTCTGGAAACCCCCTATCCCATCCCTGCTAAACCTGCCTCTATGAGGGCGCTCTACCACCCACTCCACCCCCTGCTAGCTTCCCGCCCTGTCATTCCCCTATACTGGGGCATCATTCCCTCTCAGGCCCAAGGGCTGCTCCTCCTCCTCATGTCCAACAAGGCCATCCACTGCCACATATGCGACTAGAGCTGCAGGTCCCTCCATGTGTATTCTTTGGTTGGTGGTTCAGGTTCCTGGGAGCTCCGGAGGATCTGGTCGGTTGATACTGTTGCTTCCCCAAAGGGGCTACAAACCCCCTCAGCTCCTTTACTCCTTTCTCCATCTCTTCTATTAGGGAATCCCACGCTCAGTCAATGGTTGGCTTAGAGCATTCACCTCTGTATTTGTTAGGCTCTGGCAGAGCCTCTCAGGAGACAGCCATATCAGGATCCTGACAGCAAGCACTTTCTGGCATCAACAATAGAGTCCAGATTTAGCAGCTGTATATGGGATGGATCCCCAGGTGGGGCAGTCTCTGGATGGCCTTTCCTTCAGTCTCTACTCCAAACTTTGTCTCTGTATTTCCTCCTGTGAGTGTTTTCTTTCCCCTTCTAAGAAGCACTGAAGCATCCACACTTTGGTCTTCCATCTTCTTGAGCTTCATATGGTCTGTGAATTGTATCTTGGGCATTCGAAACTTTTGGACTAATAGTTTTTCCTTTCTTGATGGCTGCTCTCCAGCTAATAAAATGGATTTTCATTTCTCAGATGTGTTTAAAATAAACTAGAAGTAATTCTATTTGGAATAAATAATACAATATACATTATATATTATATTCTTATAAAATATTACATCATTTAATATATATTTAATTAGTCACACACAGAGACTATACACACACACACATATATATCTCAGATAGACTGTGTTAGGACAGGTCTCAACTGAATAGTGGAGCATCTTTTGAGTATATTCCCAGGAGTGTAATAGCTACGTCTTGAATTAGAACTATTCCCAATTTTCTGAGAAACTGACAAATTGATTTCTAAAGTAATTGTACAAGTTTGCTCTCCCACCAGCAGTGGAGGATTGTTTACTCTTCTCTATATCCTCAACATAAAGTGCCATTCTGATGGGTAAGACAGAATCTTGGAGTCATTTTGATTTGCATTTCCTTGATGACTAAGGACTGTGAACATTTCTTTAAGTGTTTCTTGGCCATTTTAGATACTCTGTTGAGAATTCTCTGTTTAAGTATGTACCCCATTTTTAAATTGGTTTATTTGAGTTGTTGGTGTTTAACTTCTTGACTTCTTTATAAATTTTTGGATATTAGCCCTGTGTCAGATGTGGGACAACTTTCCAGTTACCAAAATTGCTTAATTTACCATTTTGTTAATTATTTCTATGCCTACCATTTGAAAATAATTATCTCCAAATGAAGAGAGAATCTAAAGTTCCCAATATCTTAGAATCAATCATCCTAAAATAAGTTTGATAGCTTGTACTTGGAAAGTAAGGCTGATGATGAGGATGATATGGTATGATAATGCAAATTAAATAAGAATAAGTAACAAAGCATTAATACAAATATCAGAGAATGGTAGAAGTTTTCTTTTGTAGTTTTTCTATTTCTAATTTTCTGTATCCTGAGGTTCTCCCTTTTTATCTATCTTAATGTTCTGTTCTCGGCAGGAATTTTATGTGACAGTAGAATGATTTCAACTGAGGTAGTTCATGTATTTGTGTATTATTCTGTTCACTTTTTCATTCTCAAGTATAAAACATATACATCAACATTCTAATTAGGGTCATCCTGTCAAATAGTCTTAGATGATAAAGAAATATAAGATATATTGGTTTATATTCACCTTGAGTATCTAATTCTGATCCAAGAGGTAGGTGAGTCAAACTGGTTTATATGAATAGCTTCCAGAGATTGTGTGTCTTAGCAACACCAAACCCACACACTATTGTGGATGCCAAGACGTGCTTGCTGAGCACAAGGATGCTACTGGAGGAGTTAGGGGAAGGACTGAAGGAGCTGAAGTGGTTTGCAACTCCACAGGAAGAACAATAATACCAACCAGCCAGACCTCCCAGAGTTTCCAGGGGCTAAACCACCAACCAAAGAGTACACATGGAGGGACCCATGGCTCCAGCTACATACGTAGTAGAGATTGGCCTTATCTTGCTTCAATGGGAAGAGAAGACCTTGGTCCTGTGAAGACTCGATGCCCCAGTATAGGCGAATACCAGGGTGATGAGGTGTGAGTGGGTGGATGGGTGGGGTAGTGGTAGAGCACCCTCCTAGAAGCAGGGAGACGGGGAAGGGATAGGGGGCTTGCAGAGGGGAAACTGGGAAAGGGGATGGCATTTGAAATGTAAATAAATAAAATATCCAAAAAATTAAAAAAATAAAATCTTACACAAGTGCACATCATTGACAATATTATTTACATAAATTTATTCTGTGTGTGTGTGTGTGTGTATGTGTGTGTGTGAGTGTGTGTGTACATGTACATTCATTACATGAAATGCATGTGGGAATCAGAAGATATCTTTCATGAGTAACGTCTTTCCTTCAATCATCTGAGTTCTAGGGATTCAACTCAAGTTTTCAGTCTCAAGGGCAGATGCCTTGACCAATGTTGCTGGTTCCCTAATGTGTAGCCCAAGCTGGTCTCAAACTTGTGATAGTTCTGCCTTTTCCTCTTCATCACATGCTACAGGAATATGTTATCACAACTCATATTATCTTCATTATTCATTACTAATCTTATACTTGACACTTTTCAGCAAGCTATTTTCTTCACCTTTGTATAAGAAGTTGCAGGATACTTTGCTATATGTGAATGAGGAAATATTTGGAAGATCTCCAATTCTATTGCTTAAGGACATCTGTGAAATTCAATAGTTATATTTAATTTTACACAATTGACTTCTAAGGTGAAGATAGCATAAATTTCAGGATTGACACATTTATTAGGTTCTTTATTTGCTGACACAATACATTTCCCCAAATGAAATAGTTTCAAACAATGCATTGGAACAAAAAAGAAAGCATACAACTCTCCAGGTTAGAAGTAGGCTACATGTGAACAGATTAAATAAATGCATTGGCAAGGCTTCTTTCCTTTCTAAAGTCTGGAGAGAAGAATGTGTTTTTAGTTCATTTCCCTTTCTTTATCAGATCACTGTCCTCATTTCTGTGAGCTCTCATCTAAGAGTTGTTCACAGAATCTATAAGAAACACATTGCTTTGCCAGGACTGTCTTTGTTACACTTTCGAAGAAAGCAAGCCTTTGTCTTTTTGTAAGTCTCTGACCTCCTTTATGCTGAAATGTTCTCTACATTCAAGGAGGTAAACCTGATCTGAAATGACTACTTTGTGATCCCTAGTATAGTAGAAGCTTAATCCTCCAATATCAATGTTTCTAATTTTATTCATATCTCTAAATTCCATTTTCATATTCACAGGATTCGGGGAAGAGGACATAGATGTCTTTGAGGGACCATATTACCCATATAATAATAAACAAAGTTCCATATTATTTCCAGAATAATGCCCTAAACCTTCTAGTTTCTATGGAATATAGGGAATGTTTAAATATGTATATATTTAGGTAGAAATAATTTTTTGAAACTAGTAATGTCTAGAAATATCTAGAAATTCTCCATGCATGGCAGAATGCAGGAAGACATGGTGCTGGAGCAGCTGGGAGTTCTATATCCTGATCAATATGGAACAGAAAGGAGATTGGATGTGTTTTCCCTGGGTGTAGATTGTATGTGCTACACCTCAAAAGCCCTGCCTCCATAGTGACACATTTCCTCCTCCCATAATGCCATAAATCCTAATAGTGTCATTCCCAATGGCCAAGCATTCAAATGCATCAGTCTTTGGAGGCTATACCTATTTCAATCAACCACAGTGATGCTCTTGACTTAGGTCAGAGATGCCTCTTTTTTTTTTTGTAAAGAAATGCAGTATACAAAAAGGTTCATTAGTGGTAAAAGTACTAACAATAGATGATTATAAACTGCTCAAACTTAAAGGGACCATCTCCAGAACAGGTTTTAAAGATCAAGGAACCTCATAGAAGGGAAGCAGGCTAGAAATTAAAAGTTAGAAGATAGAGAAGTGTGCTAACTTCCAGATATAAAATTGCCATTGTACCTACAAAGTTACAATTTCATTTCAGCTGTGGTAATCTATAAGACCTGCACAGGATGATACCTTTTAAATCCTGTCATGGATGCTAAAGAGGCCCCACCTTTCTCTGAATTTATATAGGCAGTTAGTTAATACTTAACTACCAACAGACATTTGTTTCCATAATGTACCCAACCGTAAACTGTCTATGCAAAAGAAAATGACTCACTCTGTCCTAACAAGCAAACCTAACTTAACTCCATGAGTCACAAATAAATAAGTAGATACATACATACATTCATAATACATACATACATACATACATACATACATATATACATACATAAAGGTAGAAAAGGACTAGCTGCAAAAGTGTTCTGTAGTAGTGGGAGGGAATAAGAGAAGGTAATTGTAAATATAAATGATATGCTTTATACAAATATATAAATTATATTTTAAAAATAAAAGAAAAACTCTAATGTATTTCAGAAAACAGGAGGCTTCTTATGAGATTTATGGAATTATAGAATCTGAAATCTTCATCTAAACCAACAGACCAGTTGTACTTGAGGATAAAGACAAGATGAAGTTGGAATTCATTCTCTTTGTTGGATGACAGATTTTCTTTCAGCCCTTGATTGATGAAAGATTTTCTGCTTCACTTGAAGTTTTTGATTTAAATGTTAGTCATATCTAAAATTACCCTCATAGAACTTGGATAGTTTATGGTGGTTTGAATGCTTGGCATAAGGATTGGCATTATTAGGAGGAGTAGACTTAGTGGAGGAGGTGTGACTTTGATGGAGGAAGTGGTCACTGTGCAGATGGGTATTGAGACCTCCTATGCTCAAGCTCTGCCCAGTTCTGAAGAGACACTCCTGCTGGCTTCCTGCAGAAGACAGTTCTCTCTTGGTTGCCTTCCTATCAAGACATAGAATTCTCGGTTCCACCAGCACTATGTCTGCTTGAACACTGTCATGATTCCTGCCCTAATGATAACAGTTTGAACCTCTGAAACTGTAAGTCATCCTCAATTAAAAGTTTTGCTTTATAAAAGTAACCATGGTGTCTCTAAACAACAATGAAATCCAAACTAAGACGGAGTTTGTGAATGTATGCATATATATATATATGTGTGTGTGTGTGTGTGTCTATGTGTGTGTGTATATATAATTTACATATATACATAGCTATGTATATATTTACATGGATATGATTTGTATAGTTATATATAGTTGTATATATACATATATCTATATCTATATATCTATATCTTATATGTGTATACATGTATATATATAGTTGGATATATATATATATATATATATATATATATATATATATATATATATATGTCCATTTATTTGAGAGACAGAAAAGTAGTTTACATGGAGAGACCAGATGGAGAAAAGGAAAGGGGGGATAATATAACTATATTTTAATTTCAAATTTGAGAAAAAGATATTTAAAATTTTATTAAAAGTATTCCCAAAGAGAAAGAAAATGTTATCCCATGAAAAACAGGGAGAAAGATCTATTTATTATTCCACAAGACTCAGATCTTCAAGAGATAATCCTTAAATATTTCTACATTCTACTCACTATGTGTTCTGACAACTTACCTCTAAATTCAGAGCATGCTGTTACTAAAGGAGGCTATATTTTGTCACTGTATATGTACAGGCAATGAATGCTTCTGTCAGATTAAAGAATAATCAAACTTAAAAATCCCTTTCTGAAATATTTCTCCCTAAAACCACTTCCATTACATACTGTCTGATTTTATGGCCTACAGACTAGAATCTGACAATTGTGGCTATAAGAAACTTACTTGGAAGATGACCTTATGAAGAGATATGAGGGTGAGAGAGAAGAGAAAATAAAATATTGTAATGTTTATTAAGCTATTTAGCACTCTCAGCAAGTAGAGTTAAATCTTACCTAGGGCTCTTTGAAGAGCTGTTCAGAATATATATCAGACCGACCCATTTTATACCCAGGGAGATGAAGCACTTAATTCCTGATTCATTCCCAAAGGGATAGCTACACAAACACTGCTCAGTGTTATCCCAGAATATTTATTCCTCTCCCAGAAAGGATTATCTTGGCAGACACCTTTGAGATATTCTATCAGGGAGATAATAAATAGAACCATTTATACAGGGCACTAGCATTTAGACTGTAAAATGGAACTCTCCAGCGTGTCTGGCAGGAAACTAGGCAGAGGAATGAGATGAGCACCTCCAGGACACAGGAGTCTGTGCACAGCTTCAGTGTGTATAGGTAAATTAAATAGCACAATTGTAGGCAAATAGACAGGTGGGAGTGTGCTTTGGGTTTACATGCATATAAAATCATTATATATAATGACTTTAATAAGTAAGTTAAATACCTGAGGCAATAAACTGAGAGAGGAAATGTTCTTTTGACTCATAATTTTGAAGTGGCAATCACTGCCCAGTTGGATCTACTGTTTTGGTTTTATCACCACATGTGGCATAGCATAGCATGTTGGGTGCTAATGGTGGATGAAGCCTTTTTCTAGCAGGGTAGCTGTGAAAGAGCAGTACTCAGTGTTTATCCTCATTATTTGCTTATTCACTTCAGGGTTGTTCTCCCATAAACAAAAAGACTTGAAATTTGTCGTAACTTTTAAAATTTTCAACCACCTCCCTACATTGCAAAGCCTTATCCACATTGTCTTTTGAAAATCATTTAAACAGGTGTGTCATGTAATAGTTTATTTGAATGGGATTTCACATTCTTTTGGAATCCAATATATGTGTGTATGACATTCATTATTCAAAGTATGCAATACATTCCTAGAGCTTTTTCAGTATGTTCTAGTATTTTAATCTGATTTAGAACAAAGGCCTAAACTTAAAATCAGCTTCATTGTGCTTAGGCAAGGTACCAACAGAGTTGTGTGGTAGTCTTGAAGGAAATGGTTTCTATAGGCTCACATACTCAAAGACCCAGTCACCCAAGGTGTCTTACTACTTTAGAAGGATTAAGAGGCGTGGCCTTGTTGTAGAAAGTATGATACTGGCAATAGGCTCTGAGGTTTAGACAACTCATGTCCATCCCAGCATCTCTTTGTGCTACCTGAGTATCCAGATGTATAACTCTCAGCTGCTCTCAAGCACAGTATCTGCCTGTTTTCTGCCATGAATAATGGTGGACAAAACCTATAAAGCTGTAAGGAAGCACCAATTAAATGCTTTCTCTTTAAGAGTTTCTGCAGTTATGATGCCTCTTCAGAGCAGTAGAAATGTGATTAATATACCCAGTGGTCCCCCAGGAGACACTGGTGGAAATCTATTCCTTTATCAGTATTCTGTTAGCTATAGGAATGTTTGGACTTGTGACTATACTGTGGCCATTTTCACTTTCTCCTTCTATAAGTATGTCTATTCTTTTAACATTTTCTAAAATCCTGGCATGGTATACAACGTCAAGAAATAGCTCTATCATACTAATAAACTCATTATTTAAAAATTTGTTATAAAGTCGAGTAATATCTACTCTCCTGAAATTTTGAAGTATAAAGTATATATTTCTACTGAACTCACCAAAATATACAATTCATCTTTGAACTTATACTTAGTGTATAATTAAAATTTTCAATTTATGTGGGTGTGATCAATTTAAGTGATCACACATGTGGGTGTGATCATTTTGATAATATATGTAATGGGCCCTTGGAATCCTCATTCCCTATCATAAACTACCCTTTTCAAGTATAAATATCATACCTTTTGCTCTCATTCTTCCAATCCTATTTTTTTCCCTTTTTTAAAACGTGGATTTCTTCATTCACACACTACGTGCAAGTGAACTGTATGAAAACAGAATGGAGGAGTTGACAAACTAGAAAAGATTTTGGGTAAAATTTCAGCCTAAATTTTACATTTAAAATGTGCTTTGCCTCCTTTCCAACTTGGGCCTGGTAGAATGGCTCCTGCAAAGAAGAGTGGTGAAAAGAAGGGCTGTTCTGCCCTCGAAGAGGTGGTGACCTAAGAATACACTATCAGCATTCACAAGCACAGCCATGGCTTCAAGAGGCATGCTCCTCAGGCACTCAAAGAAATTCAGAAATTTGCCATGAAGGAAATGGGGACACCAGATGTGCATTGACACCAGGCTCAATAAAGTCTTTTGGGGCAAGGAATAAGGAATGTTCCATATCACATCTAAGTACATATGTAAAGAAAAGGTAATGAGGATGAGGATTCCCCTAACAAGCTCTACACATTGGTGACTTATGTGCCTGTTACCACGTTCAAAAATCAACAGATCATCAATGTGGATGAGAACTAACCTACTGAATGTCAAATAAAGTTGCAAAACTGCCAAAAAAATGTGGTTTACCTTTAGTGTTATCCAAGTTCATCATCCAAGATCTAATAAAGAAACACGCAGGAATTCATTTTTAAAAATTATTATTATTTACTATTATTATTATTACTATTATTATTATTTTATTTACATTTCAAATGTCATCCCACTTCCTGGT
This sequence comes from Tokudaia tokunoshimensis, assembly GCA_036184795.1. NCBI lineage: Eukaryota > Metazoa > Chordata > Mammalia > Rodentia > Muridae > Tokudaia > Tokudaia tokunoshimensis. The sequence goes on along the minus strand of BTHU01000014.1, from coordinate 51,177,666 downwards.
CTCTGCTCTGCAACCCCCACACACTTTTCCCCTCCCCTTTGCTTCTAAGAGGGTGGTCTGTCACCCACCTACCTATTCCCACCTCAGCCATCTAGCGTCCCATTTCTCTATGGCAACAAACCTCCACAAGACCAAGCACCTTCCCTCCCATTGATTCCAGATAAGGCAGTCCTCTGCTACATATGTAACAGGAGTCATGGACCAAGTCACTTATACTTTTTGGTTGGTGGTTAGTCCCTAGGAGCTCTGAGGTGTTCAGTTACTTGATATTGCTGTTTTACCTACTGGGTTGTAATACCTTTCAGAACCTTTAGACCTTCCAGTAACTCTTGTTTTAGAGTCCCTGGACTAAGTCCAATGGCCGACTGTAAGTATGTGCATCTGTCTTAGTCAGGTGATGGTAGAGCCTCTCAGAGGACAAGCTCCTTTCTGCAAATACTTCTTAGCATCAGCAATATTGTCCAAGTTTAGTGTCTCCAGATGGGATGGTTCCAAAGGTAAGGCAGTCTCTAGATGTCCTTTCAGTTTCTTCTCCATTTTTTTTGTCACTGTGTTTCTTTTAGAAAGGAACAATTCTGGGTTAAAGATTTTGAGGTGAGTGAAAAACCCCATCCCACAACTGGGAGCAATATCTATCTAGTGGAGATAGTCTCTCTTCAGTTTATATCTCCCCTCTGTTGAGTATTTCAGCTAATATTATCCCCATTGGGTCCTGACACCTCTCGAATCTCTGGAGTCTGGAACATTATTAGTGGTTCTGTCTGTTGCCTGCCTGCTACATATTTCTATTCAATCTCCTGCACCTCTGGACTTCCCTCCTGTCTCTTCCCATACCAGATGTTGCTCCCCTTTTCCCTCCCTTCCCCTTCTTGCCCAGGTCCCTCCCTCCCTCTACTCTCATGATTATTTTGTTCATCCTTCAAAGTGGGATTGAAACATTGACAATTTGGCCTTCCTTCTACTTAAGCTTTATATGGCCTGTGAGTTGTATCATGAGAGTTCTACCTTGTTAGGCTAGTATCCACTTATCAGTGAGTATATACCATGTATGTACTTTTGGGTCTGGGTTTCTTCCCTCAGGATGATATTTTATAATTCCATCAATTTGCTTGTAAAATTAATGAAAAAAAAAGAAGTTAGACTCCAGAAAACCAAATAACCCAATTAAAAAATGGGATACAGGGATAAACAAAGAATTCTCAACTGGAACTTTGAACAACCGAGAAGCACCTAAAGAAGTGTTCGACATTTTTAGTCATCAGGGAATGAAAATCAAAATGGCCCTGAGATTCCACCTTACATCAGTCTGAATTGAATTCTTTTTTAATTTGCATTAGCATTGTTGTTAATCATTTTGTGAATTTCATACAATTTACCTGAGCTGAATCAATACCTCACTCTTCACTTCCCGTCCTCTCAATCTACCCACAACTCTCTACACTTCTCCAAAGTTCATATCTTGTTTTTTATTTTTAATTTTAAAATAACTCAATAAGTCTTATTTGTGCTGAACATACTCAATGGATGTGAGGCCATACAATTGGAGGTGGGGATTTTTATACCAAGGAGGAGCCACACCCATAAATAAAACTGTAATTTTCTTTTTTGCTTCAAAATCATAGACGCCAATAGCTACTTCGCAGTTGAGGTTCATGACCCACTCTCTGCTTAATTAGAGAATATTGACCTGCTTGACCTTTCACAGGTCTTATAGAGTTGAGCACAACTGCTGTGAGTTTATAAGTGCAGTGGTACTCTCATTTCCAGATGACCTCATTTGCTCTTGTCCTTTCTGACCCCTGGATATATGAAATATAAATCATACAAATAACAGGCAGCTTTAGATACATTCTCCTTTTTCTTTTATTTATTTCGTTCAATCAGACTTAAACATGCAAAACTGTCTTTAGATTCTTCATCTTACCATATTTATTTTTTTTATCAGACTTAAGTATTCAGAAATATCTTGATGATATACCATAAATAAGTATAGTGAGGAAAACCTCGAATTTGCTCACTTCAGAAAATGAGTGTGAAGGATCTGAGACAAGTTCAACCAGGCTGTAAAGAGAGGCCCAGCCTGTCTCAGAGCATAAACCAAACCAGGAACAAATAAATAGATATATAAAATATAATATATAGCATATAGCCTGTATATATATATACATATTTATATATATGATACATATGTGATCTATATATATTTATATGATATCATACATAAAAATAATATATGATATATATGGCTTACCTGTATAGTGTTTTTTATAGTCATGTATATATATATATATATATTTATTATATGACAGTGGAAATTGAAAAGTATTTTTTCTTTTAAATTAGAAAAGCTAGAGGTAGAAGGGACTGAAAAATTGGTGAGCCAATCGCATAAATTTCAGATCAAGGGAAATGGAAGAGGAAATTAGTGATGCATAAAAAATACATGCAAGCAAATGAAGAGAAAGGCAAATCCCATATGTTCTATTCAGACTCAAGTGAGTGATGCCTACTCAAGTGGTGGAGGGCAATAGAAACTAGTTGATACACATCCTCTTTGCTTTCTACATACATATTTGTGGTTCGTGCAAGATTTTCAATGAATCAACTTCACAGTTTCCATCACAGATAATTTCCTGGCCAATTTATTTCACTGATACCCATATTTATTATTGCTATATTCCCTTGGTTTTCAATGCCAGAATTTTCAGAAATACAGTTGAAATACTAGTGTGTGTCATTGTCCTAACTCTGCATGTTTATTTTTTTCCCTGAAATTTACACAGGTTTAAGAATGTGCTGAAAACTATCATAAGCATTTGTCCTACAGGGTGCTGTCCAATCCACCCTGACTTTCTATATAATGTTTATCCTTTCAGTCAATTTCTTCTTTAAAATATTCCTTAGCAAATGTATAGTGAGGAAACCAACATTGGCCAAAGGATACTTGAAGTTTGGTTGAAATTCTTTTATTTACCTCTATGCCCATGTGATGGTCCGCCTGATAAGAACCTTGTGTGCCCAGAGACATAGCAACAATATGGTTTAGAAAAAATAGATTGACAAAGCCAAATAATCTGAAAATGCATGGAGTTAAATGCTTTATCAATGTGGTACCTGACAAAATGATTTCTGAATGGATAGAGACAAGGTCAGGTTTCAGTCATATAAACAATCCCATTTTAACTAATAGTTTTCCCTGTGAGATTGTTAATATGACTGGATCTAGAATCAAGTAAGAGATACATTTTTTAGCAGGTCTACGACAATATTTCCAAGACGAGCTAAGTGAGGGGGAAAGACACTTCTACACAGTGAGCAGCACCTTCTGCCAGTAGCCTACATTGGCAAATGTCCGAGGAAGAAACTATGATGCTTGCTTGCCTGCTTTGGCTTTGAGCAGGTAAATGTGTTTGTGTTATTTCTGTTGTTATGCTTCCATCCTTCTTTCTCACAGAACCAACTCTGTTCTGCCTTCCAATTTGGACTGAAGCAAACCTGTTACCCAGGAATCTTCCTGTCCTTCAGTGTCTGAAAAGGCACTACTCATTCAGTCTCTCTGAGAGGAAGATGTCATTGTATTACCAAGCTCTATCATGTGCAGCAATAAATTAAACCCCTGTATAATAACATATATTTGTTAATTGGTTCTGTCCCCATACATAATGTGGAGTAATTTACAATACAATTTGATTTAATGTAAAGGAAATAACCCGTGTGGCATAAGAAGAGAACTTTCCCTTTCAATATTCCTAAGTTTTTATACTCTACTGTCATGCCAATAAGCTTTAATTAACATGCTAGAAGGTAAAAAAGGATGTGGTAACTTAGTGGTTCTTATGGCTCCTGATAACAAGTACACTCATCGAATTTTTTGAGATCACTTCAGAATATGTAGTAACATACCAGCTAAATAACTTCAGGTGCAAAAGTAATCTCAGATTGCATCTTTTCTATCTTCTCATATCTTTAATTTGAAGATGAACTGATATTGAGTAGTATTGATATGGCAATACTTGACTTATAAGAAATGAAAATTACCTATATAGAGGTGATATTTTCCTCATGGGGATTTTACACTGATTTGGAAGGAAAGAATTTATTCAATTGAAATAAAATAATTTGCATTTCCTGTAAGATAAATATTTTCTTGAAAGGCACACTGCATGAATAAATTATTTATTCACTGTGTTTGCTGGTGCAATTTTAACACAGAAGTATGGTGCTACAGACCCCTTCTCAATGTATCCTGGATGTCCTGAATGTTTTGGGTTACAAGCTTTTTGCATTTTGCATTTTCTTTGACTGTTGAGTTGATGTTTTCTATGGTATCTTTAGCCCCTGAGATTCTTTCTTCTATTTCTTGTATTCTGTTGCTGATGCTTGCATCTATGACTCTTGATTTCTTTCCAAGGTTTTCTATCTCCAGAGTTGTCTCCCTTTGTGATTTCTTTATTCTTTCTATATGCATTTATAGTTCCTGGATGGTTTTGTTCAGTTCCTTCATTTGTTTGTGTTTTCCTTTAATTCTTTAAGGGATTTTTGTGTTTCCTCTTTAAAGACTTCTACCTGTTGACCCATGTTCTCCTGTATTTCTTTAAGAGAGTTATGTATGTCCTTCATGAAGTGGAGGAACAACAATATGAACCACCCAGTACCCCCAGAGCTCCCAGGGACTAAACCACCTACCAAAATGTACACATGGAGCGACCCATGGCTTCAGATGCATATGCAGCAGAGGATGGCCTTGTAGGACATCAAAGTGAAGAGATGCCCTTAGTCCTGAGAAGACTAGATGCCCCAGTATAGGGGAATGCCAGGACAGGAAAGTATAAGTGGGTGGATCAGTGAGCGGGGGGGTGGAGGGGGGATAGGTTAGGGGATTTTCGGGGGTGCAGGAAAGGGGACAACATTTGAAATGTAAATAAAGAATATATCTAATAAAAAACAAAGAAAAAACAAAACAAGCAACAACAACAAGACAGAAGTATAGACCCCAAACACACATGACTGGAGTGACTGGTGGGAGCAGAGGCACCTAATGCTCAAGAGACTTGAGGCCCCAGGGAGTGAGGAGGCCTGGCAGGGGTCAGGCATTCTTCTGGAGACAGGGGAGAGGAGGAATGGGATGAGGACCTGTGAAAGGGGGACCAGGAGGCAGGCAACCACTGGACTATAAAAAAATAAAAGTAATTTAAAAATGATAGAAGTATAGTTTCTAGGGTACATTAGAACATTTTCTCAATGTAGAACTGCTAAGATACTTTACAGGGAGAGCTAGATTCTCAGGACAAAACAAATTTGACTTCATGATTTTAGTGGTGTTTTTTTGTTTTTTTATTTGTGTTTTTTTAGGGTGAAAGATTATAATATTTGGTCAGTAGTGAAGAGGATATAGAAGAAGTTTTGTTGTGAGACTACTGCACTAAGGAAGTGATAGAAAGAGTAAAGTCAATGTTATAATGATGTGTCAATGAGATTATGTACCTCATAATTTGTAACATTCCAATTTTCTATTTAAAATCACAACGCAAGTCTTTCTTAAATTTAAACATGCAAAATATCACTTTAATAAAGTAAATTAAGCTATACACACACACACACACACACACACACACACACACACACACACACACACACACAGCATTTGTTCTTTAAAGTCCTAAACAAAATATGATTAAATTCAGAGAGAGCTCATTTAAAGTAAATAATGTTATCAGGTCATAAGTACGATGTCATAAGGCAGCAAACCAGTGCCCTTCTTAGAAAAGGAAGAGACAGTATTGATATCTCCCTACGGGAACACAGAGCACAGGCCTCAGGAGTGTAGGTTGAGAAGAGTGTCACCTCTATCAAATGAGAGATCTCCTCAAACATGAACTTTATTGCCATTTTGATATGGAATTTCCAACCCTTAGAACCCTGGTAGAATACATTCCTAGCCTAAGCCACTCAGTCTATGAGATTTTCTTATGCCAGTATGAGCAGAGTAAAATACTACCTCCTGGGTTAAACAGTCCTTTTCACACATTTCATCCTGTTCTTTTTTGTTTGTTCAATTTTGCTTTGTTCTTACTAAGAACTGCATGATGCTTGTGTCCCTGAAACATAATTATACTTTGTAAATCATTTTAATTAAATCTTTCAGTAAAATATTGAATAATGGAAAATCCATTATAACAAACCCTTTAAAATGGCAATTAAGATCCAACTAATCATTTAATTATATTTATTCTTATTTTATGTGCTTACAATACCATTAGTGGTAAATATTATTTTAAAATTTCATGTAAATTCAAAACATTTGTTTCAGTACTTGAGAGATTGAGGAAAACTGAAATAAGAAAAAAATTCTACATTTAACTCATCGTACCTGCACAATTATTTGCTTTTATGTACATGATGAATCATGTTCTGATTATTATGCATGTAAGTGGGTGAGCTCTTTTTTTTTCAAAGTTGTTTTGCAACTTATTTCATACTAAAGCCCATGTGAGTCACAAATAAGGTGATAAGTTCATATCATAATAGAATTCTCACATGCTTGATCAATTCTCACCAAAGGAAGGAATACAAGGCCTCAAAATGTTGCCCTGCTCAGGATTATGAAAAAGCACTGAATCAATGAGAGTGGTACAGCAATTGAATAGAGAGTAATATAGATTTTAAAAGAAAAGGAATATTCATAATGAATATGCACTTTATAAAGGAAAATTTGTGTATTGGTTATACCACCAATTAAGATCTGGGATATTTGTGTTTCTTTATAAGATTCATTTTACTTTTATAGGTATGTGTATACATGTCTATGTATGTAACCCACATTTATGTGGGCACTCAAGAGGCCAGAAGAATGGAAGAAATGAAGCCTTTCACAGTTGTGTTCTGCAAATCTGAGTGCTGGAATAAGAATTATGCCCCTCAGGTATAGAAGAACAAGCTCTTAACCACTGAGTCATCTGGCTGGCCCTAAAATATATTCTTGCTGGAGAAAAGAAAGATTAATTCAAATGATGTGAACTATAAGAAAGCATAGAGTGCCTTCCCTGAACAGCTATGTTTAAATAATCAGAATTGATAAGAAATCTGTTACAAAAACAAAACATTATTTTTACCTTTTAAAGTTTTCTTAAAACTTTCAAAATAAGAATAATTTTAACAATAACATTAAAAACCTGTTTTTCCTCTTTTGATTTGTCTGGATATAGGGCTATTCTCTGTCTGTCCCACCACTGTACTTTGAAAATAAGTAACTTTTTTTTGACTTGATTATTTTTCAACAACTGCAGACAGGGTTCTTTTCTGTGTGATATGTACGTCAAGTTCTACTGAAGTAGATGTAACTGAAGACCTTGCACAGATGTTGGAAGACATTCAAGCTATTTGTTTTTGTCCATTTGGCATTGCTGTAGCAATTTTGTAAAATTAGGATAATTTGTAAAGAATATTATAAATATATTCTGCTCTGGAGGTCAGAAAGTCCAAGAATATGGTCTTGGCAGCTAAATGAGACTGTTTTCTAAATATGCCACAGCAGAGGGGAAAGAAAATGAGAGTGCCAAACTTTTTCTTCTATAAAGACCAAACGCTATGTTAATAAACTCTTATAATAATGATCCACACATGAGGCCAGAACCATGCTAACTCATTATTAATTAAACCTTCACTTCTTGAGACTGTTAAATGGTTATCCTATTTTAACATGGTCTTTGGAGGGGACAAAATTCAGATCATATATTCACAGCTGGTACCTCAATCTCCAATCTTTCTTGAACATAACTATCCCAGAGTAAACAAAGGAGGATAAAGGATCAACCAATCAGGGATAATCCTAAAAGCCAGTAAAATAGACATCAGCAAATATTAAATCTCCAGAATAATTGTGCTGGATACAGTCATCCTGACAGCAAGCACTTGACTCTCTTGCTTCCCAGGCAAGCAAGCTTCTCCACACCACTCTACACAAGGTATCAGGTGACTTTTGGTTTCTAGGTTCATGGGATTGGAGAAGTCCAAAGCTTCACTAGGACTAACAGGGACCACCGAGTCCTAGATAGCTTAGACCTAGAAAGCTTAGAGTCTGAGGAGGGTAAGAATGGACCAAAACACAGACTCACGTGCAGAAATGCTGAGATCAGGTGCATTATGCTCTCTCAGATGAAGCTGCCCCAACCACTCAGCACATGTATTATGGACAGGGAGTAAAAGGCAGTAGTCACATATGGAGGTCTTCAGACAGGTAGTCTCAGGCTGTAAACAGCTGGAAGGACAAAGCTGTGGTTGTTGCTTATTGTCAGCATTGAAACAGAGACAGAAGGGTTTGTCAATTTCCTAAGCCTGAGGAAGGTTTTGCCAATTTACATGGCATCTGAGGCACTATTTTCAATAATACCCGAGGCATTGACTATTTTGAATGACACACATTCTTCCTGTACTTCATTTGCTCTTTGCGACATTAACTCAAGGCTTTATCCATTCTGCATAAAAGATCATCTACAATGCCTAACAAGATTCTCTGACAACTGTGTGCCCTTGTGGTAGTTCTCTTCCATAGTTTTTTCCTATGTTCTGTTCTGAGATCCTACACTCTTTGCTGTGACCTTTGTAATCTAGACAGACCACACCATGGTTCCACAGTCTACACACTATTTTTTTTTTTGTCTTGTTTTTCGAGGCAGGGTTTCTCTGTGTAGCCCTGGCTATCCTGGAGACCAGGCTAGCCTCGAACTCAGAAATCCGCCTGCCTCTGCCTCCCAAGCGCTGGGATTAAAGGCGTGCGCCACCATCGCCCTCTACACACTATTAAGATATTAATGTGGAGTACAGATTGCTTCCAGTGTTAGTACCTGAATGCATTTAGGCTATATCTTGGACGGCCGAGGGTAGTTGCCACGGCATGTGAAGATCAGAGAATTGCCGTACAAAGAGCCTGTAGAAGGTGCTATAAGCCTATAGATATGAATCATCCTATTCTCAAGCTCCATGCCTGTGATGTCACAAATAAAGAGCCTCAATATTCCAGGCCAATATCTTCTTTTGTGTTGACAAGCGGAAGTTGGCTTCCCTCTGTACTTGTAACGTTATTTAATCAGTGTAGCTTTCCTACTAGTAAAGTGTCATTTTATCTTGGTCACGCTGTTTTATTCTTTTATGTGTGAAAAAAAACCAAAAAACAAAAAAACCTAGAGAAATCTTGAGGAAGGCATTCTGAAGAACCTTAGAGCAACTAGAGACCTGGAAATTCCTGGATTTTATCCCACATTTAAGCATTCTGCCTCATTTCTAATATGAATTTAGTCTTTCAGTAATTTCTCTGTCCTTTTTTCTTTCCATTGTGCAACCAAAGCAAGCAACATAAATGTTAAATATTTTATTAGAAATGTCCTTCATTAAAGGCCACCCAGAGGCTGCCCTACCTGAGGATTCAACAGTCACCAAACCCCGACACTATTATGGACAATAAGAAGTGCATACCAAAAGGAACATGCCATGGTTGTCTCTGGAGGGGCCCTGTCAGAACCTTACACATACAAAGGCAGATACTAGCAGCCAACCATTGGCCTGGGCATGGGGTCCTCAACGGAGGAGTTGGAGGGTGGTCCCAAGGAGCAGAAGGGGTTTATAGCCCCATGGAAAGAACAAGATGTCAGCCACCCAGACACCCCAGGACTCCCAGGGACTAAATCACCAAGGGGTATGCATGGTTCCAGCCAAAAATGTGGCAGAGGAATGCCTTGTCGGCATCAGTGGGAGGAGTGGTCCTTGGTCAGGTGAAGGCTCAATAGTTGCCCCAACAAAGGGAAATCAAGGCGGGGCGAGATGGGAGTGGGTTGCATGGAGGCAGGGGATGGGAGGAAGGGTTGGTGGTTTTGGGGAGGGTGGAAACGGGGAAAGGTTTTACCATTTGAAATGTAAATGAAGATTATATTCAATAAAAAAAAAGAAATATCCTTCATTAGAAAATCAAAGTCCATTAGCATTCTATTTTGCCTGCCCTACAGCTTTGGTCACAGCACACTTCAGTCAAGTTCTTTACCCTTTCATAACAAGAGTGACCTTTACTATAGATTCTAATGAGACATTTCTCATCTTCATCTGAGACCTTATTGCAATGATCTTAATATTTATAGGTCTATGAACATTTAATTTTTCCAAAGCTACTCTTTTCTTAGCCTTCACAAGAGTTAACCTTCCCCTTGCCTTCATGGCTGTAGTATTTTCAAGTCCACATTCAAATTAATTCTGCTTATAACTATATTCTAGTTCCAAAACTACTTATATATTTTCATTTATTTATCAGAAAAGATTCCTATCTCTTATTGCTAGTTCTCTGTTATTAGGTTAGGTTGAAATCTCTAATGAAATATAACAGATATCTCATAGTTGTCGAGATAAGAAAGTTCAAGTTTAATTAATTGGTATTAGGCAAGAGATTTTTGGTGCACTATTCCACCTCTTAAAACACTTGTAAAAGGCATTAAATTTCATCAGCAGTTTTAGGAAGGGACTCAAATGTCTGTTTCAAAAGATTCATATGACAGCAAGATTCTTTGTGCCTTCTTGTAGTTAATTTTCTCCTCTGTACACATCACATTTATAATGCAAATAACTGCTCAATAGTTAGACCTAAGTAATATATTGAATTCTGTACATGTGTATTATAGGAATTATTTTACATCTCTATATTCTCTATTCCTTTCATTTATCATCTTGTTAGTATATCAAGTGAATTATCAAACTGCTGAAGTATTAAATATCAGGATCAATTATTTTTTTCTTAAGAATAGTTTTTACTTAAAATTTTTAAGAAACACACCATTTGGATTTGCTTGATTAATTTTAAAACAAGATTGTCTACTACAGGAAGCAGAAGAAGGCCTGAGTGTGTGTAGTCCTGAGTGAATGTATATAGTTTGTTTGTTTGTTTGTTTTTTGGATATTGTTTACATTTCAAATGTTATCTCCTTTCCAGGTCTCCCCTCCTGAAACCCCTATCTCATCCCTCTCCCTGCCTCTATGACAGTGCTTTCTTACCTACCCACCCACTCCCACCCTCTCACCCTGGCATTCCCCTACACTGGGGCATTGAACACCCTCAGGCAGAAGGGCTGCTCCTCTAACTGATGCCCTACAAGGCTGTCCTCTGCCACATATGCAGCCAGAGCCTTGGGTCCCTCCATGTGTGCTCCTTGATTGGTGGTTTAGTCCCTGGGAAATCTGGGGCGTCTGGTCGGGTCATATTGTTGTTCTTCTTATGGGGCTGCAAGCTCCTTCAGCTCCGTCAGTCCTTTCTCTAGCTCCTCCATTGGGGACCCTGTGCTCAGTCTAATGGTTAATCCCCCTCTGTATTTGTCAGGCACTGGCAGGGCCTCTCAGGAGACAGTTACATCAAGTTCCTGTCAGCAAACCCTTCTTGGCATCCACAACAGTGTCTGGGTGTGGTGACTGCATATAGGATGGATCCCCAGGTGGGGCAGTCTCTGGATGGCCTTTCCTTCAGCCTCAGCTCCACACTTTGTCTCTATATTTGCTCCTGTGAGTACTTTGCTCCCATTTCTAAGAAGGACGGAAGCACCCAAATTTTCGTCTTCCTTCTTCTTTAGTTTCATGTGGTCTGTGAATTGTATCTTGGTATTCTGAGCTTTTGGGCTGATACCCACTTATCAGTGAGTGCATACCATGTGTACTCAGTAGTACTCCATTGCGTAAATGTACCACATTTTCTGTATCCATTGTTCTGTTGAAGGACATCTAGGTTGGTTCTTTCGAGCTTCTGTCGACAACAAGGCTGCTATGAACATAGTGGGGTATCTATCCTTGTTATATGTTGAAGAATATTTTCAGCTTAAGCCCAGGAGTGGGATCAATTATTTGATGGCATTAACTCATTTAAAAAATTCTGATACTGTATTTTGATTTGATTGAATATTATTTAATTATGTTTGATTGCAATTTTCTATGAGTGGCACACAAACCCAGTTATTTTTATAGGCTATATGATATACAAGGGGAAAGAATAATAGTATTACTATTTTAAAATATTAGGATATTTACTCCTTTTTAAAATTAGATAAACTATAATTACAAAAATCGTTCAATATGAAATTCAAAGGGTTTTCCTTTTTTTTTATTTTGAACAGGGTTTGAAAATAGCATATAAGAAAAGGAATGTATTTTATCACTAAAAATCTATTGCTATGATTTTTTGGGGGTGTGTGCTAAACAGAAGTTGTCATATCAATGTGCTTTGCACTGCCTGGAATCATAATGTTTTAGACAAATTAATTAGAGACAGGATAAATATGTGCAAGTGCACATAGATACACACACCGCATATATAAACACTTATAGAGTTGTTTATATTAAAGCATTTTTCTCTTGAACATTTGCTGTACTAAACAAAACATGCATTTTAAAAGAAAACCATTGGCTTCAATTCTTATAATATTTTTACACTGGAAAATGGCATGTAGAAGAAATTTATTATTTAAGTTTAAAAGTCATGAACTAATATATTTGGAAGCTTATATTAACACATGTCTTTTTCACTTCAGACTCAACAAGAAATCGATTTAAATCTGCAGTCCTTTACTTTCCTTCAAAACCAACAGTGTTCTTCAAGGTAGCCATGGTGAAGTGTATATCCTATACTTTGATAAATTGTTGAAATCAGTTTCTTCTGTTGTATTTTCCTTTAAAATATGTACTTGTTTGCTCTCATATTTACAATTTATAGTTCTTATAAATTATGTTTGATGATTTGCAAAAGAAAGCACTTCTCAAGTGGAAAATTCTTGCATAAAATGTATTATGAAATTTGGTTTGTCTCTCTATCTATTTGTGTATCTGTCTCTCTCTCACCTCTCTGTGTCTCTGTCTCTCTCCCTCTCACCTCTCTGTCTCTCTCTCTCTGTCTCTCTGTCTGTCTCTCTGTCTCTCTCTCTCTCTCTCTCATTCTCTCTCTCTCTCCTATCTATTTATCTTTCTGTATGCATAAGAAAACTTTATATACTTAGTAAGGATATCCCACTAAAAATTCATCTAAATATTGTTATTTTACTCCTTTTGTCCTCCGAATTAGGCATATTATAATTTAGATATTTATTATCAAATTTCTCATTTATTCAAAAGTCTGTTTATTAAAAACAAAATTTTGAGAGTGCCTCCGATAAAGCAATGCAGCATATTTATCAACTTAATGCTTTGCGTATAACTCATGTCAAAATATGTAACTATATTTGTAACATTATTGGTTATCTTTTTGTTGTTATGAATCTAATGATGCTGTGGATTTTGTCAGTATGGAATTCTAGACAAAATTGTATTGTAATATGAGTAGGGTAACTGAATGTTCATAGAACATATTTTTCTTCCATATTACCAAATAACAATAAAATGCTTACTAATGCTTATATATATATATATATATATATATATATATATATATATATTATTTTCTCTACAGATAGCAGTATATTCAGTTCCTTGTTTTTCCTAATATTTACTTTGTGTTAATATCTTCCATGTTTCACATTTTAAAATCTTTGACATTTTTAATCGAGATTAACTTTTTAATCTAAAATGTTATCTTAACATGGCAGCTTTGATTTCAGATAAAATTGTATATTATTTCCAATGTGTATTTTTGAACTGGACACTTCTTTACCACATTTAGTAGTTTCTATGTGTTTACTCTTACATAAAGTCTATAAGCTTTTTGCACTCCATTACTTTGAATTGTTTCTTTGATTTTTGCTAATTTATTGGAGATATGATTTTAATTTTAGCTAGAACAAATTTTAATATTTTGTCTGCTAAGCATCTTGTTAAGTTATAAATATATCACATATCTTATTCTAGATATTTTCCCTTTTCATTAGTTAAATTATCTGTTAGATAGGGGTCAATACAATTCTGTTTTCAATAAAAAGTAATTATTTTATACATAGATAATCCTCTTTAACTTGTGTCATTTTAATAGATAATTGTCATATCTTAGCTCACAATCTATAGCAACAAACTATGAAATTTTAATGAATGTATTGTATGAAAATTACTTTAAAATAAAGATATTTTTGTGTTGTTTTTGGCTCCCTCTATAATGTAGCAGTATGGTCCTATTGCCAAAAATATACAATTTTTGAATCATATAAATCAACATGATATTACTATGAAAGCATCATTATTTCCTGATAGCTTTTATGGTGCTGGAAGGTTTAATACATGCTGCCAGAGGAGAAATGCAGTCATCAGTATTACCCATCTGTGATCCCTGCCATGACTTACCTGAAAAGATACATACACTGGTTCAAAGGTGGAACAAATGCCGTGGGAATGATCAACCAATTTCTGATTATGTTGAAGTCCTGTTTAACCAAATGAAAGCCATACCTAGTACATGTACTGGGTCAAGAATCTCTGGCTAGAATAGTCACAGGCTTTAGGGGAGAATTCCCATAGATGAATAGATCCCTTAAGCCTCATCAGAGGAAACTTTTTGTTTGTCAGTAGATGGAACTAACACATAGAGCCAAATTGTAAATGGTACAGACAGTAGTGAATATTGTTTTTCAACCCTAAAATGGAGACCAATAGTGTTCTGCCTCTTTCAAGGCTTAGGAAATACTGTAGAAGATTGCACAGAAAAAGAAAAGTGTCAGAGGTAGTAGGTGACTACAAGGAAACAAATGTGTTTTCTTCACAAAATTAGGCTGTGGGCTATGTTCATTCACAGTATGATACATACCAATTGACAACATGCACTAAACCCATGCAAACTCAATCTAGACAATGTCCCAGCATAGACAGAGGTGGTAGATAGGTATGACATTCTATACTTAGATGAGGAACTATTGGTAACTGATAGTTGCTGTGAGATGCAAAGTTAGGTTGTTTTAATTTTTTTTTTAAAGTAATGGTGCCTGGTGGATCAAAATAAAAACAAAACCAAAATCATATACCTCAGTGATTAGTTATACATCAGAGTGTATACACCAATAAATGGACTTTAAGAAGAAAAACAGATGAGGATGCAGTTAGGCAGAGGTAAGAAAGAGGATGACTATGATTTTATTAAGATAAAGTGTATAGAATCCTGTATTATTAAAAGCATTTTTAAAAAGGAATTATAGGAACAAGTCCTATTAGAATTTCCTTCAATTGGCTAAAAACAAAACTGAATTATACCTTAGAGGCTGCTATAGCAGAGTATGACATATTAGGTAGGTTATAAACAACAGAAGCTTAAGAAACCCAAGAATACGAAAGTTGATATGATAAAATATCAGCAAATTTCATTGTTAATCATTGTTGAAGTAAATATTGAGTAAATTTTTAATTATTTTACATAATTCTAATTTTTGATTATTAAATATATTATTATTGTAGTATAACAATTAACTACATTTTAAGATATGATGCCTAATTTGATAGTTATTTGGAACTCTGAGCTACAAATCTGAAAGAGACAAATTACATAGTTTGAAATTGTTAATGTTTTACTGGCTGATCTGTACTGAGATCAGCTGGAAAGACATAAGACACAAAGCAAACTACAAGAGGGTTAACAATAGTATTTCAGTAAGTCCACCAAAAACCATCTGGAACCAATATGATTGTATAAGATGGATAACTGTTCCTTTATTTCATCATACTGAAATCTCCATATATGTATTCTCCTATCATACATCTGATGCCATGCCATGATCTTAAAACTATATAAGAACAGAAAAGTGTAATATATACTATTGGAAAACTCTGACTCACACCAGGAAATTGACAGCCTTTTTGTTCACTTTAGCTGCCCTTATAATAGTAGATTTTCCTCTAGAGCAATCTGTCTAACATTTAGTGGTAAACATTTTAGATGTTCACCATCTTCTCTCCAGTGAACTAGTGGGTAGGTAGAGCCAGGAGGCAGAGACAACAGCTGGGTCAGATGGTGCCATGTTGCCTTGATTTCTATTGGTAACATTCCTATGCTTGCCTTTTCCCATCTGATTATCTCTGGTGTTAGTTGGTCCTGCTGTCTCTGGCAGGTGCTTGTCCCTTCACACAAAGACCCAACAAAGAAAGAGTACTTTATATCAATTTCCTTTATGAATATCAATACAAAAATACTCATTAAAATTTTGACAATCGAATCGAAGAACACATCAAAATGATCATCCGCCATGATCAAGTAGGCTTCATCCCAGGGATGCAGGGAAGGTTCAATATACAGAAATCCATCAATGTAATCTACTATATAAGCAAATTCAAAGAACAAAACCAAATGATCATTTCATTAGAAGCTGAGACAACATTTGACAAAATCCAACATCTCTTCATGATAAAAGTCTTGGAGAGATCAGGAATTCAAGGCCCTTACCTAAACATAGTAAAAGCAATATACAGCAAACCAGTAGCCAAAATCAAACTAAATGGAAAGAAACTTGAAGCAATCCCACTGAAATCGGGGACTAGACAAGGCTGTCCACTTTCTTCCTACCTGTTCAATATGGTTCTCGAAGTCCTAGCCAGAGCAATTAGACAACTAAAGGAGGTCAAAGGGATTCAAATTGGAAAGGAAGAAGTCAAAATATCACTATTTGCAGATGATATGATCGTACAGTTAAGTTACCCCAAAAATTCCACCAGAGAACTTCTAAACCTGATGAACAACTTCAACAAAGTAGCTGGGTATAAAATTAACTCAAACAAATCAGTAGCCTTCCTATACTCAAAGGATAAAGTTGCTGAGAATGAAATTATGGAAATGATCCTCTTCACAATAGCCACAAATAACATAAAATACCTTAGTGTGACTCTAACTAAGCAAGTGAAATATCTGTATGAAAAGCACTTCAAGTCTCTGAAGAAAGAAATTGAAGATCTCAGAAGATGGAAAGAACTCCCATGCACATGGAGTGGAAGGATTAATATAGTAAAAATGGCCATCTTGTCTAAAGCAATCTACAGATTCAATACAATTCCCATCAAAATTCCCACTCAATTCTTCATAGAGGTAGAAAGAGCAATTTCCAAAATTATCTGGAATAACAAAAAACCCAGGATAGCAAAAATTATTCTCAACAATAAAAGAACTTCTGGCACAATCACCATTCCTGACTTCAAGCTATATTACAGAGCAATAGTAATAAAAACTGCATGGTTTTGGTACAGGGACAGGCAAGTAGATCAATGGAATAGAATTGAAGACCCAGAAATGAACCCTCACACCTATGGTCACTTGATCTTTGACAAAATGCTAAAAACATTCAGTGGAAAAAAGATAGCCTTTTCAACAAATGGTGCTGGGTCAACTGGCAGTCAACACGCAGAGGGATGCAAATTGATTCATTCTTATCTCCTTGTACAAAGCTCAAGTCCAAGAGGATCAAGGACCTCCACATAAAACCAGATACACTGAATAGAATATAAGAGAAAATGGTGAAGAACCTGAAGAACATGGGTCCAGGGGAAGATTTCCTGAATAAAACACCAACAGCTTATGCTCTAAGATCAGGAATTGACAAATGGAACCACATAAAATTGCAAAGCTTCTGTAAGTCAAAGGACACTGCCCATAGGTGAAAACGGCAACCAACAGATTGGGAAAAGATATTTACCGATCCTACATCCAATAGAGGGCTAATATCTAATATATACAAAGAACTCAAGAAGTTAGAGTCCAGAGAACCAAAGAGCCCTATTAAAAATGGGGTACAGAGCTAAACAGAATTTTCAACTGAGAAATACGGGATGACTGAGAAACACCTAAAGAAATGTTCAACATCCTTAATCATAAGAGAAATGCAAATCAAAACAACCCTGAGATTTCACCTCACACCAGTCAGAATTGGCAAGATGAAATACTCAGGGGACAGCAAATGCTGGAGAGGATGTGGAAAAAGAGCAACACTCCTCTATTTCTGGTGGGATTGTAAGCTGGTAAAACCACTCTGGAAATCAGTTTGATGGTTCCTCAGAAAACTATACATAGCACTATCTGAGGACCCAGCTACATCACTCCTGGGCATATACCGAGAAGATGGTCCAACATGTAATGACACATGCTCCACTATGTTCATAGCAGCCTTATTTATAATAGCCAGAAGCTGGAAAGAACACATGTCCCTCAACAGAGGAATGGATACAGAAAATGTGGTACATTTACACAATGGAATACTACTCGACTCTTAAAAACGATGAATTCGTGAAATTCTTAGGCAAATGGATGGAGCTAGAAACTATCATCCAGAGTGAAGTAACCCAAACACAAAAGTACACACAGGGTATGCAATTGCTGATAAGTGGATA
Organism: Tokudaia tokunoshimensis; assembly: GCA_036184795.1. Taxonomy (NCBI): domain Eukaryota; kingdom Metazoa; phylum Chordata; class Mammalia; order Rodentia; family Muridae; genus Tokudaia; species Tokudaia tokunoshimensis. The sequence continues at coordinate 51,159,369 of BTHU01000014.1, read as the reverse complement.
TTATCCCAAAAGCTTGGAATTCCCAAGATACAACTCACAGACCACATGAAGTTCAGGATGAAGGAAGACCAAAGTGTGGATACTTTGATCCTTATTGGAAAGTGGATCAAGACACCCATGGTACATAGTCAACCAAAGAATGGAACAGCTAGAGAGAGGACCCAAGGAGCTGAAGAGGTTTGCATTTCTGCAGGAGGAATCATAATATGTACCAACCAGTACCCTCAGAGCTCCCAGGGAGCTCACCAACCAAAGAGTACATGTGGAGGGTCCCACGGCTCCTGCTACATATGTAGCAGAAGATGACCATTACAGACATCAATGAGAGGAGAGACCACGGATCCTATGAAGGTTGGATTCCACAGAATAGGGGAATGTAAGTCAGGGAATTTTGGGGGTGGGTGAGCAGCGGGAGAGGGGATGGGTAAGGGGTTTTCAGTGGGGTAAAGTGGAAAGTGGTTAACATTTGAAACGTAAATCAAGCAAATATCTAATTTTTTTTTTAAAGATTTGGGCCTTGAAAGAAAAAAAAACTTTTTAGTTGCCTGTATTTAAATATTAAATGTGTACTTTTACTTATTCCAAAATGTTCTCTCCACTCTCTGCTTCCTCTGAATTCCCACTCTCACGAGAAGATAGAAAAACCACATAGAGATTTCATTTCTCATTCTTCATTTCTACATACACCCAGTAGTCTTATTGTGAACAATGATTTTAAAAACATATTCTTTTGTTTTATGAGCTAGTTTAAAGAAATTTTCTTATGGCATATTTGGCTAAATATTTTATTAATCTGATCATACTTAAAATAATTTAGCAGCTTTAAAATTTAGTCTTTAAACAGTACAAATTCATATCAGGTTGAATAAACAGTTTTTAAATGTGTGAGAGAAATAAATGTTAACTGTGTATGTTATCTTGGCAGTTCCTTAATTATGTAACTGTGAAACCAGAGAAATTATTTTATCCTTTTTTTTTCTCCTTTAGAAGAGATATTGGAGAAGCAAAATCAGTGACTGCTTTACAAAATAGCTGATTACATATTTAGTCAATAAATAAAGAATGGCTGGCTACATGTTTAGTCAATAAATAAAGAATGAACAGTTACATCTTTAGTCACTAAATAAAGAATGGCTGGTTACATTTTATCAATAAAGAATGGTTGGTTACATGTTTTGTTTTGTTCATGTATCCCCCAGCTGCTGCTACAAGGTTTTTCTTTGAAACTGCAATATTATGAGATGGTCTCAGGGTACAAAATAGTAAAAATATAAATAAATAAAAGTGTTTTCTCTTGTACATAATGTTTCAAAAATGTACAGGATGTACAAGCAGGCTCTGAGATCTGAGGAGCTCACCAAGGAAAGGTGTCTTATCATTACATTTATAAACTACCTAAGTGCCGGGCGGTGGTGGTGCACGCCTTTAATCCTAGCACTTGGGAGGCAGAGGCAGGCGGATTTCTTAGTTCGAGGCCAGCCTGGTCTACAGGGCAAGTTCCAGGAGAGCCAGGGCTATACAGAGAAACCCTGTCTCGAAAAACCAAAAAAAAAAAAAAAAAAAAAAAAAAAAAAAACCTACCTAAGCAAGCCCCAGGGTGAGATGAGTTGCCTTACATGTGAACAAAAGTTTGCACTTAAGGGAAATGAAGGTACAAATCACTAGGAATATATAAGCTGAGGTGGGAAAAAAGAAACAAAGGCATTTAAATATTTCCCCTTTTAAGGAGTCTTCCTTTTCCTCTTTCATATATCGCTGTAAAGTTTTCCAGATCATTTCATCGACGAAACAGGATATGTCAGAATTCGGGAGCCCAGTCAGGAAATGGATCTGAGCAAAGGCATGTTACACTCATTTCCCACCAGAATGATTCCTCCTGCCACCTTATCCATTTGGACTCATATCTCTCAATTCTTATATTGAAAGAAAGGATTCCATTTTATAATTTTGTAGCAATGAGCTCACTGATTGAATGTGGAATTTAAAAACTACTGTTTTTTAGCTACTGATCAACTCTTGTAATTTGAAGGCCTAAGAGACAAATGGTGAGCGTGTAGGAAATGTCACTTTACCCAGGTGACTTCAGTCCTTCCAGAAATCTAAAGGTATGGGAGCAACATGAGTTGAGTACTTTATGAGTCTTGGTCTCAGGGAAGGGGGCAAAATGTGGCAATGAGCCTATCATTCATGCCTGTCAGAAAGGGAAATAGTGATTGAAGAAAGTAGCAGAATAAACAAGTACAGGCTTGGGAAAGTGGAACCTGATAGACAGTCATTCGTTCCTTTGTTCACGTGTGTGAGTTAGTTAGTTAGTTAGATGATAGAAACTGGAGCCAACTTAAGGAAAGTTTAGTTTCCACTGCGGCTTCTTTGTTAGATTGTTTTGCTGGTTTAATGAATGACTACTAATAAAATTCCTACCTTGAATAGTTCAAATTTGAGATAATAAATACACAATTGTGAATACTCAATATAATAAAAACACAAAGTCCTAAGAGTTTTTATTTTAAATAATTCTATCATCAGAAATTATGAGACAAAAAAATTACTTGAATTATGTTTATTTCCCTTTCCTTCTCATTTGTTTTTCTTGCTCCCAATTCTCTTTTGATACCAAACTTACTACTTCTATTATAATAGGTTCTATAAGAATAATACCACATATTTATCAGACTGTATTCATCAATTGTGGTGACAGAATGCTATTAGATTAAATATCAACAGCCATTCAAATACATTCTCATTTTGTGTCTGTCTCTGTCTGTCTCTGTCTCTCTGTCTCTCTGTCTCTCTGTCTCTCTGTCTCTCTGTCTCTCTGTCTCTCTCTCTCTCTCTCTCTCTCTCTCTCTCTCTCTCTGTGTGTGTGTGTGTGTGTGTTGAATATACATATAAATCTTGTAGGTTTGCACTAGACTCGTAGGATTGCACTGGGCTACTTTACATAAAGTTTGATCTAAATAGAATCCATTGAGATTTGAAATTTCAAACATTCTTTCCTACAACCTTGTATGATTTGCTGTGATTGAAACAGAAAGGACAAAGGTGACTTGAGGCTTTTCTGTTTGACTTTGTAAGTAGTGCTTTCTTTGTTACTTCAGCCTTAAAGATCTCCACTTCCATAAATCTCACAGTAGATTATGTGCCTTAAATCTGAGAGGCCAACCATCTGGAATTTAAAACTTCTTTATCCTTCTGCCCTGGCATCATACTGGGATGAGTCAAACCTTCAGACACTATCTCATTGGGGAAGAAAAATGATCATGTCTGACTGCCAGGAATAAAGATTCTAAATATGGACACGTCTAATTCATTGAAACTTTCAGTGATGGCCAAGTGACTCATGCTGGGAGGGCTCAACCTCTACAGCTGGAAAACTTAGCTCTTCAGAAGGAGGCAGCAATGGGAAATAGTAGAAGATGAATGAATACCATGTTTCTGGAATGAATGAATTGTCTGTCAACAGAGCAGCTTTCAGAGATCCCAATAATCACACTCCTTTTCTTAAGTGTTTGATTCTCTTTATCCAAAAAAAAGCACTGCAAACCTCATCAATCCCCTCCTCTAACTATTAATTAGTAAGAATGCTTGATTTTATATTATTGCTTTAAGTGTCTATGTTTATCTCATTTAAAAATTAAATTTCAACTTTCATAAACATGTAGAAAATATGGAAAGGAAATTAGCTTGAACAGCGTGACATGGTCAGGTATGTTATAAGGAGAGGATCTCAGAAACATGAAATATGTAATATATAAATGGTGTATCATATGTATTAATAATATAAGAAAATCTACTTTCTCAAAAGATTAGAAGATAAAGCACTGAGAACACAGTCAACAGCAATAAAATTACATACTCTAACTGACAATAGTCACTACTAGTTTGCCTGATTTGTGGTGCTTCAAGCCACTGTAAGAGATGCATCTTAAACTTACAAGTCTCAGTTATTTTCTACCATGGAGAAACATGGAATAAATGGAAGAATAATGTGGGCTATAGAAGATTGTGCCCTGCCAAAATCCACCATGCAGCTGGACATATTATGTGTTCTACCAGAGCAATAATATGGGTTACATCTGCTACAACATTTTATATTTGTTTGGTTGATCACTAAATCATCTTTCTTATAAGGCTCCTCACTTCTCCCCAGTAGACCATTTTCTGTGTAAGAGATGAAGGAAAGTACACACAGATAAGTCATACATATTTGAGATTAAAACGAAGTTATAAAACAGCAAGTGAAATCTTAAAAGATTTGTAAATATACATGTTTCATATATAAATTTTGCTATGCCTTGTTTACCTTAACATGTGTATGTGTACTTGTGTGTATGCATTTCATTCTGTGTTACACATATATATGTGCATTTTCTTTGAAAGGAATCGTCCATGATTAAAGTCTAAAGAAAAAACTCTAGAAGGTAACTCACTAGATGGAAAAAAGATTTTTAGGAACATGGTAATTGTAATTGACCTAAAAATAGGTGACTCTTGCTTTCCCATTGAAAATACAATCTAAATTTTATCAAAAATATAAAGTATTCAATACAGATATCACCATAAGAATATAATATTATATACGAACTTATATAAGATGTTCTTGTCAGACTTTATCTACTCTGTACCAAGAACAATGCAACGTTCTAGCTATGTGCATTAATTAAAAGAATAATGGTTTATGTAAAACTCACAAGCATTAATTTTGACATTATATAGTATTTAAATAGTTCATTATCATATCCAACATTATCTAATTTACAAAGTATGAACTCATTGATTCCTTTGCTGAATTCCATGTAAAAATTAAAAGAATTACTTCAACTGTAGTGTGCAATATACTTCCATCACTTTAAAGCATATGAGCTTTTTTCTGGCTTGTTATTAGTAGAGTGCAGATTTACATGTAAGTGTTCACTAACTGCATCATTCTTTGCAGTTGCTCTCTGAAATGCAATGAAATACTTCCAATTTTCTAGGTTTCCTACATATCATTTTCTTTAATCATCTTAATGAAAAATACCCAACAGTATCTTCCATTTAAGCACATAATTAATTGTACATTATATAAAATGTAGTGAATCTATCATCAACATTGTTCATAGGTTAAGAAATTATTGTGTTGTGGATTTGGTCTAACTCATGTTGCATAGAGAAAAATCCAACATCAATAGTGTCAGTCTGTCTTCCGTCTAAGCCTATGAACATTTTATTTTTAGTCTTTGACAGATCTCACTGTTGCTATTCTAAGGATTTAATTTGCCTTGGAAGGAAGATGTAGTTAACTGAGCAAATTCATGCTTTGGACAGCTGGAATCAATCCACTGCTTCCTAACGAAGAAAAATTGATTAAAATACTGTTAAAATGTCACTCTCTCTATGTAGCCAGAGAAGTTTCATTTCTGGTCATTCTGTCAATAGTCTTTCTTTCTTTCCTCCTTCTTTTCTTTCTTTCTTTCTTTCTTTCTTTCTTTCTTTCTTTCTTTCTTTCTTTCTTTCTTTCATTTTTTGGATAGTATTTCTGAAATGTTTTTAATATGTAAGTAAATATTGATTCTAAATTAATCTTATTATTTGAATGTTGAGTGTCATATAGGTGAATTTTATAAATTTGATATGTGTCATTGCTTTATGTATTTTGTCTAAAGCAATACTACAAATTATATGTGGGATTGTTTCAATGGTTGTTCACCCAGATAATAATTAGGCTTGAGTTCAAAATTTAGATTTTTATTTTAATTTTTCCTTTAATAAAAGATTGGTTATACCCAATAGTTGGAGTATTTATTAATTATCATTGTTAGCTTGGCTGAATTAGAAATCACCAGACAGATATCTTGAGTGTGTCTATAGGGACATTTCCAGAGAGTTTTATCTGAAGACTTTATAACCTGGCTACATAACCTCTCTAAGGTATGATTAAGGAAAAGGATTTTATTGTATACATGTACATGAGACAGATAGACAGACAGACAGACACACACACACACACACACACACACAGAGAGAGAGAGAGAGAGAGAGAGAGAGAGAGAGAGAGAGAACATTCAGAGGCATCAAGAAGAACAGACTGAACATGGCCGTCAGACTGGACAAGACCACGGATGTCTGTGATGGAAGGGAGAATATCAGTATACCAGGAGAAAAAGAATAAAAAAAGTACAGAAATAAGCAAGAATTTTTTTGGGGGGGGTGCAGTGTATAACTGGGTTATTAAGACAATGAATATCTCGGGATAGGGAAACCTTCTAGATGGAAGGAACAGAGTATAGAAGGAGGTGAGAAGAACAAGGATGTTAGCATGGACTTTGAAATATGTAACAGGTACATGTGATACTCAAGAAGCCAGAAGCCAGCATGCAGATTAATATGCTGATAGGATCCAGAGGTAGATGGGAACACACACACACACACACACACACACACACACACACACACACACACACACACACGAACATTTAAAGAAATACACCAAGCATCAGGATAAGCAAGAATTGTTTGATTTGTGTGTGTGTGTGTGTGTGTGTGTGTGCATGTACTCCTGCACGCTTGAGTGTATAGGTGTTCAGGTGTGGAGGTCAGAGAGCAGTTGCTGTAATATAGCTCTTTTCTTCCATTGAGGAATCTGGTAATCAAATTTAGGTTGTCAGGTTCCTGTGACAAACACTTTATCTGCTGAACTAATTCACAAGCATGATAGGTTTCCCTGCTAATTAATTTTGGCTTTGGAGAAGCTGAGGCACAAAGAAGCTAAGAAAGCTGCATTTCTGTGAGCATAGGTCATTTACAAACTTGTGTATGTTATAATTAATAATCTCAAGTCATGCTCCAATTATGTATTCTTCCAGTTTACTAATTATAAAACCATATTCTCAACTCGTTAACTGAATACTGAGGACACAATACAGATGTTGTCAATGCTTATTATGTTCTCTGCGAACGTTATGAGATTAACCTGTGTAAACATAGATGCGAAAGTTCTATTGTTTTAGGGAAACTGAGTTTCAGAGAAGTTAAACTTTTCAGAGGTCACACATCTGAAAAGCAAAATAAAACTATGCAAAGAAATTGTATTAAAATTATTGGAACATTAATTTCTTTTGAAATGTTGTGGGGTATAGCCTTAAGTGCCATTATGATACCTTTAAATTTAAAAGTTCTAGTCCATAGCCGGGCAGTGGTGGCGCATGCCTTTAATCCCAGCGCTTGGGAGGCAGAGGCAGGCAGATTTCTGAGTTCGAGGCCAGCCTGGTGTACAGAGTGAGTTCCAGGAGAGCCAGGGCTACACAGAGAAACCCTGTCTCGAAAAACCAAAAAAAAAAAAAAAAAAAAAACCCACAAAAACAAACAAACAAATAAAAGTTCTAGTACAAAGCTTTTGATATTTTGGCTTTGAGTAACAAATTTATTTATTGTTCCTTTATTGCCTATGTCCAATAGGAATTTTTCTATTTACTTCTCTGAGTAGTGGAGACAGTAATATGTGTTGACTTAGGTGTATGAAAGCATCTGACCTTTTGTCTATCTTTGGATCTGGTTTCAAAACTTCTGCTTCCCACCTGCTTTTGCTTGTATTCTGAACCACTGTTTGCAATAATTTTAAAGTATCTCTGTCTACCATCCTATTTAGTTCTGACTTTTAATGGTGTATTCATTTAAACTTTTCATGCTTTCCAATTTATCTTTTATTAATTGCAGCCAAAAATATAATGAAAGAGATCAATGAAGAACAAACTCATAAAGAGAGAAGGGAAAATAAACATTGTAAAGTAAATAAAATCAGTAAGGAAAGGTACATGACAGAGTTGTAGAGAGCAAGTTCTTAAGCATGCTACGTGCCAGATATGTACTTAAGGCAGTCCTCTTGTCTCAGCTTACTATTGTGCTGTGATCACAGATGTGATCTATTGTGCCAACACCAAAATTGGATTCTTGAAAGAACTTTGAAGCATTAATGGAAGGTTTTTGTTTTTTTTTTTTTTTTTTTTTTTGGTTTGCTTGTTTGTTTTTAAGATATGATGCTTCTTTGTGTAGCCCTGCCTGACCTGCAACTCACTGTGTAGACCAGGCTGTCCTGGAACTCACTGTGTAGACCAGGCTGTCCTGGAACTCAGAGGTTCACCTGTCTCTACCTTCTGAGTGCTGGAATCAAAGTCTTGTGCCACTAACACCTGGCTGCATTAGTGGATTTTTTTTAAATAGATGGATTCTTTATTTACATTTCAAATGATTTCTCCTTTCCTGTATCCCCCCTTCCCGAAAGTCCCATAAGCTCTCTTCCCTCCCCCTGTTCCCCAATCAATCCCCCTCCTGCTTCCCTGCCTTGTTTTTTTTTTTTTTAATTTAATTTAATTTTATTTTTTTAATTTACATTCCAAATCACTTCCCCTTTCCCGTTTCCTCCCTCCCCGAAAGTCCCATAAGCCCCCTTCCCTCCCTCTTTTCTCCGTTCAACCCCCTCTCATTACTCTGTCCTGGCGTTCCCCTACATCCAGTCTTTCCAGGACCAGGGGTCTCTCCTTCCATCTTTTTAGAAATCTATTGATATGCTGATTGTGTCTAGGGTATTCTGAGATTCTGGGTCAATATCCCCTTATCAGTGACTTCATACCATGTGTGATCTTTTGTGATTGGGTTACCTCACTAAGGATGATATTTTCAAGTTCTGACCATTTGCCTAGGAATTTCGTGAATTCATTGTTTTTAATTGCAGAGTAGTATTCCATTGTGTAAATATACCACATCTTCTGAATCCAAATCCCAACTCAATTCTTCATAGAGTTAGAAAGAGCAATTCAAAAATTCATCTTCCCTGCCTTGTTATTCCCCTACACTACTGCATCTAGCCTTTCCAGGACCAGGGACTTCTTTCTTCTTCTTGGGCATCATTTGATATGTGAATTGTGTCTTGGGGATTCCGAGTTTCTGAGCTAATATCCACTTATCAGTGAGTGCATACCATGTGTGTTCTTTTGTGATTGGGTTACCTCACTTAGGATGATATTTTCCAGTTCCAACCATTTGCCTAAGAATTCCATGAATTCATTGTTTTTAATAGCTGAGTAGTATTCCATTGTGTAAATATACCACATTTTCTGTATTCATTCCTCCATTGAGGGACATCTGGGATCTTTCCAGCTTCAGGCTATTAGAAATAAGGCTGCTATGAACATAGTGTAGCATGTGTCCTTATTATATGCTGGGGAATCCTCTGGGTATATGCCCAGGAGTGGTATAACAGAATCCTCCAGTAGTATCATGCCCAGTTTTCTGAGGAACCACCACACTGATTTCCAGAGTGGTTGTACCAGCTTGCAATACCACCAGCAGTGGGAGAGTGTACTGCTTATCCTGAGGGTCACTTCCCCTCAGATCTTGTGTTATAAACAAGATCTGGTTATTCCAGCAATGACAAGTATCTATAAGTCAGTGGTTCATTTGATCACCTCTCAAAAAAGTATTAATATTGCAAGTTTGTGTTTACAACACACTTGAATAAATAGATTCTTTTCTGTAAAAAAAAAAAAAGATTGAAAAGGATGTGAAAGTCTGCCTTTCTGAATTAGCAAGTTCTTGAATTCTTTTAAAAACTGATCCATGGGATAAGTAACTGACTAGATGAACCATCATACATACTTTTCTTCCATTGCTAAGACTTAGTTCACATGACTAACAACTGCTTGCAACTCCAGCTCCAGGAAATTCAACTCCTTTGGCCACCATGTTCACAGCGCCCACATGCATATACCCACCCATATTCACTTAACAACAATAAAAACTAATGGTCAAATGTTCTATTTCTTGAATATTGCTTTGTTCTGCTCTACAATTATTGATACTAGGGCCAATTTCCATGACTGTTCTCTCTGATATACATATGCTAATATGCATAGTTAAGTCCACCAAATCTATTTGTGTTATTAGATTTATTCCTCCTCATATTATGTTAATCATTTCAGGTTTATTTTTATTGATATTAGCATGCCATGTTTCTTTCAGCCATTTATTTTTAATTTATGTTATGGGTAAAATTAGTATTTTAAATTTAAAAAAATCAAACCATATACAGATGGCCAAGAAAATAATTATTAGAATACAGGATAGTTTTATCACTATTGAATTGAATAAAAACTTAAAAAGAAAATGGCTGTTTTAACATAATATACTGATGAGTATTTTAAAGATGAAGGACATTCTTGTATTTGAATTTATTTTACAAGTATGTGATAAAACTCATTTATGAATTTCTGAGAAAACTGTATATTGAACTAAATTTTTTGTAGAGAATATACAAATATCAACTAAAATAAACTTTATTATAAGAAACATGCTACAAAAGCTACAAGAATACTGATTGAAGCAAATTAACTGGAAACAAACTGTCAAAACCTAGAGTAATTAAATAATTGAAGCTACATTTGAAATCAGGAAAGGCAGTAATTAAGTAGATGGTTTCATTTTTTTATATATTAATGTGGAGGTGTTCATATCAATTTTATTTGGTATTAGGTGACTATTTAAGAAACCATAAAATTCAAAAGATAGAATAGCCTTACATGTACATGTATTTGTACACTAAAAATGGTTGAATGCAGAAATATTAAATCATTAACACTGCTTTGTGATCTCAAGGTTGATGGAAATGAAAGGAATGTGCAAGAGAAGAACATTAGCATTTGAATTATAAATGTCTTGTATCTTTACAGGTGTGCATTCATTTTCTAATTAGAAATGAAAATAAAGCTAAAAAGATCTTACAATAGTACTACAAAAGAATATCTATTGAATGAATTATGTACAATCTGAAAAAAAATGTTATTTTCTAATGTGTGAAGGTTTGACACCAGGTAGTTCGATGACAGAAAGTATTTATAAATCTTTTTATATAAAATTAATAATGAAGCTTAATATGTGGTATTTTTACTTTAAAAGAAAGTAACATAATGTGATACTTTATTATTATGCCATTCTAATTGCTAGAATCTGTGTGCTTTATTGTGAATGTGTTCATTTTGAATTTTAGGCCCCAGGCAATGTCATTTCAACTTTGAGTTCCTTTTCATAGATGAGAAAATGTAATAAATCAAAAAGATAAATTATAAACAAAATGAAGTAAATCTGACACTAAAATTTCCTGATTCTCTCTGTCTTTCTGGGGTTAAGAACTTTTAGCAAATTCATGACAAATGAATAAATAAAAGAAAAAATCAATAATTTTGTCATAATGAAATTTAGAAAAAACATATCATAGATTAGTGATATAAGAAAACCAAGAAGCAAATTAATTTTAAAAGGTAAAAGAAAAAAATCCACAACCTAGGAAAACATGTTGCTAGATCATCTTCCAGCTAAGGTGGGACTTGTAGGTCTATGTGCGTTGAGATTTCAGGACATAAGCAGAAGGATAGTGTGAGAGTCAGCAGTGAAATGGAGATCTCTGATCCCATCTTATTCCTTGTTGTCCTTGTCTATCATGATGTAGATAAATATTTGTTTGGGGGTATGTATCCTGTTTCTGCATAAGAAAAAAGAATTTGTATCTTTCTATCATTGGATGCCTCAGTGTTCAAAGATCACACAGCACCAATAAGGTCAAATTCAGTATAGAATGTGATGCTTCACATTTGTAATAGTAGATCTTTGGGGGCTGTTGCAAGAGGATTGCAGCAAATGGATTGTATCAAGTTGAGCTATATTGAGATCCATAATAACTTGCACTACAACTCAAGGTCCTGTCTCAACAAACAAAACATCCCTAAACAAGTTAAGCCTTTTTTTTTTAAACAATAAATCTTCTTGACTTTCAAACTATGAATTCTAAGAGCAATGATTTTGTTATTGAACATGGAAGATTCAAGGTATAGAATAGCACTCAACTCATAGCCAACACTGGAAAAAAATTGTTAGTGTTAACAAACACTAGGTTTCCATAACATTGCATGTAGCAGGGGCATTGATGTTAGCTGGGGACTTGTAGAGGAGATCCTAAGAATCATCAGCCTACTATTCTTGCCATGTACTACATTTCCTGTATCCTCAAAGCCATCCATTCTTCAATAATGTCTTGATCCACTTTCCTTTTCATTTCCAATATATTACTCTTTGATAAGCATCAATCCAACACTGAATGCATTCAAAATTCAAGTGGACCTACCAAAGGTCAATAGTAGCCATTGTCTCCTCTTAGTATAGGGTAAAAAAACAAATATCATCTCATCTAGTTGATTTATTTAATTATGTGTCAAAGGCATTAACTAAGATGACCATCTTTTCATCTGTTACCACATCCTTTCATAGCACTGTATTCACATTAAGTACATGTTATTAATACCATTTGTCCCTAAAATATAGTATTTTCAAAACAATAGATATTTATTACCTTATATTATTAGACATGAAATTTCTAAAATAAATTTTTGTAGTAAAACTCAAGTAAAAACCAACATAAAAATAGAAATGTTTGAGGCTATATATTTCTTTCTCTCTCTCTCTCTCTCTCTCTCTCTCTCTCTCTCTCTCTCTCTCTCTCTCTCGGTTATTTTCTTTATTCACATTTCAAATGCCAGAAATTTGTAAATACAGAGGCAAATTCTCACAGCCAACCATTGGACTGAGTGCAGGGTCCCCAATGGAGGAGTTAGAGAAAGGACTGAAGGATGGTATATATTTCTATCCTTTTATTTCTGTTTATAGAATTTTTCTTGCGATTATTCGCTAATGGTTATTTCAACCCATTAACTGTTTTTGCCATCACATTTTGATTTTGTCACTAATCTATTGCTCCCTACTTATACAATTCCTTGGGATTATGTTCTACCTATGTAGGAATTCCCAGATAATATTTCCAGGTCAAGTTTCTTTATTTAGTCATATCTACAATATTTCTATTTGCATTTGAAATGTAGTTACAAGGATGGATATATCAGCATGTATTCAAACCATTAATTCCTCAAGTATTGTCAGTGTAGAACACACTGTCCTTAGCCATTGTAAAGCAGATTATCTATAGTCTCTAACTCACTTCATTTTCTCCATTGTGATTCTCATACTGATGTGAAGTTTATGTTATCTAAGCTTTACAATTCACTATTCTTCATAATTCCAGTAATAAGAGTCCCTGGTTCTTCTGTCTCAACTGGTCACATACTCTAAGTCACATAGCCTTTCTGTAGTCACCTGTAATTACCATTTCTTTTATTTTTCTTAATAAATATCTCAAGCATCTCTTTAAATTCTCCTAATCCACTTTTCCCATGATTTGGGAGTCTCTTTGTAGAATTGCTAGTTGACAGAGAAAATCAGACGCTTCCACTCTATTCTACATTTAGAATTTTCATTATTTATAATAGTACTTGGCTTCATTTTTTTTTTCAGTTTTATTTTTTTTTAAATGTCATCACCTTTTTCTTGCCACAAATAATGGGATAGCTATGAAGGAAAGAAAACCAAAGTATTTTCATTGATACTTTAGTTTAAGAACTGTGCCTGATGCAAATAACTAAAAATGTAAATGACCAAGGTTCATCTTATTTGGCAGATTGCCATGAAAATTTACCTTGCATATTTACCAAAATTGAAATTATGAAGAGAGGTAAACATAAAGTAAAGTAGTGGATTGAGTACATTCTACATATGAGTCCTGAGTTGAATTCTCAGTATATATATATATATATATTGAGAAAAAAATATATATACTGAGAAAAAATATATATATATACCCTCTTTCTTATTAAATTCTGGAATTATAGTAACCTATAAACACTGATTTAAATATGAGTGAAATTTATTTTTCTACAAATAATATCAATTTAGTAAATATATAACCTTAAAAGAACTTGATTTCAGAAAATTTATGTAAATGTGATGAAACAAACAAGGGAATTATGAAGTAGACAAACACTAAGAATTTTATAAGTAAGTAAATGTGTGAATGTACATGTATTTGTATGAAAAATAATTCTGTCTGCAACTGTAAGCACACAGTACCTATATAGAAGGGCACATAGGTACATTTTATTTTGATATTTTCAAAATAATATTTTTGACAACCATATGACATTACCATCTCACAGTGTTTTCTAATTTACAAATAAAGTATATAAAAAACCCTTGTTTTTGTGTTTTTGCCTAGATTTGTTGCTTGTACTATGGCTGAAGATGATCAGAACCTTAAACTTCAGCTAAATTTTTAATGATCCAGGGACTCTGCACAGTTGCATGCCCTCACCAGAAAAATGTTATCCAAAAGCATATCTACAGGCTTCACTTTGTAGAACAACAAGGGAAAGTGCACAGAGTCAGTAAGGTCCTTCTGTGGAAAGTTGAAAGAAGTCTCCTGTGGAGAAAAACAAAGTCATGTGCAAGTATATGACATAAGCACTGTCAGTTCCATTCAAAAGGGCAAGCATTCCGAGAACATGGCTCTCTTGCCCTTTAGCAATGAAGTTCAACCCCCTACCTAGTTTGTGAGACAACAGCATAAAGCATCTTGTTTGCTTAATAAAGTATCAAGGATTAGCAGTTGTAAATAGAAAAGCCTGTGAGCATCTTTATATCCTGCTGATCTCTCATGAAACCCACATTGTCTTCGTGCAAACTGATTATCCCAATCACACAGAAGGCAATGAATGGGCCTCAGAAGCAGAGTCTTCATCTCTCAATTCTGTAAAAATGTCATTTATCTGTCCTTGGTTGTAGAGATAACTTTTATTTGCCTGTTTTGATTGGCATCTCTGAGGTTTTCTACCTCCATCTGTTAAACTAAGACTATTCCTGGAAATTTCTAGCCTCCATAAAATTTTATCTAGGCCTAACATGTTTTCATCCTCTGAGACTTACTGCTGAATAAACTCACTCTTTCTAGTTCTTTCTGAGCTCGGACTAGTTGATTAAACTCAGCTGATGTGGCTCAAACTCCACTCCCAGCTGACTGATTCAATCTACTCTTTCCTGATTTGTTCTGCTTAGACTCATCCTAACTCCGATAATCTATTCTAATCTTCTAGCCCTTGCTCATTTTCTGGATTCATTCTGTGTTTGCCTGTGTCTTGCTTGTTCTCTCTCTGCAAACTCTGTCTCTATAACTGTCCCAGTAAAACTTCCTCCTTCCTTTTTCTTCCCCCATCCCCCCACGCTGCCCCATCCTCTCTTAAGTAGTCTCTTGATTCTCTCTTTTCTCTTGAGAGTTGAGCCTAAACTATTGTGTCAAATCTTTATCTGATTCATCAGATTGTCTGCCATACAGTTATCACATTTAAACATGAATGCATCTTTCTACCAACTAACTATATCTTCATTGTTTGGGATTAAAGGTGTGTACTGAGGCTGAGACATACCACCACTAGAAACAGCTTTTTTTTTTCTTTTAAGTAACTAACACAATTTCAGGGTTCACAGTGTGATCATATTTACAGCAACATTTGGAGTACTCAAAAAACCTACTACATAGTTAAAATAAAAAGAGACTGTATTTTAATTGCTATTCAGACTGTAATGAAAATATTCTTCCTGATCTCCTGTAGTTTAAAATTATGAGGCCCTATGAATTTAGCATGATTAGCAGAGAAGAAAACCTGGGCTTATGCAATGTTACCAGCATGTAAGGGTTAGCAACGTGATCAGGAGGAATCTATGGAACTGAATTGTGTCAAGCAAAGGTGGTCTCCATTGCATACATGATAGAATTTTCATAAAAATAAACTTATATCAATTAGTATTAAAACAAATCAGTGGCCTTCCTCTACTCAATGGATAAACAGGCTAAGAAAGAAATTAGGGAGACAACACCCTTCACAATAGTCACAAACAATTTAAAATATCTTGGTGTGACTCTAACCAATCAAGAGAAAGATTTATACAACAAGAACTTCAAGTCTCTGAAGAAAGAAATCAAAGAAGACCTCAAAAGATGGAAAGATCTCTCATGCTCATGTATTGGCAGGATTAATAAAGTAAAAATGGTCATCTTGCCAAAAGCAATCTACAGATTCAATGCAATCCCCATCAGAATTCTAACTCAATTCTTCATAGAGTTAGAAAGAGCAACTCTCAAATTGATTTGGAATAACAAAAAGCACAGGATAGTGAAAACTATTATCAACAATAAAAGAACTTCTGGGGGAATCACCATCCCTGAACTCAAGCTGTATTACAGAGCAATAGTGATAAAAACTGCATGTTATTGATACAGTGACAGGCAGGTAGACCAATGGAATAGAATAGAAGAGCCAAAAATGAATCCACACATTTACGGTCACTTGATATTTCACAAAGGAGCTAAAACCATCCAGTGGAAAAAAGATAGCCTTTTCAACAAATGATGCTAGTTCAACTGGCTGTTAGCATGCAGAAGAATGCAAATCGATCCATTCTTATCTCCTTGTACAAAGCTCAAGTCCAAGTGAATCAAGAACCTCCACATAAAATCAGATACACTGAAACTAGTAGAAAAGAAAGTGGTGAAGAGCCTCAAGCACATGGCCACAGGGAAAAATTTCCTGAGTAGAATACCAATAGTCAATGTTCTAAGATCAAGAATTGACAAATGGGACCTCATAAAATTACAAAGTTTCTGTAAAACAAAGGACACTGTCAATAGGAAAAATACAGCAACCAACAAATTGTGTATATCTTTCATTCAGAAACATAAATGGTCAAAATCCAGAGAGAGAGAGACAGAGACAGAGACAGACACACAGAGAGAGACAGACACAGACAGAGAGAGACAGAGACACAGGCAGAGAGACAGAATAGAAACAGAGACAGAAAGACAGACAGAGACAGAGAAAGAGACAGAGAAACAGATACAGAGGCAGAGAAAACACATCAACTATTAATATTTCTCAGTAGAAAACTACATGAAATATTTATTCTGCTAACCAAAGATCTTAGTTTTATTCCATTGCAGGCTATAGCCAACAATATTCTCAAGAATATTAGTCTTTAAACTATAATTCTAATGATTTGATAATGAAATATCTCCTCAAATGATCCACGGCCTGAAAGCTTAATCCTCAAGAGGTGCATCCACCACTGCAGTTGATGGAGTCAAGAATGCTCTGCTCTACTGAATGAATACATACACTGTTGCAGTAATAATTTGTCGGCATTATTGAGAAATGATAGAACACAAGACGTAACTTGTTGGCAAATGTGGGTCACCAAGAACATCTTGCTTCTGACCCCTTATCTCGAGCTGTCTCTAGAATGCCATGAACTGAACATCAGTGTTCTAGGGTGTACTCTCTTAGATTTTACTCCAGGTGACATTCTGACACATTTCAGTCCAGAAGTATTGGGGCAGCTGACTATGGATTTCCTTAACTTAAATTAAATGTCTTTATTTAATTTAAATGTCTTTCCTTAATTTAAATTGCTACCTCAAGAATTTTGTTACAGCCATGAAAACGCTAACAACAATTAGTGGAAAGAAACATCTATCAAGCTTTCAGTATTTGGCAAACATTTAAACTTGTACTTTTCATTCATACTTGGTAGCTTCCCTATATATAGAGAAATTTTTCCATTGAAACTCATAAAATATATCAATATATTTATATTTTAAGACCTAATTGGATTCTATTGAAAAATGGCTATGAATTGTGAATTGTTCAGCAAATGTAAGCACAGGTCAAATAACATTTTAAATTCAAAATAAACCAAAGACTTAAATGTCACATTGCATGAGACTATTGGTGTGACTTCATACTTCTATGGGAAATGATATGTAAGAAATCATCACAGTAAACTATGTTTAAGAACACCATTAAAATATTTTCTTTAGAAAATAATTACAAGGGAATAGTTCATTTCCTTTATTTTTCTCTTGATTTTTCTTTATTTTCTCTAACCAAAATGCCACCACTTCATTAACTAAATGTAGATGGACATATGAGAATCCATAACTCTTCTATAAACCAAAGTCAAGGAGATTTATAGAAATCTATAAGGGTGCTAGATTTTCAATTTCAATTTTAATTTCCAATTTAATAAATTTCAGGAACTATAACATAGATGAAATCTCTCTGTGTCACATTAGAATTTTATCAGCTAAAAAAGAGCCAAATTATGTGATATGTGGAGTTATTCCCTTAATTTGACTGGAACTTGCAATGTTGGAGAGGCTGACTTTGAACTCACATGG
The DNA here is from genome assembly GCA_036184795.1 of Tokudaia tokunoshimensis. NCBI lineage: Eukaryota > Metazoa > Chordata > Mammalia > Rodentia > Muridae > Tokudaia > Tokudaia tokunoshimensis. The sequence continues at coordinate 51,141,230 of BTHU01000014.1, read as the reverse complement.
ACCCACCTGCCTCTGTCTCCAGACTGCTAGAATTAAAGGAATGAGCCACCACAATGAGCTCTGCAAAGGTAGTTTTAAAACACCTTCATAGTTTAAAAACAATTCATTCTTGAATTGTAAAGATACTATTTGCATTGCTTAACTGTGCATATGTAATGCTGAGAAGATTGAAAAACATAGGGTTTTGCATATTTTTTCATTGTACATTACTGAAAAGAAGTTAATTTGATTTGACAGTGAACTAGATCCACATATTTTCAAGGGATATACAAATTCATATGTATATTGTAAGTATTTTATTGGTGGATTGCATTGACATTTGAATTCACAATGAATCTCAAAGAAGTATATTCCACTGGTTACAAATAAATCAACTCTTTGGTTTATAGACAGAATGACGCTACCAAGCAGAGAATGCATATTGGATGGATTGACATAAGCAATAATTTCAGCACCTACTTTACAGTGTCATAATTACTAATTTCCAAAATAAAACAGCTAAAATGATCTGAATTTGAAATCAGATGAATTTCTTTTACTATAACATTATTAACACATTTCCTTCTTAAGAGAAAATTGACTTTGCAAACCTAAGTGTAGTACAGTGCAACAGTCAAGGTTTTGAAGCCCTCAAGCACGCTGCAAGTTTTCCACCAGAAGACGTGCAAATTCACAAGCATAGTACATAAAGAAGCACCTATAGAAGCATATGGTGACATCTTACTTCTTGTTGGTGCAATGCTTTCTGGCTGTCTCACAAAGAATTTTGCTCTGCTGATCTGATGGCAGGTTAGTTTGGGTTACATTTTTAACAAGTTCCCTTTCTGCAACCTTCCTGTTTTCATTCTCCAGAGCTTTCTTCTGTGCACACATTTCCCAGAGAATATGTGTATGGTATAAAATGTTAATATTTTTCAATGCTGATTATTCAGACAGTAGTGTCACCTTTGAAAGCAGCCACTTGGTGTTGATAATCCTGTCTTCACTTGGTTCTCTTGAAGTAGTGGCTAATGAATCACTGCTGGTGATTTTTCGAAATAAGAACAGGAGACACCAGTTAAAATACTGGTAGTTCTTCCCTGTGAGATGTCAGTATAGCTATGATAGGTGGTGTCATTACTTTTGGAGTCTTTCTCATTGTGTATGCAATATCTTTCACTGTATGAGAAATAAAATCAGCAATACGTTTACTATCAAAAGTTTATTTGACCTTGTAGATTCAATATTTTTTCAAAAAGATTCTTTTTAATGTAGTCCTGGCTGGCCTAACACTCAGTATGTAAACTAAGCTGGCATTAATGCTCATTAAGTTCTATATGCCTCTGCCTCCCATTACTGGAAATCTGCTTGAATTGATGACAAATGCCACCATATCTGGCAGATCATTGATTGTTTGGTTGATTGATTTTATTACTATGTCATGTATTATATCTGGACAGCAACTTCTCCTTCCTTCACTCTTCCTAGATACTCCCTCATATCCATTTCTCCTCCTTTTCCTACCAGAAAAGAGAAGGCTTCTCAGGGATATCAACCTAACATGGCATAACAAGTTACAATAAGACTGGGCATATATACTTATAACCACAAGGCTGAACCAGACAGCCCAGTTGAAGGAAATGGGTCCCAAGTGCAGGTTAAAATGTCAGTCAGCTCCCACTCCTACTTTTAGGAGTTGCACAAGAATTCTCATTCCTGGCCATCCAGGACCTGTCAGGCATGGACTTACTCTGGTGATATGGAATCTCTCTCATGGCATGGGTCTCAAGTTGGACCCTCTTTGGTTTGCCACTCTCATAAGTTCTGTGACAACCTTACCCAAGCACATCTTGCAGGCATGTCAAATTCTAGGTCAAAGGTTTTATGGTTGGGTTGGTGATCCAATCCATCCCCTGGGAGCCTTGCCTACTTGCAAAAGGTAGCTGGTTCAGACTACAAATCCTCATTTATTAAGATTCTTCACTAGAGTAATCTTCATAGATTCCAGAGAGATTCAATTGTACTAGGTTTCTATGTCACCCTGGAATACCTCCTGATTCCAGTCTAGTACTCTGTCCTGTCAATCCCCTGATCACTCCTGTTGCCATTCCTATCTTCCCCCAGTCTGCCTGCAAAATCTATTCTTTTTTCCCCCTCTGAGCCTCTAGGATGATTATCCTTTATGTATTAGCTAATAGCCACTTGTAAGAGAATACATACCATTTTCATTTTTCTGGGTCTGGGTTAACCCAATCAGATTGAGTTTTTCTAGGACCATCTATTTGACTGTAAATTTCATTCTGTTTTTTTTTTTTTAAAAAAACAAAAAAAACAAAAAAAAAACCTAGTAATACTCTATTGCGTGAATTCCCACATTTTCTATCCATTCTTCAGACAAGGGACACATAGGTTGTTTCCAGTTTCTGGCTATAACAAATAAGCATACTACGGACATAGCTAAGCCAGTATCCTTCTGTGCAAAGAATACTACTGAAGAGGTTTGATGTTTTAATCTTTGTAAAGGCAGCTTTGTAGCTACTGGAACCTGGGTTATTACAGAACAAAGCAGAGAAATTTAGCTAGCTAAGTCTTGATTCTAAGTCAACTTTGGGGTATTATTTGTGTTATAACACACAAAGTAGCTATTAACACCATAACCTATAATACTCCAGAATCTTAATAGTTTGGAATAGGGCAGATACTAGTTATTCATCTTGCTGCTCTGGCAAAATAACTGATAAAAGTAACCTTAAAAATGTGAAGAATCATCTTGGTTCAAAGTCTCAAGAGCTGCATTCTGTACTATCAGAGCCAGCACAGTGGCAGAAGAAATAGGCTGGTTCATTATCAGCTGGTTGTCTATCAGGAACCAAGTGGTTCCTCATGCTAGCCCTCTGCTCTCTCCTCCTATTCAAGCAGTCTTGAGCCAGAGCCCATCAAATGCTGTTCCCTGACTTTAGGGCCAGTCTTCTTACTTCAGTTATTCTAATCTAGAAAATATCTCACAAAGTTTAACAGAGATTTTTTTTTTTCCCATGGTGATTCTCAAGTCTGCCATGTTAACAATCAAAATTAACCATCACACAGTCACTTCTGCTATACTTATTAAAGTTAAAATGACTAAAACAGCTGTGCTCCTATACAGTTAGGATTGCTGTGTTAATGAGACAGAAGTAATGAGATTCAATAAGACATATGTGTGAAGATGAAGGCAGAAATTGTAGATTGATATCCATAACACAAGGGAAGATAAAGATTGTCAGTGTCACCAGATATAGGAAAGGAATACTTGTCAGATTCTTCCAGAATCCTCAGTCGAAATCAGGCTTGTTCATGACTCTTGCTTCCAGTCTTTAGCATAGAACAGTAGCCTATTCTTTTATGTTTCTTAGTTTGTAAATGGCTATAAGAAACAGAGATGATTATAATTTTCTAAGACAAAAGAGAAGAAGTAGACCACATGATGTTGAACAACATCCAGGTAAGCCACAGCTTTTTGGAGGCTGTTGTACACAAAGCAGTGCTTTCAGTGTTTTGGAGAACAAGTCCCCAAGGGACTCATATTTCAATCTATGTTAAAATTTAAAAGAGCTGAATGCTTTTCACTTGTGTACATTTTCTCTGTGTCTGTGCTTCTATGTAATTGTACCCAATTTAACATTTTGTTTTTATAAAATTCATTGCAAGTTTGAATCAATTATATCTCTCTAAATAATGAGGAAACCACTGATTATTTTTTTAGTGATTCCTCATCCTATGCTTTTCAGCCTACATGATCCTAAATTAAAATGTAGCACTCCAGTTCTAATGTTTTATTGTCCTTTTAAGATAGAGTTATCACAAATAAACAAAGCTGTCCTAATATTCACTCCAATATTCATATCATAACCTTCTACATGCTGGTTTTAAAGACGTTAACCACCATGTTCTAAGTAGCTAAGTAATAAGTAGTGTCCATAGACAAAACAGTGCATGTATAGAAGAACATGCCATCTAGGAATAATTGTTTGCATAAACATTCCCAAATCACGTTTCCTTTGGAATAATAAAAAAGAGAGTATTAATTTTGTTTTAAAGAAAACTTTATGTTAACGAAATAGGAATAAGGATTGTTTTATATCTGCTTAATATTAGATATGAAAAGGGTGAAATTCCATCTATGGAAACATACAACATGCTCAGGCCACAAAGTTTTGGCTATTTGGCACACCACTAGCACATGTCAAACTACCATGAGCTACTGTAGTAAATAAAATTCACTGTCAGCAGCTATCAAATACCAACAGTTCCTCCACTCAGGATTAGATTTTGTAAATCTTCCCTTCTCTGTGTTGCTATCTTGCCTGTCTACAGATTGTGCAGGACTAGCCTTGGTGACCTAAAACATCACTGGCAAAACAAAGCATCCAGTATTTATTATTTAGATTTATAATATTATCAACAGATACATCAGAAACTCCAAAACATATTTGCATAATTATTTTAATGGAAAACTTGTGGTGATATTGAAGTTTATCTGTCACACTAAAATTCTGTATATTGCTAAAGATTACACATATTTGAGTCACAAACAGGGAGAAATTTAACAGGATAACAACCTGTATACTACCGCTCTACTGGCTTTGTACACTACCTTCAGTAGTGTAGAAAGTTGTCGTAGAAACCATTGAAAGAGAAAAATAGTCATTATTCATAGCCAACTATGAAACCTGGAAGCTAGAGCAATGACTTGAAATATGTCTGTTGGTAAAATAACGACTTGAATATTATGGGTGTAATCAAACATTTTCTGATTTGATAGATTTAGTTTTTTATCCAAGAGACAGAACTATCCTGGGCATCATTATCAGGACCAAGAACCTGTAACTAGATGTGCCACATGTCCTAGGCTATGGGAGTAAGAATATTATTTTTTAAATGGGCTGAATATTAAAATGACTGCTAATATTTAAGTAATATACCCGTAGATCAGTGCATCTCTCAATATTCAGAGAAGAGACAACAGACTTCTCAACACTAAATAGAATATCTATATTACTCCTCTACTTTCGAGTATCAGGGATCTTGAGCACTGCGAAGAGGAATAGAAAAGAGTATAAGAACCGGGGGTCACATCATTATAGGGAGCGATCCTTTCCGGGTGCACATGGGGACTGACGATAGTTATGACAGCATGCACAGAGCTGTATGAGCCAAGCAAGTCAAAATCACAGCATGGAAGCAGCCATTAGACTAGTACTTTATAGCTTCTAAGAGAGTCAGTTTTAAAGGTGCAGCCCCTGATAAGTCAGTTACTCTGCATGGCAGTCCACATACTCAAGTGTAATTGGGAGAGAGAAATTGTACTGTTTTGGTAGTAAAATAAAATAGAAAGGAGAAGAGTCCATGAATTTGGGTTGGTCGAGATATGGGGTGGATCTGGGAGAAGTTAGAAGAGGGGAGAGTGAATAGGATCAAAAAACATTGCATGAAATGTGTAAAGAATTCATAAAATAGTATTTTAAAGTTTTCAATGTAAAACTAGATGATCTTGAAGTTAACTTCTGTTGGAAGAGAAACAGAGTGCAGTGGGAGCCTGACATATGACCTAACAGTGTGGATGCAATGCATATTTGTAACTGACAGTGCCCATGGCTCCATTTAGAGTTTGCTCATCAGTCATGTCAACTTTGGAGAGTTCTAGAAATAGAAGAAAATCTGCAGTGCCTTTTGAGATGTCCTTTTACACTTCTATAAGGTTATTGTATATCCATTAACTTAGATGACAAAGAAAATGTCATCTGAGTTGAGTGAGTGGATGCCAAGATGCTGAAAGCTCCATTGTCTCAGGTGAAGGAGCAAATGTACAGCCTCGAGGGACAGACACTCTGACTCTCTGTCTATGTGGTGACACATGAGGCATTCTATCCTTACAGATTTGTGAGAAAGAGGATCATAAACCATCAAATAACATGATATATAGAACCTGGCCTTGGAGCTGACCCAGATTATTCTTCATGTATTTCTAACAGATGGTCTCTGTCCTATAATAAATATCATTCACCCAGGGGTACAAAAGACAATGGGACCAAGAAAAAATACATATCAAATAAGAACAGTCTTGAAAAATAGGGAAGTGGAATCAGAATTTTCACTGTGACTTTAAAACAGACTTAATACAACAGATATGAGAACCTTGGTTTAACAACCCATTGAAATAAAATTTGCTCCAAATGAACACTATTAAACTGTAAAAAACACAGTGTTGGATAATTCCCACCAAAGAACATACCCTAGTATGTAACATAAAGTAAATGCTGAAGGCAAAGGAAATAGCTCAGTGAATCAAGGTGTATTTATCATAAAGGCAGTCCACCTGAGTTTCTGGGACCCACAGGTTATAAAGTGAAAACTGATTCCCATGAATTGTGTTCTGACATCTATATTTACACTATAATATCTATGCATCCATGCATACACACATACATACACATACATACACATACATGTGCATGAGACAGTGTAAATAAAAACTAAAATAAATACTAAACATTGATAATATCCATTTGTTGCATATGAAATCATTGAACATCACTCACTAAATAAGTAAGGGACTCAAAAGAGGTAGGATAATACTAAAATGTGAGCTAATTATTCTTTGTAACTATTCTATTTTTCTTTCATATATTGCATTCCAACCAGTGTTTCCCTTCCCTTCTCCGTTACCAATCTCCCCATTCTCCCTCACCAATCAATTCATCTTCCATTTACTCTCTGAAAAGGGCAGGTTTCCCTAGGATATCAATCAAACATGGCATATCAAGTTGCAATAAGCCTAGGTACCTCTTCTCATGTTGAGGTAGGACTATGTATCCCAGTAAGAAGAAAATGGCTCCAAAAGCAGGCAAACATGTCAGAGTCAGTCCTTGCTTCCACTGCTAGGAGTCCCACAAGTTCACACTATACAACCATAACCTGTATCAGAATATTAATTTAGCAACATTGTTTCTCCAGCAAGAGATCACATCCAGACATTCTAGGTCTGTGTGATCAGGCTGGAATACAGACATGCCCTTAGTGCACACCTTTAATCTCAAATGATGACGGTAAAGTCAGTTTGTAGAAGGAAGCAGGCATGTTTGAAAGTGACTTCTAATTGAGGGGCAGACAAAGTGATGAATCAGAGAAATGTCTGATAGAATGTGTTAGGCATATGATACCCCCAACTCTCAGGAGAACAGACAGGAAAGAGTGGCTGCTTACAAGCAGTGCAGATAGTAGGGGGAGAGAGACAGAGACAGACAGAGACACAGAGAGATTGAGGCAGTTTTATCAGGGCAGTTTTACAGATACATGTTGCAGGTGAAGACAGAATGAGAAAGAGCCAGAAAATTAGAACAGATTGCCAAAGTTAGTATGAAACCATGAAGAGGAATTTAGTAAGAAGCCGAAAGAAGCTGGATTTGATTGGACAGCTTGAAGAGGTTGTTCAGAACAGCTGAGTTCAACCAGCCAGCAGAGTTCAGAAAGAGTTATAAAGTGTGAGCTCATTCAACAGTAAGCCTCCAAGATGACTATTGCATCTTGCTAATAAAATCATATTTGCAATAACCTGTACACAGAGGGGCTAAGTTAAGCCCTTGCAGGCTCTGTATTCTTTGTTTCAATCCCCCAGGAGCCCAGATTACTTGATTCTGTGGACTGCTTTCTTATGTTGTCCTTGGCTTCACTGGCTCCTGCAATCCTTCCTTCCCCTTTTCTGAAAGATGCTCCAAGCTCTGTCTAATGTTTGGCCATCATTCTGTGCGTCTATTTCCAGCATTTGCTGGATGAAGTCTTCTGCTGACAATTATGTTAGGCTCCTGATAACCTGTGTAAAGTTTGTCACCCACCACTTTTTGTAATTGTGGGAGTGTCCAAACAACTTGATAGTTTAGCTAATTCTAAAAAAGTAAGTTTAGGGTTATATTATTGAGCAATAGAAAATTAGGGTATAATAGTTTGCTTTAATATTACTTGCTCCTGAACTTTAATAGAGTATAAAGAAAACTTTATACTCCAATAAAGTCTTGGAATCATTTTTATCTAGAAAAAAACTGTAAGTAAAACAAATCATGAAAAATTGTAAGAGATTTGAAGAACCTCGGTGTTGAAGTCCAGCTTTCCAATAGAGTATTGGAAATATTCCCATTGAAATAAGAAATGGGAAAACTAATATTTGTTCAGATTGCTGAAATGCAGAAAAATTGAAAACACACTAGCACTGATATCAGTGTTGGTTGTGAAGTTAATGGGAGAGTCACGAGTGAGCATACATTTTTAAAAAGCATTGTATGTGTGTAAAATTAACTTATATAGTTGTTCCCCTTTTTGGCCTTTTCTAATATAGTTTTATCAACCCAGCAGCACCTACTCTAGTCTTCTCTATCTTTGCCCCATCCCTGCTTAACTCTTTCATCTGCAGAATTCCAATGGTGTGCATTTTTAACATCCTTTTCCTTTAAGTAGGTTTTAAATTCTCTATTTAGAGAATGGTTCTTCTTCTGTACTCCAAAAGGTCATTGTTCTGTGCCATTAACAGAGTTATCTTTAGCAGTAATGTGAACTCATTGCTATGAAAATATAAGAACCAAACATTTCAGCAGAATAGAAATATTTGATAATACTTATAGCCTCCTTTAGCACATCTTTTTACAGACTACTTACCATATATTAATACTGTAGTAATCAGTTTTAGAAGTTAACATAAGTAAAGCCAATATTATTTTCCCACATTCTAAAGAACATATTTATATCTAGACAGATGAGGAGATTTTAGACATATGTGTATAAAGATTATGATTCTTAATTTCCAGTTTCATCTGTAAAACTGTTGTCAAATTATTACATTCATTCAAAGGAAAACCAAATGTATCCTCAAATTTACAAGAAAATTTTAGGAAATTCTAGTGTAGTTCCTGTATATACTATATTACTTATAGCATATAAAATTTATGTCTACTTGCTAGATTTCTGGAACACTAACAACATATCCAAAACTAGATATTTCTAAAGAGAGATTTTCTTGACTAACAGTTCTAAAGTTTGGATTGAAGTTTAAACTGTAAGGCTGTGTCTCTAAATCTCCATGATTTGATTAAAGTAAATCTTAATGGAATTGAAGTATTGAATTTGCTCTAATTATATCCTCTTTAAAAGTTTCCTTCTTACAATAAGGATACCATATGATATTTAATTGTCAATATGAAATCACAAAATTAGAAGGAATGAAAATTGCAATAATTAACTTACAGTAAAAGTATAAACTGAAATGGACATCTAATAAAATTTGTATTCTATATTCAAATTTTGCTTTCTTCATTTTATCTTAAGCTCTAGCAAAAATTAATTTTAACACATTCTAAATTTGTTTTTGATAGAAATGAGCAGATTATTATCGACAGATTATACTCAAAGATAGATTCCAAACAACAGAAAATCATCCCACACAATGATTTTTGATTAAAAACAGAAACAATGACAACAACAAAAACAAAAGTTAAAAAAAACACTTAATTTAGGTTGAGTGAAATGTTACTAAGAATCTTGAAACTAAGTTATTATATGTATTATCAAAACTCAGAGAAAATATCAAGACTGCTGTATAGTCTTCAAATTATCTAAAACTATGAAAACTTGTTCAATATACAGTGTACTTATTGTATAAAGAGAAAAAAGTATGCAAATCATAGGTAAGTAGGATTATTTTAGTAATGACTAACACAAAATATTCTACGGAATAATGTGCTACACTTGACAGTATAGCAATAGATATGTATATGAAGAAAATATACATGTTCTGATCAAAATTTCTGTCTTCTTTCTGGGGAAATTCAGGCAGGGATTAAAGATAGATAAGATCAAGATGCATTTTATACAAAAAGAAATTATAAGGAATGACTAAAAGATGTTTAAAAATATTTTTCAGTGTCACTTCTATTATCAAAGATTTGTATCATCTTACAGTTAAATGACAGTTTATTGACCTGGTATGTAGAAGTAAGGCTAAGTCAGAAAATAAGATCATGATTAATTAAAATTGAACAGAATGCCATTTACTGTAAATGTCTAACAATGGAATATAAAAGAAGTGGTCAAATAACAGATGCAGAAATTTGTAATCAGATCAGTACATTTCACCTAAACAAAACATTTTAAAGAATCCGAAGAGTTGTATGACTTTTAGAGTGGCAATGGTAGCTCAGGTTAGATTAATAGCATGAAAGCTGGAAAGAAATAGACTGTGTGCAAACCTTAGGGGAGATACTGAGTTAGATGTAGAAGTCAAGAATAAAATGAAGGTCGTCCTGAGAGGCAGTGATAATGAAAAAGTAAAGAATAACATCCAAAGTTATGACATGAATAGTATTAGAACAGGTTTTATGATAACAGGTTACAGAGAGATTATTTAGAAAAATGAACTGTTAATACATCCTAGTTTTGAAGTGTATAGAGTAAAATGCTCATAGACCATTGAAAATTAATGATTTTCTTTGCAATTAAAAATGCATGAGGATGCAAAGGTATGTGGACAATTTGTTTCTTTTAAAAATTGATTTATTTTTTATTAATCATTTATTTGTTTGCATTTCAATTGATATCCCCATTCACAGTTACCCCTATATCTACCCCTCATCCCAATCCCACATTCCCCTCTCCCCTTTGAGGGTGCTTCTCCACCCATTCATCCACCCCTGCCTCCCATTGATGTCAGATAAGGCCATCGTCTGCTACATAGGTATCTGGAGTCCTGGCTACCTCCATGCACACTCTTTGGTTTGTGGTATAGTCCCCGGGAGCTCTGGGTGGTCCAATTAGTTGATATTGTTCTTCATATGCAGTTGCAATCCCCTTCAGTCCATCCCCTAACTCTTCCACTGGAGTCCCCAGGCTCAATCCTATGGTTGGTTGTGAGTATCTGTCTGTATTGGCCAGGTGCTTGTATGGGGAGGATTGAAGGTGCTGAAGGTGAGGATGATCTCACAGGAAGACAGGCAGTCTCAACTATCCTGGGCCTCTGGGAGATTCCAGAGACCGAGCCACAAAACCAGGCAGCATACAAGAGCAAAAGACTACCTGGTCTGGCCTGAATGGGAGATGTGCCAAATCTGTCAGAGACTTGAGGCCCCAGGGAAAGGGAATATCCAGGGTGGAGGGAGCACCCCCTCAGAGGCAAGAGAGAGGGGAAATGGGGTGAGGGACTGTGGTGGGAGGCTCAGTTTGGAGTCTTGGCTGGAATGTAAATAAATAAAATTAAATGAAAAAAGTTCTTAGCCTTTCTCAAGTGGAATTCTAGGGACCTTTTGATTTGCATTTCCCTGATGATTAAGTGATTCTCAGCCGTTTGGTATTCCTCAGTTGAGAATTATTTAGCTCTGTACCTTAATTTTTAATTGAGGTTTTTGGTTCTCTGGAGTCTAACTTCTTGAATTCTTTGTATATTTAGGATATTAGCCCTCTATCAAATGCAGGGTTGATAAAGATCTTTTCCCAATCTGTTGGTTGCCATTTTGTCCTATTGACAGTGTCCTTTGCCTTACAGAAGCTTTTCAATTTTATGAAGTCCCATTTGTCAATTGCTGATCTTAGAACATGAGCCATTGGTTCAGGAAAATTTCCCCTGTACCAATGTGTTCGAGGTTCTTTCCCACTTTCTCTTCTATGAGATTCAGCATCTATTAGATCTGGTTTGATGTGGAGGTCCTTGATCCATTTGGACTTCACCTTTGTAAAAGTAGATAAAAATGGATCAGTCTGCATGCTATCTGCCAGTTAATCCGGCACCATTTGTTGAAAATGCTGTCTTTTTTCCACTGAATGTTTTTAGCTCCTTTGCCAAAGATCAAGTGACTATATGTGTGTGGATTCATTTCTGGGTCTTCAATTCTATTCCATTAATATACCTGCCTGACTTTGTACCAATATCATGTAGTTTTTATCACTATTGCTCTATAGTACCTCTAGAGGTCATGGATGGTGATTCCCCAAGAAGTTCTTTATTGTAGAGAATTTTTTTTGCTGCAAAAACTCAGGGGACAGAAGATGCTGGCATGGATGTGGAGAAAGAGGAACACTCCTCCATTGCTGGTAGAATTGCAGGCTAGTACAATCCCCTCTGGAAATCGTCTGGTGGTTCCTCAGAACATTTCTACTTTGAGGATCCAGCTATACCACTCCTGGGCATATATCCAAAAGATACTCCAACATATAACAAGGAAACATGGTCCACTATGTTCATAGTAGCCTTATTTATATTAGTCAGAAGCTGGAAACAACCCAGATGTCCCTCAGAAAAGGAATGGATACAGAAAATATGGTATATTTACACAATGGAATACTACTCAGCTATAACAACAATGACTTCCTGAAGTTTGCAGGCAAAGGGAAGGAACTTGAAAATATCACCCATTTGTAACCCAGTCACAAAAGAACACACATAGTATGCATTCACTGATAAGTGGGTATTAGGGAAAAAGCTTAGAATACCCAGGATACAATTTACAGACCAGATGAAACCCAAGAAGAAGAAAGACTAAAGTGTGTGTGCTTCAGTCCTACACAGAAGTAGGAAGAAAATAATTATGGCAGGTAGAGGGAGGGAGGGATCTGTGAGGGAGAGAAGAGGGGGAAGAGACAGGGGTGGAGAAATACAGAGGATCAGGAATTTAAATGAAAGTGTGTAACATTGGGGGGATGGGAAACTGGCCTGGCGGTAGTCACTAGAAAGTCCCAGATACCAGGGACCCAAGAGGTTTCCAGGACACAACAGAGAGGACATTAGCTGAAACAAAGAGGTCAAAGAACCTGTAAAGACTATATCCATTGGATAGGTAAGGCCCCCATAGAAAAATGTGGCACCCACTCATCTCAAAATTATTAATCCACTGTTCATCCATTAAAAACAATGAATTCATGAAATTCTTAGACAAATGGATGGAACTAGAAAATAACATCCTGAGTGAGGTAACCCAATCACAAAAGAACACTCATGGCATGCACTCACTGATAAGTGGGTATTAGCCCAGAAGCTTGGAATTCCCAAGACACAGTTCACATATCAGATGATGCCCAAGTAGGAGGAAAAGCAAAGTATGGAGCCTTGGGTCCTTTGTAGAAAGGGGAAAATACCCACAAAAGGAGATACAGAGTCAAAAGGTGGAGCAGAGTTTGAGGGAAAGACCAGCAAGAGACTATCCCACACAGGGATGCATCCTATATAAATTTACAAAATCCAGACACTATTGTGGATGCCCACAAGTGCTGGCTGACTGGAGCCGGATAGAGCTAATACCTGGGAGGCTGTCCTAGTACATGACAAATACAGAGGGGGACACCTTCAGTCAGCCATTGAATTGATCACATGGTCCCCAATGGGGGAGCTGGAGAAAGGACCCAAGGAGCTGAAGGGGTTTGCAGTGCCACAGGAGGAATAAAAATATGAGTCACCCAGTACTGCCAGAACTCCCAGGGACAAAACCATCAACTAAAGGGTACACATGGAGTTACCCAGGGCTCCAGACACAAGGGCAGCAGAGAATGGTCTTGTTGGACACCAAAAGGAGGAGAGACTCTTGGTCATGGAAAGACTTAATGCCATAATGTTGAGGAATACCAGGACAGGGAAGCGGGGGAGGGTTGATTGGGGAAGGGGAGATGGCTTATGGGATTTTCAGGGGATGGGGGAACCAGGAAAGAGGACAGCATTCGAAATGTAAATAAAGAATATATCTAATTAAAAATATTAATCCAGAATTGCTCCTTTCAAAAGGAAATGCAGGGGCAAAGAGTGAAGCAGAGACTGAAGGAAAGGCCATCCAGAGACTGCCCCATCTAGGGATCCATCTCATCTGCAGACACCAAACCCATACACTATTGCTGATGCCAAGAAGTGCTTGCCTAGTATAGCTGTCCCATGAGAGGCTATGCCAGAGCCTGACCAATACAGATGTGGATGCATGCAGCCAACCACTGGACTGAGCAGGAGCACACGGACCCCAATGGAGGAGTTAGGGGAAGGACTAAAGGAGCTGAAGCGGTTTGCAATCCCATAGGAAGAACAACAATATTAACTAATCAGACCCCCAGAGCTTTTAGGGACTAAACCACCAACCAAAGAGTACACGGAGGCTGGGGCTGCTCATGACTCCTGTTGCATATGTAGTAGAGGATTGCCTTATCTGGCATCAATTGGGCTGAAACCCCTTGATCCTGTAGAGGCTGGATGATTTAGCTTAGGGGAATGCTAGTCCAGTAAGGGGTAATGGGTAGGGGGAGGGAGCACCCTCATAGAAGCAGGGAGAAGGGAAGGGGATAGGGTGTTTGTGGAAGGGAAACTGGGAAGGGGCACAATATTTGAGATGTAAATAAATAAAATAACCAAGAAAAAAGAAAAAAAGAATAAAAAATAACTCCCCCCCAAATGCATGAGGATACATAACTTTTCAAGAATATAGTCTAAATTTGTTCACGAATCTGAATGTTCATGGGTTTGTCAGTGCTATGAATTCCATCATGAACTTAAAGGTCTTCATGAGTCTTACCTTTATAGCAAAAGCATACTGGGTAGGAAGGGTTCACACGGCCAGACTAGAGATGACCATGACACACAGGGATCTGTCTCAGGCCTATATAAGTATTTATCCTTGTGAAATTAGTATCACGGGACCTGTTTTTAATTCA